>ML778103.1:1064788-1103390 GCA_009831015.1 Picea engelmannii | reverse complement strand
TTTCAAAATTTTCAATTCATCACCTAAGGAAAGATAAAATTTATGTATTTAAAAAAGTCTAAGTCTAGTGTGTATTTGTATTTGTAAAATGTATTTCAATTTCTTACTTTGTATGTGTAATTGCTAGTAGCTAGATGGTTGATGCTTGAATGATTATTCATTAATGTACTACGTAATATTCATGGAATGATGGATATATGGAATTTAGATGGCATTTCATATATTGGAAGTATCACAAACATACATGTTTCATAAATTTTGCATCTAGTTTGGCATTCTACATGTTTTATTATGAATATATATATATATAAACACTCCGGAGACGCTTTTCTCCCGACCATTTTTTGAAAAATGCGCTCCCACGCTCCTGCTTCGCTCCCATGCTCTGGCAACACTGCTTTGGCCATAGCCACATTATATCTACATAACATTAATTAAACTGGAGATTATAGTGGGGATGTTACATGCTGGGCACAAGATTAACCCTCTATAACATTATTGAGCATGAAATCAGCCCTCTAATAGATTGCTAGGTATCCAACTCAGCATTTTGTAACATCAAAAGGTCCATTAGAACACAGCTTAGCACCTGATTAAACCTTTGATACTCAAAGTCAGACCCCGGTAACATAACATCAATATTCTCCAGTGTAAAATTGGACATCAGTGTCTTATCACTGGCCTTTAGAAACACAAAACTAGCCTTTATGGCAATCAGTTGAGCATGAAAAACAGGACAGTCAGCAAAACTCGATTATTGGGCCTGTAAAATGCAGGTTCTAATGTCAGACCCTTAGAAACTCAGTTGTGATGCTAAATAATTCTCTATACTCCAACATATAATTATTTTCTCATGATTCTCAGCAGGTTTAGTGCTCTCCAACTGTTGGTCTGGATTCTGCACCGCCCCCTTCCCAGCCTGAAATTAAACTACTTGACAAGCCCAGCCTTGATGATGGCTTTGATACCATGTTAGATTTACTAGAGCATAGTAGCATACATGCATGGGATAAAGCTCCAGATTGAAGGAAGAATCTCCCTCAATTTCACGATTTCCTATTGAACAAGATGCATATTTATAACAAAATTGTTTCAGAATTTGCGACTGAAGATAAAAATATATCCTCAGCTTTTTCTAAAATAAAATGTCCTCTCATAAAATAGCTTTTATAGTTTTCTAGGTTTGCTTGCATGTGCACAACTTTTTAGCTTTTTCTATTCTTTAAAGTACATGGACCACTTCTGTTTTTATGCCGATCTCTACACAAATACACATTAAATATTTTAACATAACTATTTTAGCACCTTGGATGTTCATTGTTGTTTCTGTAAATCTCTTCTTGTGCATGCTTATTAAGTTTATTGAGTTCTGATAAATTATTGTCCTGTGCGGAAGAGACATTTTGCAGTAAATGTTATATTAAAAGAGATCTAGGTCATTTTAATTTGCAGAGTTGAAACCTGAATTGTATAAAGGTCAATGATTTGTACTTTTTAGTTTTTGTTAGACAGATTTTGACGAACATTTTAGTATTCACTTTTATATTAATTTTTTTCTGAATCACCAAAGTTATGATGATAAGATTTTAGTGCCCTTTAATCGATTATGTCCAAAAACATAACTAACCCACACTGGATGTTTGATTGCCATCAGGGACAGTGAAAGCGAAGCGTTCTATGTGGAGGTTGAGTTTCATTATTGAACTCTTTTGGGCTGTAGTCAATCTCATAGCGAATTTCATTAGAACAATGTTTTCGGTAGGTGTCAATTTCTTGTTTCTTTTTTTTTTATTTGCTATGTTCTTTGCATTCACTATTGAAAGGGGTAATTCCCTCGTGAATGTAGCTAATGAAATAGGGAAAAGGAGAAATCAAGTGTATCAAGTGTGATCTCTGAAGGTCTGTAGGATGCATCCTAAAGAATATATATATATATATATATTTTGTTTAAACTCTGTGGATAAATCATTGAGTGAACTATTCTTATAACTTTAGTAGATATGTAGAACCAAGAATGAAAGAAAATATACCAGGGCGTGTGATTTTGCAAGTGGAAAGCATTTGACATAATTAGAAAAGATAACTATGGAAAACCAATATTATTGAGGCCCTTGTTTACAATGGCTAAATAAAATCTGTAGTAATCTTTTGAGTATAGGGAGCATCATCAGAAAGCTGATGGCATCAGGTTAAATGATCTGTTTATAGCAGTATTAGTGTTATCTTAAATTCAAGTGTGTATTTGGCTGATTCTCACATATAGGGAAATCAATTTTAGATTTCTCGTTTGCAGGATAGACCACACTCTGTTACGAGTGTCAGTCATCTCATGAAAGTCATAGGTTTAATTGATAATGGAAATACTGCATCCTCGCAACTATTTGGAAAATGAATATAGGGGGGATGGTGCCAGGGTTTGCACTCCAGCGACTCATTCAAGTCATTTCCTGGTCTATAACTACTCAATCCAAAGATAGTATGTTTTAGGAAATATAAATTCCATCTTTACATATCAACGTACATAGATGTAGAAATAAACTCTGAATGGACTTTTTCAGAAGTTTAAGTTTGTTTTGTCTGCCGTACTTTTATCAGTATGTTCATCTTGAATAATGATTGTATCAAAATGCAAAACCCTTTATTTTAAATGATGTTTGCCAAAGACATGAAGTTATGTTTTGGGTTTTGTGTGTCATTTTGTTCAATTTGTCTTGTGTAGATGGAGGCAACAGAGTCATACAAGAAAAAGTCTGGATCACGTGGTGGCGGCTGGGATAGTGGTCCTGGAGGTGGGGGAGGTTCTGGTGGGGGCCCCTATGGAAGTGGCCCTCGTCGACCACCTCGTGGCTTGGATAATGTGCAAGGGATCAATCACAGTGAGTATTTTAAATGCAGTCCATTTATTTGGTAATCTTGCTCATAAACACTTTATATGATGAATCTAACACTAAAATTGAATTTACAGATTCTGCTCCTGCTTGTGGCTCCTGCTGTGGAGGCTAACTGTGTGTCAGTTTTGGGGTTGAGCATGGGAGTAACATCTTTTAGGGCATAGTCAACTGTTTGCACAAAAACAAATTTGCTTGTGGAGAATTTATTTTACAGTGTGCCTGAAATATCTATGATTACAGTGTCAAGAGCTGCTATTTGATTATAATAGCCATTCTATTTGAGATTGCTATTATGCACGTGGATAGTTTATTCTACAGTGTGCCTGAAATATCTATGATTACAGTGTCAAGTGCTGCTATTTGATTATAATAGCCATTCTATTTGAGACTGCTATTATGCATGTTCAATACCATACTTGTTATCGATAATATGGAGTGTTGCTTAGCTGCACCTTATTTTTTAATCGATTTAGTTTCTGAAAAAACATTGGTTGATGAGATGTAGTGTTTCTTGATTGAGTGCAGCGGCAAACATATCACCGTTATACTTCTTCTTGTTTTCTTATTTAGTATGTGAACTAGTTAGTAAATATGTCCTAGCTGTATAATTGTCTATGCAAAAGTATGTTTATGTGCTGGGTCAGAGGTGGCGATGCAGATTTTTTCTCTAGTTCTGCATGCACGAGGCATCCTAACATGTAGGATCTTGTACATACTGTCAATCCTGATTCAGTTCTTTATTGCAACCCAAATGTAATTCATGGTGGAAGTTAAAGAGTCATGATCTGCCCTTCTATTTGTTGCCAAGTTGCATGCATCTGGTTAGGAAGGGTATGCAATCTACAAGTCATTAGTTTGACTGAAGTAGGGTGCTTGATAATCAATGTGTGTGTTTGTGTGTTCATGTTTTCTGTGAAGCAAGAATTGTAAGGTATGAAAATAGTGGAATGTAAGATGCATATGAAATTGAAAGTATTGTTTGGTTACTAGTTTAAGTGCTCTTGTGAACATTCTAAAAGATGATTCACCCTTTTAAAGTGATTGTGCACTGTTATTGTTTTTTTCTTAGTAACGGTTAGGTATTTGTATTAAAAAAGTGCCGTGGCCAAACTGTACTGCTAGGGTTTACAAAATGGAAGGTAGGCATGAAGGCCTTACCCCTAGGTCTCGTGTTATAAATTTCCCATTCAAAATATAATTAAAACTTTTTGTCCAAAACCACATGGTTGTAGAACTGCAAGGGTATTGCCGAATATTTCGTTGTTTTCCTTGTAGTGCCAAGTAAAGTGTTGTAACAGATTAAGTTATTTGTATTGGCATTTCTATTTATTTCATTAAATTTATTGCACACTTGCTCTTGTAAAATAGAAAATGTCAAGCATCCACATAAAGTAAATTAAATGACTTAATGATTATACATTTAAAAATAAGAAATAAAATTAACCTAGTCTAAAACGGGTGTCGACATTCAGATCCACCTGTGTTGTTGAGTTTTCATGGTCCATAGCCACAATAGTAGAGGCCACATAGTGGTCAACTGAGGCTCCAACGGCTTGCATAGTTTGGACAACAATATGGTCCACATAGGTACTTCGGCTTGCATAGTTTGGACAACAATATGGTCCACATAGGTACTAGGGTACCTAGGTGTCCATTATATTAGGTCAAGGAGATGCATTGAATGCAGGGGGGAGATTAAGTTGTGCTACTATATGCTCTACTGGACATTGGAGAGATGCATCGGTTGAGGCCATCTCTACTTGCTTCCCCCTTAAAATTGTCAGGAGGGCTTGAGGCTCCTCTCCCCATTCTCTTACAGGAGGGCTTGAGGCTCCTCTCCCCATTCTCTTACACTGAGAATATGATCACAAGTGTTAATGGCACATTGGTCCCAAACCTTTTTATTTTCTTTTAGTGCATGCTCAAATCCTTATTTCCAAGAGTTCCATTGCGGGGCCAAATATGGCACATTTCCATTTGTTTCCACTATGTTCTCACATTGCTTCAGTGCTTTTTGTAGGTCTTTTAGGGTGTAGAGGCAACAACGATTCCAACAATGATAGTGTGTCATGGATATATGCACATGTTTTTGAGAGATACCTAGAAATGTAGTAGATAGAGCTTGTTGAGATGTTAGGCTCTTCTCTTGTGGGTAAACAATACCATTTGCATCTCTTTCACATCTTGAATTAAATCCCCAAACCACCCGTGCTCACATATGGGTAATTGTCTTTGCCATTGTACCTCTCATCATTGCACCAATGTGAATGGAGTATGTATTGATGAGGCGAGGCTGTGGGTAATGTTAGATTTCTGTCCTATCATCCACATGCTAGGACGTGTGTTGCTTTGGTGGTCTCTCTCTTCAATGATGTTCACGGTGGTGGATATGTGGTGGTTTTTGGAATGCCCCCTCTTTTGCATGATGCCCCTTCACATAGGTTGAATCCCTCGTTTGTGTGTTTGTTCGCCTCTGTGTTAAGGTCACATAAGACATAGTAGAAGTCTATTGTGCTAAATTCTTCTTCCATAGTGATCATCTGATGACAAAATTTGGAAGGCTGAAGATTAGGTGGGAGTGTTCAATAATGAAGGGCTTTGATGATAATCATGGAGTCACCAATCACCGTGACTTTGCACACTCCTTAGTTTGTTATAATGGTGAGGCATCACGATACAACTAGAGCTTCCATCTTGTTATTTGTGTCCGTGCCAAGTCCTCAAAAATATTCATGCTCTTTTCTTCCTTTAGGGTCATAGATGAACCCCTTACCCCCGTCACCTTTAGATTGCCTATTGGAGCTCCATAAAAAAATAAGATATGGTGGTCTTTGTGTGTTTCCCAAGAATGGAGTTTAGACACTTGCATTCAAATCTACTGTTGTTTTGTCATCAAGGATTTGTTGATTTTGATCAGAGTGAGGATTAGGGGCTAAGAGAAAATTTCAGAGCCATTGTTTCTCTTGCATTTTGTTATGGCAATTGAATTTGTTAGATGCCTTTGGAAAGTTTGAAGAGTATCATCTCTTCCATAAGATTTCATGCTCAATCTTATGCACATTTTGCCACTTTTTTGAAGGGTTTCTTGTCTAAACAAAGCATGGTCTCTTGCTGCCAGATTTTCTAGGATGCAATTTTCAGAATTGTTATCAAACCCTTTCTAATGACCTTTTTTTGACAAGATTGTTAGCAAAGGATTTTTTCCATAGACATATCATGTGTCCAATTTGTTGGCATGTTAACCTTGATTTTGAGATCTGCAATAGCATGCTTCCAAACTTGTTGAACGAAATTGCATTCTAAAAAAGATGGTTTGCCACTTCCTTTGTAGAAGGCATATAGGACAATGAGGACCTTGTATCCCTCTTTTATCAAGTCTCCAGTTTGTTGGTATGTTGACCTCACTTTCAAGATCTTTGATAGTATGCTTCCAAACTCGTTTATCAAAATTGTCTCCTAAAAAGGATGGTTTGTCGTTTCCTCTGCAGAAAGGTAGAGGACAACAAGGACCTTGTATCCCTCTTTTACGAAGTTTTGCAGATGCAGGGATATTACTTTACACCAATAGCTAGCAGAATAAACAAAATTTTAGGAGGCAACCCCCTTTCCCGTTTAGGGAAATTGGGGGTCTAGAATGGGCCTCATAAAATATTTTAAATTAAAAATCGTTTAATTTCAACCAATAGGATTTGCGATGATGATGTCAATGTTAAATTTAGAGTTGTTATTAAGTTCTTTTCAATTTACTAGAGCATAACAACATAAGTAGGATCACTGAAAGAAACACAATCACAAGGTACACAACATTTTATCCCGGGAAACCCTCACGGGGAAGAAAGCTCAACAAAAACTTCTTCAATAATAGATTGCCAATACAATGCCAAGACTAAAGACCAAAACATTAAAGAATATCCAAGACTGAGCATGCGACTCTCTTCTCCTTCTTGTAACTGCATCTGCCTCCAAAAGATGCGCACTTGTTGAGTGACCGATTGAGTGAATGAACGAGGCACCATCCTCACTTATTTATACTAGCTAAGGGGGCGCTAGGGTTATGTCTCTTCACCAAGTAGGGCCGACTTCTTCCAATAGTGGTTAAAACCACTTTAATAAACCCTAGGGGCCGACTTCTCAAATACCACCATATGAATATGGTTTGACCAATTCACAAAAGGGGTTTTGGTCATACATAAGTCCTAACATGATCAATCCACAAAATGGGATTTGATCTATAAGAGAATAACTCAATTATAATTAGAATATTCTTCGAAGTTACAATATTTCAACACTCCCCCTTAACGAGAAGGGTATTCTCAATACAACATCATCAAAAGAGAGAGAGAGAGAGGGCATCAACATCATCAACATCTGGAACATTGACTGACATATCTATAAATCATTGGAAGTTCTTCTCATCATCAATATCATCATCGTTCACAACATGGATTGACTGACATATCTATAAATCATTGGAAGTTCTTCTCATCATCATCGTTCACAACATGGAACTGGAGTAGCATCATCATCATCATCTGCATCAACATCAATTAGTATAAAGTTATAACAAAAAAATCAACAACACTAAGCTAATACAACAATATCAACAACACGAGGCTAATACAATATCATCATCAACAACACGAGGCTGAAACAACATAATCAACACGAGGTTGAGATAACAACATTATCATCACAGGGAAACTGAATGAGGCAGGTGCAACAACAACATTTTGTGGTACTTTGGCAGATCGTCCTTACCAGACCTTCTAGATCTGCCCAGGAATCATAAGATTCCCTAGGATATAAAATCCTAACGGAGCTACCACGTGGTACTCTGAAAGATCATCCTTACCGGACCTTCGAGATCTACCCAGGAATCTAAAGATTCCTTAGGATATAAAATCCTAATGGAGCTACCACTACTGACCATAGCTGGCATATACATGCACAGGTACTCTAACAGACCATCCTTACCGGACCTTCGGGATTTGTCCAGGGATGATCAATCCACTAGGATATAAAATCTTAACTGAGCTACCCACTGTTGGTCAGGATACCATAATATCATCAACATCACCTTCCCTTTCGAGGGAGGTCCTTTCGGACTATACCAAACTTGTCTCAAAAGTATTCAAACTTTACACGAGACAGAGGCTTGGTCAACACATCTCCAACTTGCTAATCTGTGCCAACATATTGGAGCTTTACAACTCCTCTCTGCACCATATCACGAATGTAGTGATACCAGATTTCTATGTTCTTCGATTTATCATGGAACACTGGGTTCTTCGTCATTTTTATGCAACTCTGGTTATCACATAGAATCACAATGGCTTCCATCTCCAGATCGAATAGACCTGTCAACAACTTCCGAAGCCATATGGCTTCACATCTGGCGGAACATGCAACAATGTATTCCGCTTCTACCGTGCTGAGAGCAATACTGGATTGCTTCTTGCTCTTCCATGAAGTCATCGCTGACTCTAGACTGAAACAACATCCCGAAGTGCCCTTTCTATCAGAAACACTTTCAACCCAATCTGAATCAGTATAACCAACCAGTCTAAAGTCATGATCTCTAGTATAACATAGATCATAATCCAACTTACCCTTAAGGTATCTCATCACATGTTTTACAACTACAAGGTGAACACGTATGGGCTCTACCAAATACTGACTCAAGGTGTTCACAAAAAAACACATATTAGGCCCGATATTCGTCAGATACTTCAACGAACCAATAATCTGTCTGTACAGAGTAACATCAACCAATTCTGACGAAGTATCAACTGGGAACTTCAACTATGTTTCCATGGGTGTGTTCATGGCTTTACATTCCAACATATCAAACCTCTTCAATATTTCAACTGCATACTTCCCTTGGTTAAGGAAGATCTTCTCTGGGCTCTGCCAAACTTCGAGACCTAAGAAATAATGCATTAGGCCTAGATCTTTCATCTCAAATTCTGCAACGAGTTTCTTCTTACAATCAGTGATGAGATTTTCTTCTCCAGTTAAGAATAAGTCATCCACATACAACAACAATATAACTGACTCATCATTCATAACCTTGAAGTAAAGGTTAGAGTCAACTTTACTCTTGGTAAAGCCCAAGCTTGTCAGGGAGCTATCAATTCTACCATACCAAGATCTATGAGCTTTCTTCAACCCATACATACTCTTCTTCAACCTGCAAACATGACTCTTTCTATCTTCAACTTCAAACCCTTGTGGTTGTTCTATATACACTTCTTCAATGACACCATTTAAGAAGGTTGTTTTCACATCCATCTGGTGTAACTTTCACTTCATCTTGGCTGCAAGAGCTTATGATGGTTCTATTAGAAGTGTATCTGGCTATAGGAGAAAACATCTCTTCATAATCAATGCATTCTTTTTGAGAAAATCCACGAGCTACAAACCTCACTTTATGTTTTTCAATTCTTCCGTCTGCAACATGTTTTATCTTGTATATCCATTTGGAATATACCACATCTTTGTTCTTCGGTCTAGGAACTATTTCTCATACATCATTATTTATAATGGATTGATATTCTTCTTTCATGGCATCCACCCATTCTTTCTTTTGAATAACTTCTTCAAAGCAAGTAGGTTTCTTTTCTATGAGATCACACATCAAGTCCATATAACTGGAGAATGGCTTAGGTTTCTTGCTTTGTCTCATGGTTCCTTCTGGGGCACCATACTTCTCTCCATATTGAATAAGTTCCCTTGCCCAAGCTGACTTTCTCTTGTGAGAGATCGTCATTTGGGGAGGTTCTTGAGATTCTGTCATATCATGATCTTTTGGAATCTCATTATCAGGGGTAACTGTAACTTCCTTCACTGGTTCTGCAACTCTGGGAGCAACATGTTCTTCTTCATATACTTCTTCAAGCTGACATCTCCTTGATTTCTTGAGTGTTGCATCTTTATCAAAGGTTACATCTTTGCTGATCTCAATATGATGGTAACCTGGTATGTAAATTCTGAAGGCCTTAGAGACCTCACAATATCCAACAAAAATTCCCTTCTTTTCCTGAAGGATCCATCTTAGTTATCCTTTCTTTCAGAATGTGTACAAACAATGGATAGCCAAATATATTGAGATGGCTTACTTCTGGCTTCTTTTCAGAGAACATTTCTTCGGGGGTTTTGAATCCAAGTGCACTATGGGATAATTTGTTTTGGACATAAACTGTTGTTCTTGCTGCTTCAACCCATAAGTGCGTGCATTGGAAGATATTGATCATGGATCATAGTCTTCACTGCTTCCATTATTGTTATATTCTGTCTTTTTGCTACACCATTTTGTTGAGGATTATAGGGAGTGGTGAGCTCTTTCTTAATCCCGACATCTCTGCAAAAGCTTACAAATTCTTTTGAAGTGTCTTCTCCTCCATTATCTGACCTAAGTATTTTGATTTTTCTTTCAGAGAGATTCTCTATCAAGGCTTTGAATTCCTTGAATTTTCCAAATACTTCATCTTTTGATTTCATGAAATAAACCCAAGTCTTGCGAGAATAATCATCAATACATGACACATAGTATGCATACCCACTAAGAGAGGTTGATGGCATTGGACCACAAACATCTGAGTGGATGAGCTCCAAAATCCCTTCTGCTTTACTATCGCTCTTTGGGAAAGGATTCTTTATGTTATTTCCTTTTGCACATCCCTTGCACACGCCTTCATGATCAACTTTGAATTCTGGCAGACCTGTAACTACCTTGCTTACATATGATAAGGCTTTGTAGTTGATGTGAGCTAGTCTTCTATGCCAAAGTTCACATGGAATCTCAGTGGAGTGAGTCAAGGCTACATCTGAGTGACCTTTTAACTTATACAAGCCACCTTCTTCTGTTCCAATGACAATTGCATCTTTTATGGTTTATCCTTTAGGCCACATAAGAACTTCACCATCTATGAATGCAACCCTGAAACATTTCTTATCTAAAGGTGAGATAGAAAGTAAGCTCTTTGTCAAACCTGGTACATATAGTACATCCTTCATTCTCATTGGGGTCCCTGAATCAAGTTTGTACGTGGATTTTCCCACTCCTTTGATAGGGTACTGGTAATCATCTCCGAGTGTAACTTTTTGGGGAATATTTTTTTTTTTTTTTTTGTTTTTTTCTTTCTGTAAGGCTAGGGAGAATGTCTCTCTAACTTGTCATGTGCTTAGAGGAACCACTATCTATGAGCCAAGTATCCGCTCCAAGTGCCACAGATCATGAGAGGACGGAAAATAAAATATAATCTTCAATCTCTTCTTTAGTCAACTTCGTGGGTGGTTCATCATCTTCAACTGCATGGACATGATGTATTTTGTTATATCTCTTCTTGTATTCTTCCCTTTTGGCAGGACAATTCTTAGCAATGTGTCCCTTCTTATCATAGTGATAACATTGATAAGAGGATAAATCTTTTTCTCTTCTTTGACCCTTCTGATATTTCTAGAATCTCTTTGGAGGATGAGATTCTTTATGGAAGCATGTGAATTTTTTTGGGGAGTGAGATTCCTTATGGAGGCAGGTCTCCTTTTGAAAATGAGACCTTTTCTTTCCTCCTTTAGAATGAACAACTAGGGATTGATCTTCATCCCTTAATAGTACTGCTTCTCGGTTGGCGTACTTGCTTCTTCTTGAACAGATTCTTCCCAAAGACTGTCAAATTGGAGTTTCTCCTTTCTTGTACATATGGTTTGGATGAAGGAATCCCAAGCTATTGTGAGACCATTAAGATTTGTCATGATGAGTTCATCTTCATCCAAGTTGTCTCCAATTGTTTCTATCTGTTCTTTGAAATGAGTAACGCTAGAGAAATAGTCTTGAACTCTTTCTCCTTTCTGTATCTTTGTATTTTTGAGTTGGGTTCTCAAGTTCATCTTCTAGTTGATGTTTTTTCCTTCATACATCCTGGTTAGGGAATCAAACATCTATTTTGGAGTATTCTTATAAGACACTTGAGGGATCAAGTGATCTTTAATAGAGTCTACAATGATCCTTTTGGCCCTAACCATATCTTTCTTGTACTTTTCTTTGGCTGCATCTTCTTTGGGTTCTGGTACATTTTCTTTTATGAATTTTGCAATGTCATTCTCTTCAACAATGAGTGCAATCCTATATTTCTAGGCACGAAAGTTTTCCACACCTTCTAACTTGTTAACAAGCTTGGTGCTTGCAGACATCTTGACTTGGAGCTAGGAAAATGACCGGAAAATGAAAGTGCTCAGAAAGTGAATGTGAACGTACTAGGAGGTGTGTTGGGATGAGGTGAGTAGGCTGGAACTGTTTGTTTTAAAAAAATTCAAGTTTTATCTCTTGAAATTGGACTTGCGCAAATCTGGAATGGTACTTCTGGTACTGGTTCTGGTTTCTTGGTTTTCTGATACCAGTTAAAACTAGGGTTTGACTTTCCGGAGGCTTTGGCCACTGAAAAGGTGCGCTCAAGCTACCAAGTGATGCGCTAGGCTGGGGCACACTTCCCTAGATGGTTTTTAGGCAGAAATTCCCTTCCAATAAAAAGCCCTAATTTTCTTGTACGACAACAATGATGTTTTTGGTTACCCAATGAAAGGTGCTCTGTTCAGTTCAACTCTGACACCATGTTAAATTTAGAGCTGTTATTAAGTTCTTTTCAATTTACTAGATCATAACAACATAAGTAGGATCACTGAAAGAAACACAATCACAAGGTACACAACATTTTATCCCGGGAAACCCTCATGGGGGAGAAAACCCAGCAAAAACTTCCTCAATAATAGATTGCCAATACAATGCCAAGACTAAAGACCAAAGCACTAAAGAATATCCATGATTGAGCATGCACCTCTCTTCTTCTTGTAACTGCAACTGCCTCCAAAAGATGCGCACTTGTTGAGTGACTCGTTGAGTGAATAAATGAGGCACCATCCTCACTTATTTATACCAGATGAGGGGGTGCTAGGGTTATGTCTCTTCACCAAGTAGGGTCGACTTCTTTCAATAGTAGTTAAAACCACTTTAATAAACCATAGGGGTCGACTTTTCAAATACTACCATATGAATATGATTTGACCAATCCACAAAAGGGGATTTGGTCATACATAAGTCCCGACATGATCAATCCACAAAAGGAGATTTGATCTATAACATAATAACTCAATTATAATTAGAATATTCTTCGAAGTTACAATATTTCAACAATCAACCCTATGGTTCAACAAGAGAAAATAAAATAAATTACAAAATTTCAAATCCAAGTGTCACATTCTAATTGATTAATAGTTAACCATAGTTAAATCCAAGGGAAATTCTTAGATTTTGTGTAAATCTTGAAATATAAAAACTATTCATTATTTAAATCAATTTAAAATATAAAACTTATTATATTTAATAAGTTTTCACATAATCTAGTTATCAATTTCTTTTATTATTGTGAAAATGAGTGAATTTATTAATTTTTTAAAACAATTAATTTATTATTTAGAGTATTTTAAAATATAAAACTTATGATATTTAAAAACGTTTCAAATCATTTAGCTGCCAATTTTTTATTTAGTGTGTGGAGTGAAGTGATTTAGGGAAGTGTTGTTTTAGTTGAGTTCTATTTTTTTTGTGATATATATTTTATATATTTATTATTAAACTAAACAAGTAAAATTGTCAAAGTTTTTCATTGGTATTTAATTTAATTTATTTATAATTTGTTTAAAATGATAAAAAATAAAAATGGATACATTTGTAATTTGTGTTTATTTAAAAAATTGGTTATTGTGGATGTGAAGTTAAATAAAATATTTTTTCATTAGTGTAAAAATGAGTGAAGTTATTTAGTAGCCATATTTATTTATTTATTTAGTGTGAAAAAAACAATTTTTTTTCTTTACAAAAAATTAATATATCTTTTTACATTTATTATGCATAAGGAGATAACACCTTTAAGGTAGTGTGATGTGCTATATGTTCTGATTATTCTATATTTTTATTAGGAGGCCCATTCTTGACCCTAAATTTCTCCTAATGAAAATCATTCTTAAAAAGTAGATATTGGGGGAAGGTTTTGAGAGGTTGTAATGACTTCATATCCCTGCTTTGTTGTATAAGGTTTTTTGTGTTTTTCCCATCCTTAGCTAGTTGGTGTGAGCTTGTTCACTTGATTTACTCCTCTAAATTAAAGGAGATTGGACAGGGGCTCTAGGATGTGTTCTAAGGGATGGAGATCCCCCCACCCCAACCATATTCTGTACTCTTTTGATTCCTAGAACGAAATGTTAGAAATAAAATGAATTGCTTAAGCATTTAACTACAATGTGAGTGCTTCAAGATTTTGGAATTGAGAAAGAGGTGTTTGCCAAGGATATTGTCATCCCACATTTTGATGGATATGTCATTTCTAGGGACCTGGATAGGTGAGATTGAAGAGTAAGGGTCAAACACTGCACAATCACCAAATAAAGGAACTTGATGTATGAGGAAGTGGTACATCTAGGGATCGAAGTCGATTTTGTCTCATATTTTTTGTGAATAACTTCTTTCCACCATTTCAATTTTTTGAATACCATCTGCCATAACATTTTGGCTCCAAGGACTTGATTCATGAGGTGGGGATCATGGATGGATAGTTCTCCCTTATCTACCAAAGCTTGAACAAATTTCCTATTGACCAAGTGATATATTTTCCTTGTAGTTTTTTTGTCCCTGCTGTATTAAGCTTCTTATTCTACTTATTTGAAACCCGATACTTGCAGGGGATCGTGCACTATTATTAATGCCTTGTTCCAAGAAGTGGGTGACAATTTGGTCAGGACACATAGGTTTATAAATAAAAAATATTATGTCTTATGGTGTTTAGAATTTAGCTCTTGTGGTGTTTTGAAATAGCGTTGACAAATATAAAATCTCATTTTCTGGGATAACTATATCTCCTAGAAATTAAAATGCATTATTAAACAATAAATTGTAGACAACTATATGCAATTACAAAAAATATATGCCCCAAGTGGTGCACCAACATCAAAATTAAAAATTGTAAATATTTGTGCACACGAACCCCTATTTGTGTATACGAACCCTTGTCATTACAAATATATATAATGTATGTGCATGTGTGTATAAAGGCAACATTGCAAAGTTTATAATTATGTATATTTCCTCCATTGCGTTGGTTTTTGTGGTTGAGCTATTTTCCATATTATTTAGAATGATAGTAGAGCCTACACAGACTTGACTCTCTCATGATAGGGGTTTGTAGTTTTGATATTTCTCTTCAATGGAGTGTAGACATTAGGGTTAACTATTTCATTGAAGTTTGCAACTTGAATTGGATATGTTTGTAAAGAAATAGTTTGTAGGGATGTCGAAATGAAGAGTTTAAGTGAAATGATTTACTGTTTAAAATGTGTGGAAATGGTTTAATTCATTGTTTGAAGAGTGCCATTTTTTTTGTTGATTGCATTTATGCTCTTGAAAGAATATAATTCTTTGAGTTTGGTTGATCAAAATTTATGTCCTCCATGTGTGAATCAAAAGCAACATGCAAATATTGATTACATAGAATTTTTGCACTAGCTTCAAAGTAATTCAACATCATGTAATCTCATTGCTCATTGACTATGAGGAGTGGTGCAGGTTCTAAGGTAATAGTAGACCTTGAAAAAGAGTGAAGAATGAAAAGGTGAAAGGAATCGACAATGCACATTTGGAAAGGTGACCATGTTCTACCTCCAAGTATGACCATTGATGTTTAGATGTAATGATAGTTTGTTTTGTTTTGAGGGATATTTGTTGTAAGAGATCCCTCACTAGTTGGATATTTTTTGTAGAAGAAGCGTTAAAAATACCATTGGGCATTCAACAAGTTAGCATTTTTATTTTATTTTGTTTACAAATAAAACAATACTTCATATTCCATGGGACATTGAGTGTCTCAACAACCCCATTTATATGTATACATATATGTGCTTAATGTGTGTAAAAAAGCCAATGCTGAAAAGTTTATTATTGTGTCTTTCCTCTATTGCTTTGGGTGCTGTTGATGGATATATTTTCCTATTTTTATCAAAACTATCATTAAATGTTTTTCCTTGGGCCCTAAAAAGATATGGATATTACATAAATTGATGTTTTCCTTGAGGGGTGGTTCGAAATCATAATTAAAATCAATCAATATTTACGTACACAATGATGTTGTTGTTGTGAAGGTGGGGGGACTATCATCATTGTGCTTAGGGGGCCAACCTAGAGCTTCATCTAGCTCCAGGGGGCCCTATCCATCCTTTACCCCCTCATGGTTTGCCACATCATATATGGACAACAAAATGTAAAGAATCTTGTTATCCAATAGAGGACATGGAAATTTTCTTGGTAGCCCCATGGTGAGATCTATCTCTTAGATCACCACTCTCATAGTTCCGTTCTAGCTTGATGGTAGGGTGTTGGCCACTAAAATGCACCAACTTGATATTTAGTTTTAACCCTAGCACAAACACTTGGAGCACTGATATTAAATAAATAAACCTTAACTTGCAGTTGTCATCAACATAGATTGAAACTAAATAAACACTCAATCCCGACATAAAGAATTAAATCAAAGATAATCTAGCATTATCAAGGTAGATTATGGTTAAAAAAACATGATAAGCTCTAATGAAAATAATAGGTTACATAACATACTTAAAATTGATTAGATTAGAACCATAAATTACCAATTAAGCATAAAAAAATATTACTTAACCAACATTTCATCATTCATGTATGTTATCAATTGTAACATAAATTAGAACATTACAAGTGAAACACACATAGGGATATGGTGGGAAAAACCTTTGATTGAGGAAAAATCCCACTTTGCAAAACTTTGAGTACTTATATCAAGTGCAACCAAATATTAAAATGTTTTTCAACTTGTCATTAGAAGTCAATTAGCTAAAGATATCAACATGAGCTAACACTACTCTAACCTATGTCATCTATTTATACACGATCCAATCTAAGAGAAATGCTACAACAATTAATAAATTTGACATTTTTTCTTTTTCCTTTTCAATTGTGAAACATAAAAAAGAGAAGGAATTGCAAAGGAAACCAACTTGAAAACTCTCGCTTTTGATGTCTATTACAATTTGAGGTAGCCCACTTGTGCTCCTTGCTCCAAACAACAATATAGTTTCTAACAAGCTTTGTAAATATGGGATAGGGTCCACATTACATTCCACCTCTCTTATGCATATAACACAATATGTGTTCTCTCTAGGCCATGAATAGAGCCACAATGAACCACTTACAATTCTCGCTCAACCCAAGTCCAAAGTCGAGAAGTCAATACGAGTCCAGTGAAAAATCTAAGCTAACTCCTATAGATTAGGTATTAGAGCACCTTAGTTCAATACATGCTCTAAGATTCATCTCTCCCTCCAAATCAAGGGTGCACCCAAATTCAAGTGGTATATAATTACCCACAATCAACAATAAGGCCGATCACCAACCCCCTCTAATAAGTAGTATATAGTTTTTACAAATTACAATAACATGTCACTTGGACACCACTTGTTCCAATGTGATCAAATGCTTTCACATAATGTCACAACATATTTTTATTACATTTCATAACTAGAGCATTGAATTTTTGCAACTAGTTTTACAAAATATCATTGACATGCCACGTAGGGTATTATTCCCTCAAATTCTGCAAAATTAATTCAAATATAGCGTTTTAGGAATATATTAAGTTAAAAAAAATGACAAACACTATAAAAATAACATGTTATAGAACAAACTTAAAATTGATTAGACTAGAATCACAAACTACAATTTAAACATAAACAAGATTACTTAACTAGCATTCCATCATTCATTAGCATGCATGTTATTGATTGTAACATAAATTAGAACATCACAAGTGAAAGGAACATAGGGCTATAGTGGGAAAACCATCCGATGAAGAAAAAAACCCACGTTGCAACATGTGAGTACTTATATCAAATGCAACCAAATATTACAATTTCTCATTAGAAGTCAATTAGAAAAACATATCAACATGAACTAACTCTACTCAAATCTATGATATTTGTTTATACGTGAGCCAAGTTCAGAGAGATGCTATGACGATTAATACAACCATTTTTTTTGTTTGTTTATTTTCCCTTTTCAATTGTCAAATAGAACAAAGACAAGGAATTCCAAAGGAAACCAACTTGAAAACTCTTTCCTCTTATGTCTATTACAATTTATGATAGCCCACTTGTGCTCCTTGCTCCAAATTACAAATTGGCTTCCAACAAGATTTATAAATTCATGATAGGGTTTGCATTGCATTCCACCTCTCTTATGCGCACAACATGATATGTGTTCTCTCCAAGTTGGGCAACAAAGCCTCAATGCTTCCAAACTTACAATTCTCACTCAATCCATGTCCAAAATTGAAAAGTCAATATCCTTCCACTCAAAATCAAAGCTGACTCCTATAGATAAGGTATTAGAGAACCTTAGTTCAACACAAATGATTTAATGTTCATCTCTTCCTCCACATTAAGAGTGCTCCCAAATTCAAGGGGTATATTGCCCACAATCAACAATAAAGCCAATTCACCAACCCCCTCTAATAAGTAGTATATAATTTTGCATTATACAAATTACAATAACATGCCACCCCGACACCGCTTGTTTCAATGCAATAAAATGCTCTCAAATAATATCATAAGATATTTTTATCATGTTTCATAACATAGCATTGATTTTTCACAACATTTTTTTACAAAATATTGTTTTATATACCACATAGGGCCTCATTCCCTCAAATTCTACAAAATTAATTCAATATAACTTGAATAATCACATTAAAATTTGCCATAAAATTATATATGAAGTGATCTATAATTAATCATATAATATTGGGATCAACACCTTTGTTACATACCAAGTTCACTACAACTCCAATATGGATCATGTACATTATATCTGTGTTAAGAATCAAATAAGATACACCTTTACTTGGAGTTAGATTTTCCTAAATGAACAACCAATGATCATAGATAAACACCTCCAACATAAATCAATGGATTTGCACATCTAATAGGGATCATGGAAACTCAAATCAAGCTCTCAAATAGTTAAATAATTCATAATAATTCCAACAATTTTATTATTATACCATAATTATTCATGTTCATGAGTTTACCAACAATATTTTATAAATCACACAATTAATTATATCCATCAATGCCATGCCAAAATTCCTACACTAAACTATCCTAGTGCATAAGTTCATGGGTAGAAAAGGGAAGTTCAGTAACATTATCACTTTGTCCCATCCTAAGGATCGCTCATAGTATTTATATTCCCCATGACAAAATCCCTTCTATTGTTCAATGACTTTAGGTCCAAATCATTTCAATCAACTGACATCGCTAGTGTGGGAATTGAGGAGGGAGTAAGCTAATCTTGTAGCAAAAGGACCCTCTTTTTGACTACATTTGATAAGAATTTGGCATAAATTTTACACATGATCACAGGCCAAGCTTTGTGCGTGGTCGAATGGTTCCCTTAATAAATTTTCCACATTTTGAATCAACCTAGATATCTCATATGACTATCATCATCTAATTACTATCTATCTCGATGCAAACCAAGTATTTTTTTTCTCATTTCATTGACGTTATTCACATAAGACGATCGTCTTTTTGTTCATTTCATTCAGGTTATTCATGTTGATATTATGGTAGCTGCAGGAGGTATCCTCTACGTGTAACCTTTGATGAGACTAGAATATTCAAGGAAGCAAGAGAAACCCTAAAATGTTGGATAATAACCCTAGAAGGCAAGTCAACTTGAGATAATAATTTATATTAAATTATTATCCTCTAGAAGTACAAGTTGTCCTAGTTAGGTCACTTGGAAGACTATAAATAATAGGGCGCTAGAGCTCATTTGACACACACTCTCACAACTCACACAGACTAGTGGTGCATAAGTTTTGGAGTGCAATTGCAACAACTGCAACTGGGATTTTGGTCTTTGGTTATGGTTTGGACTTTCTTCCTTGGTTATTGTTTGGACTCTCTGCTTGGTGCGCTAGTTTTGGAGAGAAGTATGCTACCTTGGTTGGCTATTAGTTCTAAGGGTTTGCTTATGGAATTATTTTATCTGTCAAGGTAAAGGTGCTCGGGGGTGGCTTCGGCCTATGGTTGGGTGACAATATTGCTATATTGTCTATGGAAAAATGAGCACATCTCTTTATTTATAACAGGTTATGAGCCCACACTATCTTCAGACAGTCTAACCATTGGAAGATAGATTGGGAAGTTATTTGTTAAGCTTGTTATGGAACCATTTATAGCCAGAGCTAGGTTTTCTGACTATGCATCTGCAACAAACACTAACCCTTGTGTTCATGCACTTCTGGGGAAGAATTTGAATTAATTCCTTGACATCCTAGTGCACCCTAGCCTAGTGGACCCGTTGGTACTCTCAACTAGCAAAAATGTCAGGTTTAAATTTTTGGTAAAAGTCAAAGTTTGAATGGTCAAAGTCAAAGGTTGACTGGTCAAATTCAAAGTCAAAAGTTGACTTCTGGTCAATTGATTTTGTGGTCAAAGTTGAAATTTTAGATTTTCTGGCTTGTTCTAATCATTGAATCTTTTGATTGAGTTTCTAACCTCTTCTTGTTAAGATGGTATCTAGTTTCAGATTGGAAGACAAGCTGGATGATGCTACAAGGATTCAAAGGTATGCACTTGTATATGCTATCTAAGCTATATAATCTAGAAAAACATGAGTGTGTTTGCAGGGAAAGTACTAGAGAACTTGTCCAAGCTGTAATCTTGGATTCTGTGCATTCATAAGAACACGCACACCCTCCATAGCAAGTGAGGCTTCAGATTCACATGTATGAAGATAAAAGAAGACTGTGTATGGATTCAAGCAACTTGGTGCAGAGCCTCTCATGTACATAAAAAACGTGGTGAAAAATTCCCATGACAAAGGAAGTATATTGAAATGGTTCTTCGAAATTATGAGATGATGGATTGCAAATCCATGGAAAAATCCCATGATGACAGATATGAAGAAGTTGAGAGACTTTGATCCAGTAGACCCGTCTATGTATTGAAAATTAATTGGCTCATTAATGTATTTGTTTTTTGCTCAGCTGGATATTTTCTTTATGGGACATTCGAGTTATGATATACAGTTGCATGGATTTATCGATTTAGATTCGACATGGAGTGCAGACGAAAGAATAAATTCTACTTGGATATGTTTCATTTTGAGCTTTGCCACGATGTCATGGGATAGTAGGAAACATAAATATGTTGCACTCAACACTGCATAAGTAGATTATATTACATCTTGTAATTCTTGTATGTAAGAAGTGTGGCTTCGTAAGCTGGTTTCTTGACTATTTGATCAGGTGCTAGATTCGATCGTGATATATTGTGATAATCAGAGCTGTGTGAAGCTTTCAGAGAACCTGGTGTTCCATGACAGGTCGAAGCACATTGATATCGAGTATTATTTTCTCTACGATAGAGTCCATAGGGGAGAAGTGGTTCTCTAGTATATCTTCACAGATGAGCAGATAGAAAATATTTTGGTAAAGCCTCTGTCCAAGATGAAAAGTTTGCATACTTAAGGGACAAGATGGTACTCATGGAGATGAATTTATTATTGGAAAAGGAAGAGATTACTCCCAGGTTGGGAGGGAACACTGATATGCTATTGATATATGGTCAGTCATTTTCCAGTTTGGAAAATGGTCCAGGTTGGGTAGTCACCTTCTAGTCCAGAAAGTGGCCCAAGATTGCTGATGGTCATGAATTTTCTAGTTCACAAAATGGTCCATATTGGAAAGTCATTTTTGTAATGAAAATGGCCTGATAGATTGTTGATATACCATAGACAATGATTCCCCTTGTGGACAGTGTGGGGGAATGGTCTAGGATAGTCATTCTTCTTGGCAGTCACTCTGAGTAGTGGTCAAGTAGAATGGTCTGCCTCTTTGGGTAGTCATTCTTTCGAAGTTCACAGTTTTGAAGAATGGTCCGTTATAGGAGGTTGGTGCAGGACTATCATTTCCATTAGGAAATGATCCAGGCATTCATTCCCTAGGGTAGACTCATTCTCTCTAGGCTGGACTGTGATTAGTGTCAGAAGAATGGCCCAATTAGGTTAATTTTCCAGGTTCAACAATCATGGACAAGCATTCCCTAGGGTAGACTCATTCTCTCTAGGTTTCACTGTGATTAGTGCCGAAAGAATGGCCCAATTAGGTGAATGGTCCAAGTTCAACAATCGGGGACATGCATTCCATATGACATACTCATTATCTCTAGGTTGCACTGTGATTAGTGCCAAAGGAATGGCCCAGTTAGGTGAATGGTACAGGATAATAAATTAGGGACAATTATTCTTCTATGCTTGGGAATAATAGTCCAGATAGCCCATGGTTGATATTTTTACTTTCTGAGGGAAGATTCTCTTCCAGATCTCATAGATATGAGTGAATGAATGACCTAGATGACTTAGTTTGTATCATGATATTTTTATGTAGGTTGATATTAGATGATATGATTTTCGTGGAGAATGTATGTCTTTAGATAATAACTGTATGGTACTGTGGTGGATGTGTTCCACTGGTTAGTATCCGTGTGCTACTAGGAGTGGTTGTGTACCAATGGATAATAGTTGTATACTACTATGAATAGACACATTTGTGTTCTATTGGATGGAACTTTTTTGATTGCCATAGAGACTACCACTAGTGTTGGAGATGATTTCCATCTAGATGGATATTTAGAGTGCTGATGGACAGACATTCTCCATGCAAAAAATGATCCAGGCAGGATAGATTGCTAGTGGACAGACATCCTCCTTGTGGAGGATGGTCCAGGTTGAAATATTTTTGGTGGAAAGATATTCTCCCCGTGGAGAATGGTCCAAGTTGATAGATTACTGATATACCACGAGCAACTATTCTTCTAGGACATATGTCCGAATTTGAAGAATGGTCCTTGTAGCCCATGGTGTGGCTTTCAACATCTATTGGAACAATGATTCTTCTAGGACATATGTCCGGATTAGAAGAATGGTCCTTATATCACTCTGTGGATTGAGTGACTTTTTCAACATCATGCCCGATTACTTAGATGGAGTATGGCTTCAATACATGATGCAATTGATGCTATCAAATGATACTGATAGTTATGATGTTGCTCGTGAGTTGTTCTACGTGATCATGAGATAACCTGTGTGGTTATGATGATGCTAGCGATTGAATGGTCTGTTTGTGATCAATACCATTTCCTTTAATACCTCCCTAGCTAGGAGGGAATGTTGATATTATGGTAGCTACAAGAGGTATTAACCTCTACGTGTAACCTTTGATGAGACTAGAATATTCTGGGAAGTAAGAGAAACCCTAAAACATTGGATAATAACCCTAGAAATCAAGTTGAATCAAGATAATAATTTATATTAAATTAGTATCCTCCATAAGTACAAGTCAGAACAGTTAGGTCAATTGGAAGACTATAAATAAGAGGGTGCTAAATCTCATTTAACACTTACTCTCACAACTCACATAGACTAGTGGTGCACAAGTTTTGGAGTGCAACTGCAACTACTGCAACTGGGATTTTGGTCTTTGGTTATTGTTTGGACTTTCTACCTTGGTTATGGTTTGTAATCTCTGCTTGGTGCGCTAGCTTTGGAGGGAAGTATGATACCTTGGTTGGATATTGTTTCTAAGGGTTTGCTTATGGAATTATTCTATCTGTCAAGGTTAAGGTGTTCAGGGGTGGCTTCGGCCTATGGTTCGGTGACAATATTGCTATATTTTCTATGGAAAAACGAGCACATCTCTTTATTTCTAACAATTCATATAAAACAAACCTTATTCTTAAATCGTTCCATCCGGTATTCTCATCATTGAAAGCTTAATGATTATTTATCATAATTATATGTTTTTGACATGATCTATTCATGAAAATATGTATATACTTTGAACAATTCAAGTTTTACTACTACATTGAATCTACAATCTAAATTCAATTCTAAAATTTAATTTGAAGAGAAGAAACATTCAACAATATTTTATGTAGTCATTATTCAACAAATTATTATTCGCACTTTATATAGTCATTATTGAACAATATATTACTCACTTTAATTTAATGATTATTTGAAATTAAAATGAATCTATACTATTTTTCAGTATTTATTTTAATACAAACACACACACACACACACACACACACACACTGTTGGGTTGTTATATTATTCACAATGAATTTCTAGTCGAGGTGAATCGACTGACAATCCTTGGTTTTCATGTCCATTTTTGGGAATTCCTCAGTTTTCGTGTCCATTTTTGGGCGGTTTTTCGACACATGGTTTTTTGCCAATGGTTTTCTATTTTCGGTTAATGAATTAGGGTTGTTGACTAATATATTTCATTGGATTAGGGTTTTGGATGCCACTGGATCTTATATGTATATTGTATTGTAAACAATGTATGATGTGAATGTATATAGAATATGCTGGTTTTCCCGATTTGGGTTTCCAAGGGACAAATATCTGTGTGATGTGTGTATTTTCCATTGTATCTTTCCTGTTCTTTTATTGAAAATCTATTTGCAATAAAATATTGTACAAGGTTAAAATATACGCTGGTGAATATGTCTCCTTCGTCGGTGCTAGTTGACAGGACTCCAAATGAGGTATGGTCAAGTAAGAAGCCTTTGGTTTCACATCTCAAGGTATTCAACTGTGATGCATTTGTGCATGTTCCCAAGGAAAAGAGGAGCAGGTTGGACAAGAAGGTAGTCAAATGTTTTTTCATTGGATATAAAGAATGAATGAAAGGATATAAGCTCTGGGATCCTACATCAAGGAGAACAATGTACAATCGAGATGTAGTATTCAGAGAAGTCGGAGGTAAGTCCGAACCTGAAGAAGTTGTTCAGACCGAGAATTATCCTGAGATGGTGTGGTATGAACTGAGGAACGAAGAAGATGATTCAATGAGTTCGACACACACATCCTTATTTTTGGATTTGTGAGAAGCAAAGATGATCATTGCATATATTCCAAGGAAGAAGGTGGGTGTTTCATATATGTAGCTTTGATTGTTGATGACATGTTGCTGATTGGAAACAACATGGATGCAATAAAGGAGGTGAAGAAGCAACCATCCTCCAAGTTTTACATGAAGTATATCAGTGCAGCTAAATTCATTATGGGAATGGAGATTAAGAGAGATGGAGCCACTATAATTCCCTGGTTGAATCAAACAAAGTATATTGAAACAATTCTGAAACGTTTCAACATGCAGGATTGCAAACCAATGAAGGTGCTAATTCCTGTGGGAGAAAGGCTTACTGCTGAACAATGTCCAAAGACACATGAAGAATTATAAAGGACATGGCACGTGTTCCCTATGCAAGTGATGTTGGTATTCTAATGTATGCAATGGTTTGCACTCGACCATACATTGCCCATGCAATGGTAGTGTTGAGAAGGTACATGCCGACATCTGGAAAGGAGCATTGGATTACTGTCAAGAGAGTATTTAGGTATTTGTGTGGCAGGAAGGACTATGCTATATGCTATCAAGGAAGACCTAGAGGTGACAATGGCAAATTAAATGTACATGGCTTTGTTGACGCCGACTGGGCTAGAGATATGGATCAACGGAGGTCGACCAATGGATATGTCTTCAAGATGTTCAGTGGAGCAATAAGATGGATGAGTAAGAGACATGCGGTCGTAGCCTTGTCAACAAAATAAGATGAATACATGGAGGTCACTCATGGAACCAAATAAGAAGTATGGCTGCAAAGGTCAAGTTCATGAATCAATTTTGAGTAGAGAGATATGAAGGTAAGTTGCGACAGTCAAAGCACAATATTTTTGGCAAAGAAACTTGCATATCATTCGAAGATGAAGCACGTTGATGTACAATACCATTTTGTAAGAGAAGAAATAATTGCATAGGGTTGCTAACATGGAAAAGGCATACCAATTAGCCTTAAAGGCCGAGGAAAAACAAAATTGACAATTTTCTCAAATAAATAGAGGAGTAAGGAGGGGTACATCATCTGCCTCATGGCGTGGTTTTACCTATGGAAGAGGAAAATCATCCCAAGGAGCTGAGAAATCAGAATATGATTGAAAAGATAACCCGAATCAACTATGGGGAAGAGGGTTTCAGAGGGATAGAGGTTACAGTGGTGGAAGAGGAGGACCTTATGTGTGTTTTAGGTGTGTTGTAGAGGGTCATCAATCATTTGAATGCCCAAATTATAACATGCAAGAGCCAAATCAAGGACAACAACCTATTTTAAACTTGATCCAAGCTGAGAATGAAGAAGAAGGAGATGAATCTAAAGTCCCTCCCGATATGGGGGGAATCTCATGATATGAAGATCTAAGGTGATTCTCGAAAAATGAGCAAAGGAAGAGTAGCGGAAATGAAGATTCTTGGCTCCGAAAAAATATTTTTGAAACCAGATGCACTTCTGGGGGAAAGGTATGCCAAGTTATTGTTGATGGTGGTAGTTTTGAGAATATGGTTTTCAAAGAGATGGTAGATCAGTTGAAATTACTTTGTGAACCACATCCCCATACTTACCGAATTGCATGGTTCAGAAAAGGGAATGAAGTCACCATTAATAAAAGATGTTTGATCAAATTTTCCATCGGTAAGACTTATAAAGATGAATTTTGGTGTGATGTCATTCCGATGGATGCATGCCATTTTTTATTGGGGAGGCCAAGTGGCAATATGATAGAAAAGTCATGCATAATGGAGAAAATAATACCTACACCTTTTGGAAGGATGGATCAAAAGTCGTCTTATTTCCCCTTAAGGATGAGGGGAAATCTAATAATATGTTGTCGGAAAGAGAGCTTGTTAAGGAAATGAAGGAAACATGATTCTTATATTCATTAATAGTGTAGAAAGGAGTCGGGGTATACATACCAATCCCTACTGAAGTGGACAAGATACTAGAAGAATATGTTGATGTTATCCCTAATGAACTACCTGATGGTCTTACACCAAAGAGAGATATTAAACATCACATTGATCTAATCCCATGATCTTATTTGCCTAATAATGTGACCTATAGGATGAGTCCTACACAACATGCAAAGCTCAACCGACAAGTGACAAAACTTACAAAGAAAGGCTTGGTAAGAGAAAGCACGAGTCCCTATGCTATACCAACATTGTTGACTCCCAAAAAGGATAATACATGGAGGATGTGCACATACAACATAGAAATCATTAAAATTACCATCAAATATCGATTTCCTATACCGCGCTTAGATGACATGATGGGTTTGCTAGCTAGAGCTAAATATTTTAGTAAAATTGATTTGTGAAGTGGATACCACAAGATCCAGATTCGCAAAGGGGGTGAATGTAAAAATTCCTTCAAGGCCAAAGATGGATTATATGAATGGATGGTGATGCCATTCAGGTTGTCCAATGCACCTAGTACTTTCATGCGATTGATGAATACTATACTTCAACCTTATATTGGTAAGTTTGTTGTCATTTATTTTGATGACATCCTAGTTTTCAATAACAAAAAACAAGATCTCTTGCAAAATTTAAAAATTATATTGGATGCATTGAAAAACATCAGATTTGTGCAAACTTGAAGAAATGTAGGTTCTTGCAAGAAAGTTTTGTATTTATGGGTTTTTTCATCTTAGCAGAAGGAGTCAAGATGGATAGTGAGAAGGTTAGAGTAATTTTGGAGTGGCCTAGTTTCATGAGAATAACAAAGGTAAGAAGTTTTCATGGTCTGGCCATATTTTACATAAAATTTATTCAAAATTTTTGTAGTATTGTAGCACCCATAACAGATTGCACCAAAGACAATACATTCATGTAGATCAATGAAGCTGAGGAAATTTTTAAGTTTATGAAGAAGAAGGTAACTGAGGCACCTATATTAGCCTTACCAGATTTTGATAAAGTGTTTGAGGTAGAATCTGATGCTTTACATGTAGGCATTGGAGCTGTACTTGGCCAAGCATGTGGACCAATTGAATTTTTTAGTGAAAAGTTGAATGAGGTAAGAAGAACTACTCCACATACGATGTAGAATTTTATGGAATTGTGCAAACATTGTGACATTATTTAGTGCCGAAGGAGTTTGTGTTATTTATCAATCATATTGCATTAAAATATGTAAACACCCAAAAGAAATTGAACAATAGAGGCGAAGGTGGATTGACAAAAAGAAAGTGATGACAGTGAGGCGGAGTTGGATTGGCAACAAGCCATTCCGAGCATGAAAAAATAAAATATTGTGCATATTTTAGATACTAGGACCCTTCATACTCGACAAGGCCAATACAACCGATATATGGTCTAGTGGGAAGGCATAGAACCAGTAGAGAGTACATGGATTACAAAGGGGGACTTGCTAAAACTAGATCCTGTTAAGTGGCAATAGTTCGAAGACAATAACTTGTAGGAGCTGCATTCTTTTCAACCAGAGGATAATGATGCAGGGATTTCTGAGGGTCATAAATTTTGACTCGGTTATCCATTTGGGATGAAATTTTAAAGGGAGTTGCGTCTCAAAGAGTTCACTATCATGCCGATTTGATCCTTCAGATCATACTTCACTTTGAGACTTTTCCAGAGCCAAATTCCTCCATAGAAGGCCTGAAATTGGGGTTTTGGTGTTTTTACGAGAATTTTTAAATTAGTAATTATCAATTATCTATTAGTTTATCCACCTATTCATAAAAGAGAGTTGAAAAATAGTGTCTCTCTAGTCAGATTTTAGTTATTGGTCAGTTTTAGAGTCATGCGAGAATTTTCTAAAGTTAGCCGTTTTTTTTCTTCTAAAATTAGTTGTTTTTTTTAAATTAGTTATTTTTTTTTCGAAAATATCAGATATTAGTTATAAGGGTTTGAATTTCCACTGTAACAGTTAGGATGGATAATAAATAAAAGAGATCTATTTTCCATTCTCATGTGTTTGCATGGTTTCTAGATCTCGTGAATGAATCAAAGTTTATTGGTTACATCATCTGGTATTGGAGAAGGAAGATGGATGGGAGAGGAAGAGGAAGAGCAGGTCTTGCTCAGATGTGTAGAGATATGAAAAACCATGAAAGGAAATTATCATATGTTACAAACGTGCTGACTAGTCCGAGAGTAATAAAAAGAGAAGTGTCTGATGAGGAGAAAGACCAAAGAGATGTAGATCAACATATAGGACATTAATAACATGAAGAAGAACAACTATAGCGCATGAATTTTGAAGAAATGATGATAAGGGCTCTAGAAGGGAGAAATGATGGGATCAAATGGAAGTTTCAGAATATGCAGGGAGTCTTAAAACAAAGTAATTAATAGATTGGTTGAATGCCATGATTGTTTTTTTGAATGGAATCTTATGACAGAGGAAAAGAAGGTGAAATTTGCATGCACCAAGTTGAAGGTTCATGCCATGATCTGGTGGGATCATGTGCATAAAGATAGAACAAAAAAAGGAAAAGATAAAATTAGGACCTGAAATAATATGGAAAATAAATTGCGAAAAAAAATTCTGGCTTTGGCCTATGCCCAAACCCTTTTTTGTAGATTTCAGAACTTGAAGCAAAACCTGTCCACTATGGAGGAACTCACAAATGAGTTTGATCAGTTGTACATTCATGTGGATCACTAGGAAACTGATGAGAAACTGGCTACAAGGCATGCAATTTTTTTAATATTTTCTATTGAAGATGAAATGACCATGCATAGGGTTTGAAGCATGGAAGGGGCATACCAATTAGCCTTAAAGGTTGGGGAAAAACAAAATTGACAATTTTCTCAAAGGAATATAGGAGCAAGGAGGGGTACATCATCTGCCTCACGGGGTGGTTTTAAGTATGGAAGAGGTTAATCATCCCAAGGAGTTGAGAAAGCAAAAGATACTTGACAAGGTAACCATAATCAACCATGAGAAAGAGGGTTTCATAGGGGTAGAGGTTACATTAGTGGAATAAGAGGAACTTATGTGTGTTTTAAGTGTGGTGTAGAGGGTCATCGAGCATTTGAATTCCCAAATTATAACATGCAAGAGCTGAAGCAATGAAAAACTCCTAGTTTAAACTTGGTCCAAGTTGAGAATGAAGAAGAAGGAGGTGAATCCAAGTAGCGACAATGAACATTCTTGGCTCCGGACAAATTATTTTTGAACCATATGCACTTTTGGGGGAAAGCTATGTCAAGTTATTGTTGATAGTGGAAGTTGTGAGAATATGGTTTCCAAAGCGATGGTAGATAAGTTGAAATTATGATGTGAAACTGTAGATTTTAACCTTGTACAATTATTCATTGCAAATAGATTTTCAATAAAAGAACAAAAAAGATACAATGGAAAATACACACATTACACAAATATTTTTCTTCTGGAAAGCCAAACCGGGAAAACCAACATATTCTATATTCATATTCTCATACGTTGTTTACAATACAACATACATGTAGGATCCAAAAATATAATACAATAACTCGTATTAGTCAACAACCCTAATTCCTTAACTGGAAATAGAAAACGATCGACAAAAACCATGTGTCGAAAACTGCCTAAAAACGGATGCAAAAAACTGCCAATTTTTTTCGGGAGCATTGCCCTCGAACCCCCGTGCACGGGGGATATCGGCCCCATGCTCCCTCTGGATAGGGGGGATACACCCCCCTATGAACCCTTGTAAAAGGGGCTGCTCCACCCTGCTCTAACCCACGATGCAAACAATATACCACATACCCAACAAAAACACATCCCCATCCTTACTGAATTGCATGGTTCAAAAAAGGGAATGAAGTCACCATTAATAAAGGATGTTTGATCAAGTTTTCCATCGTAAGACTTATAAAGATGAAGTCTGGTGTGATGTCATCCCTATGGATGCGTGTCATATGTTATTGGGGAGGCCTTGGAAATATGACAGAAAAGTCATGCATAATGGAGAAAAGAATACCTACACCTTTTGGAAGGATGGATGGAAAGTTGTCTTATTTCCCCTTAAGGATGAGGGGAAAGCTGAGAATATGTTGTCGGAAAGAGAGATTATTAATGAAACAAAGGAAACATGATTTTTCTATGCATTAATAGTGAAAAAAGGAGCACGGGACAACATGCCAATCCCTACTGAAGTGTCCAAGATACTAGAAGAATATGTTGATGTTATCCCTAATGAACTACCTGATGGTCTTCGACCAAAGAGGGATATTCAACATCTCATTGATCTAATATCAGGATCATCTTTGCATAATCAAGTCGTTTATAGGATGATTCCTACAGAACATGCAAAGATCAACTCGCAAGTGACAGAACTTATAAAGAAATTCGCGGGAAGAGAAATCATGAGTCCCTGTGCTGTACCAACATTGTTGACTCCAAAAAAGGATAATACGTGGAGGATGTGAAAACATAGCAGATCAATAAATAAAATTACCATCAAATATCAGTTTCCTATATCACGCTTAGACGACATGATGATTGTGCTAGCCTGAGCTAAATATTTTAGTAAAATTGATTTGCGAAGTGGATACCACCAGATTCGTATTCACGAAGGGGATGCATGGAAAACTGCCTTCAAGACCAGGGATGGAATATATGAATGGATAGTGATGCCATTCAGGATTTCCAATGCACCTAGTACTTTCATGTGGTTGATGAGTATTGTGCTTCAACCTTATATTGATAATTGTTTTGTCATTTATTTTGATGACATCCTAGTTTTCAGTAACAACAAAGAAGATCACTTGCAATATTTACAAATTATATTGGATGCATTGAGAAAACATCAACTTTATGAAAACTTGAAGTAATGTAGGTTCTTGCAAGAAAGTTTGGTATTTATGTTTTTTTTTTATCTTAGCATAAGGAGTCAAAATGGATCCATAGAAGGTCCAATCAATTTTGAGGTGGCCTAGTCCCAAGAGCATAACATAGGTAAGAAGTTTTCATGGGTTTGCCATCTTTTACCGAAAAATAATTCAAAATTTTAGCAGTATTGTAGCAACCATAATAGATTGCACCAAAGAAAAGACATTCATGTGGACCAATGAATGTGAGGAAAGTTTTAAGTTTCTAAAGAAGAAGGTAACTGAGGCACCTATGTTAGCCTTACCAGTTTTTTATAAATTGTTTGAGGTAGACTATGATGATTCACATGTAGGCATTGGAGTTGTACTTAGTCAAGTAGGTAGACCAATTGCAGTTTTTAGTGAAAATTTGAATGAGGTAAGAGAGAACTACTCCACATATGATGTAGAATTTTATGGAATTGTGCAAGCATTGAGACCTTGGAGGCATTATCTAGTGCTGAAGGAGTTTGTGTTATTTATTGATCATATTGCATTAAAATATGTAAACACCCCAAAAGAAATGAACAATAGACATGCAAAATGGGTCTCTTTATTACAAGGATACAACTTCATCATGAAGCACAAATCAGAACAATATAATCAAGTTGCATATGATTTGATTCGACAGACTGTGCTTTTGACAACCATGGAAAATCAAGTAATTGGGTTTGTTGCATTAAAGGATCTCTATGCATATGAAAATGATTTTTAGGAGATTGTGGAATAGTTGAAGAATCTCGTCGCTTGGAACATGGATCTTATTCAAGGTGAATATTTTATGCAATATGGATACCTCTTCAAAGGAAAACAACTAGCATTCCAATTGGTTCTATGAGAGAAAATATTATCAGAGAATTTCATAGTAGTGGTTTGGCAGGACATTTTGGAAAGGATAAGACACTAGCCTTAATCGAAGATAAGTATTACTGGATGAAGATAAAAAATGATATAACTAGGTATGTGGAATAATGTATGATTTTTCAAATGGATAAAGGACACTCATAGAACATGGGGTTGTATATGCCATTACTAGTTCCCACAGACCCATGGATAGATTTGAGCATGGAATTTGTGTTGGGGATCCCAAACACATAGTGAGGTAATGATTCTATTTTTTTGGGTTGTTAATAGGTTCTCTAAAATGGCTCATTTCATTGCTCACAAGAAGACTAGCGATGCATCGAGGGTGGCATAATTGTTTTTTTTTTTTTTTTTGAAATTGTTAGATTGCATGGGGTTCCAAAAAGTATTACCTCTGATGGATATACTCGGTTCTTGAGTCATTTTTGGAGGAATTTATGGAAGAAAGTGGGGACTAAATTACAGTTCAACAATGCCTATCATCCCCAAACAGATGGGCAAACCAAGGTAGTAAATCATAGTTTGGGAATTTTTTTAAGGAACATTGTTGGAGAGAATCCAAAGCAGTGGGATTTGGATTTACCTCAAGAAGAATTGGCCTACACTAGTTTAGTGAATAGATCTATAGGTAAATATCCATTTTAGGGTTTTTACAGTAGAAATCCTATGGGTTTATTAGATTTGGTGAAACTACTACTTGGGGATAGTATCAATGATGATGGGGAAGCATTTACAAAACACATTCAACAGTTGCAGCAAAATGTGAGACAAAAAAATCATTCTAGTAATGAACATAACAAAATTATGAAAGACACTCATCGATGAGACCATGTATTCAATGAAGGTTATTTTGTGATGGTTTATTTATGGAAAGAGTGGTTTCCTAGAGGAACCTACCACAAATTGAAGTGTAAGAAAATTGGACCTTGCAAGATTCTCAAGAAAATTAACGACAATGATTATAAGGTCAATTTACCATTTGATCTTGATATTTCACCTATGCTGAATGTTTCTAACTTATATATATTCCATGGGAACAATTTGGGTGATGATAGCGAGGAAGTGGTGGATTAGAAACAAGCCTTCCGAGTAGGAAAAAAGAAAATATTGTGCATATTTTAGATAACATGACCCTTCATACTCGACAAGGACAATACAACTGATATCTGGTCCAGTGAGAAGGCACAATACCAATATAAAGTACATGGATTACAGAGGGGGACTTGCTGAACCTAGATCCTGTTAAGTGGCAACATTTTGAAGACAATAACTTGCAAGTGTTGCATTCTTTTCAACTAGAGGAGAATAATGCAGGGATTTCCAAGGGTCATAACTTTTGACTTGGTTATCCATTTAGGATGAAATTTTACAAGGAGTTGCGTTTCAAAGAGTTCAATGTCGTGCCAATCTAATCCTTTAGATTGGACACCATTTTGACAGTTTTTTCGAGGCCAAATTCCTTCATACATGGCCTCAAAGTGGGGTTTTAGTGCTTTTACGAGATTTTTTAAATTAGTAATTATCAATCATCTCTTAGTTTATGCACCTAATCAGAAAAAAATTTGACAAATAATGTCTCTCTAGTTAGATTTTAGTTATTGGTGAATTTTAGAGTCATCAATAATTTTCTAAGTTGTTTTTCTAAAATGACTTGTTTTCGAAAATCTCAGATAGTAGTTATAAGGGTTGAACTTCCATTGTAATAGTTAGGATGGATAAGGAGTAAAAGAAAGTTATATTCCATTCTCGCGTGTTTGCATGATTTCTAGATCTCATGAGTGAATCATATTTTATTGGCTACATCATCTGGTATCAGAGAAGGAAGATGGATGGGAGAGGAAGAGGAAGAGCAGGTCTTGCTTAGATGCACAAAGATATGGAAAACCTCCAAAGGCAAGTAGCAAATCTTACAAACGTGCTGGATAGTAAGAAAATAATACAAAGAGAAGTGTCTGATGAGGAAACAAACCAAGGAGATCTAGATCAACATATAGAACATGAAGAACACGAAGAACATGAAGAAGAACAAATAGAGTGTATGAATTTTGAAGAAAGGACGCTTAGAGATCTAGAACGGTGAAATGATGGGATCAAAATGGAAGTTTCATAATATGTAGGGAGTATTAAACCAAAGGAGTTAATAGATTGGTTGAACGCCATGGAATTTGTTTTTGAATGGAAGCCTATGACAGAGGAAAAGAAGGTGAAATTTTCATGCACCAAGTTGAAGGGTCATGCCATGATCTGGTGGGATCATGTGCAAAAAGACCGAACAAAAAAGGAAAAGGAAAAATTAGGACCTTGAATAAGATGGAAAATAAATTGCAAGAAACATTTCTGCCTTTGGACTATGCCCATACACTTTTTTCGTATATTTCAAAACTTGAAGCAAAACCTGTCCACCGTGTAGGAACTCACAAATGAGTTTTATCAGTTGTCCATTCACATGGATAACGAGGAAACTGATAAAAAATTGTCTTCATGGTATTGAATTGTTTAAAATTTTCTATTGAAGATGAACTAAGGGTTCACAACGTGGAAAAGGCATACGAGTTAGCCTTAAAGGCTGAGGAAAAAAATCGACAATTTTCTCAAAGGAACAGAGGAGCAAGGATGGGTACATCATCTGCCTCACAGGGTGGTTTTAACTATGGTAGAGGAGAATCATCCCAAGGAGTTGAGAAAGAAGAAGATACTCGAAAAGGTAACTTGAATCAACCACGCAGAAGAGGGTTTCATAGGGGTAGATTTTATAGTGGTGGAAGAGGAGGACCTTATGTGTGTTTTAGGTGTGTTGTAGAGGGTCATCTAGCATTTGAATGCCCAAATTATAACATGCAAGAGCCGAATCAAGGACAACAACCTTGTTTAAACTTGGTCCAAGATGAGAAATAAGAAGACGAAGATGAATATGAAGTCCCTCCCGATATGGGGCATAATCTAATGATACAAATGTCAATGGTGATTCCTGAAAAAGAGAAAAGGTAGAGTAGTGACAATGAAGATTATTGGCTCCAAACAAATATTTTTTGAACCAGATTTCCTGGGGAAAGGGATGTCAAGTTATTGTTGATAGTGGCAGTTGTGAGAATATGGTTTCCAAAGAGATGGTAGATAAGTTGAAATTACACTGTGAAACACATCCCCATCCTTACTGAATTGCATGGTTCAAAAAAGGGAATGAAGTCACCATTAATAGAAGATGTTTGATCAAGTTTTCCAATGGTAAGACTTATAAATATTAAGACTGGTGTGATTTCATTTTGATGTATGCGTGTCATTTGTTATTGGGGAGGCCTTGGAAATATGACAGAAAAGTCATGCATAATGGAGAAAATAATACTTAGATATTTTGGAATGATGGATCAAAAGTCGTCTTATTTCCCCTTAAGGATGAGGGGAAAGATAACAATATGTTGTCAGAAAGAGAGCTTGTTAAGGAAATGAAGGCAACATGATTCTGCTATGCATTAATAATTAAAAAAGGAGGCGTGGAAGACATACCAATCCCTACTGAAGTGGAAAAGATACTAGAAGAATATGTTAATGTTATCCCTATTAAACTACTTGATGGTATTCTACCAAAGAGGGATATTCAACATCGCATTGATCTAATCCCAAGATCATATTTACCTAATCAGGCTGTGTATAGGATGATTCCTACACAACATGCAGAGCTCAACCGAAAAGTTACATAACTTATAAAGAAAGGTGTGGTAAGAGAAAGCATGAGTCTCTGTGATGTACCGACATTGTTGACTCCAAAAAAGGATAATACATGAAGGATGTGCACAAATATCAGAGCAATCAATAAAATTACCATCAAATATCAGTTTCTTATACTGTGCATACATGACATGATGGATGTGCTAGCCAAAGATAAATATTTTAGTAAACTTGATTTGTGAAGTGGATACCACCATATCCGGATTCGCGAAGGGGATGAATGGAAAACTACCTTCAAGTCCAGGGATGGACTATATGAATGGATGGTGATGTTGATTAAGGTTGGTTGTCATTGATGTCAACCCTTGAAGAAATCCATGCAACACAAAGGTTTGGGTAATGGACCCAATATTGTTTGAAGTAAAGATGAATCATTATTGTCTTTTCATGGTTGATAAAAACTAAATATGGATGAAGTCCAAATTAGTTCCCTTATGGTGAAAGGCCTCACGGGAAGATGCTTTGCGGAGTAAGAGAACCCATGATTAATTGTGGAATAATGAGATGAAGGACAATGAATTTTTCAAGTAAACTGTACTAGATGGATAGTTCTTGTCATTCCATTTCCGGTGGTATGTGGAACTTCACATAACTCCTCACGGTTAGAGAGTTATGGCCATGAGAAGTTGGAGACCCCAGGTTTGGGTAATGGACCCAAGTTTGTTTGATGGATAACGTTATGAGTTATGATATATTTTCAGATAATACTATTCTATATGGATAGTACATGTCATTCCATTTCTGGTGGTATGTGGAACATCACATAACTCCCCACGGTTTGAGAGTTATGGCCTTACGAAGTTGGAGGACCCTCATATGTCATCTAGAAGCCCCAAAAAGTCAAAGTAGTCAAAGTGGTTTAAGAGATTTTAAAAGGTAAATAATAAAGTGAAGTAATGAGTGTATTGTAATTCAAAGTGAATACAAAATAAATTATTTCAATAATAAATTTAATGGAGAAATTAGAAGGGGGTTAACCCTAAAATAAGGAAAGTGGGGCCAAGTGACCTAGAAGATGTTTTTAAGGAAGCTACTTGGAGAATATAAATAAGAGGCAAGACTCTCTCATTTTAATCACACTTGAGAATATTGAATATCTATATGTGTCTGAAGTAACCAAGGATATCTAAGCCGAAATTCTGAGGGAAGGTGAAGAAAAGAAGGCCGAAATGCAAGGAAGGATAAATTCTTTTGATGGTGCTTTCTAAGGTATGTTATTTACAGGTCATATCACCATTTTCGCTATAATTTTTTTTCTATAATGATTCAGACCATGAAATTGATATTCCATTGAGAAAACATATCCAAGTATCCATGGTAAAAAATTCATCTTGTGGGTCGTTGTATTTTGGGAGTTACACTCTGTGGAAAATAGGGTTTGTGGCTAGTACTGAAACTAGTCAACAACATGTGTTTTGGGTAAAAACGTCATAACTTATTCATAACAGATCCAAATTCAGTGATACCAAATGTGTTGGTTAGGGTACATTATTTAGTATTTCGTGTAACATTTTCAAATCATTTCAACAAATATTTCGTGCGGGGTATGCTCTACAAGGTCACTCTCTAGAATAAGCCAGAATTCAACAAGGTATGCCATTTTTACTATAACTCCTTTTATGATAGGTTCCAAGTAGTGACACTTGGAGGAATTGCACAAAAACACACTGAAGAACATTGCATATCATTTTCAGATCTTTATACATTACAGGTACAAAGTTATGATTACTTCAAGTTAGGGTTGTTGACTAATCCAAAACTAGGCATGTGAGACTAAAGAAAAGTTTGATGAAAATGCTAGTCTCTTGTTGTTAAAGTTAAGGAAGGTTTGTAAGAATGTGATCATATACACTAGTTCTATTACAGAGCTACAAATCAGATTTGAATTATGAAATTGATGAGGGATTTTGGTTGAGGTACATGTTGAGTACATGGTTAAGACAAGTAGTTGATGAGTTGACACATACATGAGGTGTATAGTTGATGATGTTGGTGAATATTGATGAGTCATAGTTGATGAGTAGTTGACACATGATTGGTACATACTTGGTACATGGTTGGATGCACTTGTTTATTGTACAGGTTGATGCATGGTTCAGATTTATTGGTACATGTTTACAGTGGTATATCTCACAGTGATAGTGTGACAGTGGTTCCATCATTCTACTTCTACTTCAGGGTGGTAGGACGGGGCAAGGACAGGTGGTTGTAGCCACCTTTCGGTTGTAGCTGGAGAACATAGGGGGTTGTAGCCTC
>ML778103.1:1019804-1050165 GCA_009831015.1 Picea engelmannii | reverse complement strand
CATTTTCGCTATAATTTTTTTTTCTATAATGATTCAGACAATGAAATTGCTATTCCATTGATAAAACATATCCAAGTATCCATGGTAGAAAATTTATCTTGTGGGTCGTTGTATTTTGGGAGTTACACTCCGTGGAAAATAGGGTTTGTGGCTAGTCCTAAAACTAGTCAAAAACATGTGTTTCGGGTAAAAACGTCATAACTTCTTCATAACAGATCCAAATTCAGTGAGAACAAATGTGTTGGCTAGGGTACAATGTTTAGTATTTTGGGTAACAATTTTAGATTATTTCAACAAATATTCCGTGCGGGGAACGCTCTACAAGGTCACTCTCTAGAATAAGCCAGAATTCAACAAGGTATGTCATTTTTGCTATAACTCCTTTTCTGAGAGGTTCCAAGTAGTGAAACTTGGAGGAATTTCATAAAACACATTGAAGAAAATTGTGTATAAGTTTCAGATCTTTATACATTACAGGTACAAAGTTATGATTACTTCAAGTTAGGGTTGTTGACTAATCCAAAACTAGGCATGTGAGACTAAAGAAAAGTTTGATGAAAATGCTAGTCTGTTGTTGTTAAAGTTAATGAAGGTTTGTAGGAATGTGATCATATACACATGTATATTACAGAGCTACAAATCAGATTTGGATGATGAAATTGATGAGGGATTTTGGTTGAGGTACATGGTTAAGACAAGTACTTGATGAGTTGGCACATACATGAGGTGTATAGTTGATGATGTTGGTACATATTGATGAGTAGTTGACACATGATTGGTACGTGGTTGGATGCACTTGTTTATGGTACAGGTGTATTACAGGTTGAGGTACAAGTTGATGTATGGTTGATGCATGGTTCATATTTATTGGTACAAGTTTATAGTGGCATATCTCATAGTGATAGTGTGATAGTTGTTCCATCATTCTACTTTTACTTAAGGGTCACATGACGGGGCAAGGATAGGTGGTTGTAGCCACCTTTCGGTTGTAGCCGGAGAACATAGGGGGTTGTATCCTCCTTCTGGTTGTATCCATAGAATTCGAGAGTTGGAGCTTCCCTCAGGTTGTAGCCTGAGAAACTAGGGGGTTGGAGCCTCCTTCCAGTTGCAACTGGAAAATAAAGGAATTTGGTGCTTCCAATGAATGTAATTCTTCAAGACATATAAGAAAAAACATTCCTTGATTTTCTCCCAATTTGGGTTTCCACGTAAAACACTGGTGTACTGTGTATGTGGATGATTGTTCATTGCTTATTTACTCTGAAGTTATTGGATGATAATGCTACATTGATATAACACTTGGATTATATGGTTAAAAATAATTAAATTTCTCTATTACTGATTCACCCCCCCTCTCAGTAATCCAATAGGTGATGCCATTTGGGCAGTCCAATGCACCTAGTACTTTCATGCGGTTGATGAATACTATGCTTCGACCTTATATTGGTAATTTTGTTGTCGTTTATTTTGATGACATCCTAGTTTTTAGCAACAACAACGAATATTACCTGCAACATTTAAAAATTATATTGGATGCGTTGAGAAAACATCAAATTTATGCAAATATGAAGAAATGTAGGTTCCTGCAAGAAATTTTGGTATTTTTAGGTTTTTTCATCTTAGTAGAAGGAGTCAAGATGGATTTAGAGAAGGTCAGAGCAATTTTGGAGTGGCCTAGTTCCAGGGGCATAACAAAGGTAAGAATTTTTCATGGATTGGACACCTTTTACCGATTTGTTTTTGAAATTTTAGTAGTATGGTAGCACGCATAACAAATTGCACCAAAGGAAAGACATTCATGTGGACCAATGAAGCTAAAGAAAGTTTAAAGTTTCTAAAGAAGAAGGTAATTGAGGCACCTATGTTAGCCTTACCAGATTTTTGATAAAGTGTTTGAGGTAGACTGCGATGCTTCACATGTAGGCATTGGAGCTGTACTTAGCCAAGTAGGTATACCAATTGCATTTTTTAGTGAAAATTTGAATGAGGTAAGAAATAACTACTCCACATATGATGTAGAATTTTATGCAATTGTGCAAGCATTGCAACATTGGAAGCATTATTTAGTGCCGAAGGAGTTTGTGTTATTTACCGATCATATTTCATTAAAATATGTAAACACCCAAAATAAATTGAACAATAGACATGCAAAATGGGTCTTTTTCTTACAAGGATACACGTTTGTCCTGAAGCACAAATCAGGACGACATAATCAAGTTGCAGATGCTTTGAGTTCGTGCACTTTTCTTTTGACAACCATGGGAAATAAAGTAATTGGTTTGTTGTATTAAAGGATCTCTACACGTATGATAACAATTTTTGGGAGATTGCGGAATATTTGAAGAATCCAGTCACTGAGAACATGCATCTTATTCATGGTGAATATTTTATGCATTATGGCTACCTGTTCAAATGAAAACAACTATGCATTCGAATTGGTTCTATGAGAGGAAATATTATCAGAGAACTTCACAGTAGTGGTTTGGCATGACATTTTGGAATGGTAAGATCCTATCCTTAATCGAAGATAAGTATTACTGGCAAAAGATGAAAAAGGATATAACCAGGTATGTGGCACGATGTCATATTTTTCAAATGGCTAAAGGACACTCACAAAACATAGGGTTGTATATGCCATTACCAGTTCCCACAGACCCATGGAGAGATGTGAGCATGGACTTTGTGTTGGGGCTCCCAAACACACTGCGAGGTAATGATTCTATTTTTTTGGTTGTTGATAGGTTCTCTAAAATGGCTCATTTCATTGCTTGCAAGAAGACTAGTGATGCATCGAGGGTGGCATAATTTTTTTTTTAGAAATTGTTATATTGCATGGTGTTCCAAAAACTATTACCTCTGATAGAGATACTCTATTCTTGTGTCATTTTTTGAGGAATTTATGGAAGAAAGTGAGGACTAAATTGTAGTTCATCAGTGGCTATCACCCCCAAACAGATGGGCGAACCGAGGTAGTAATTGAAGTTTGGGAAAACTGTTACGAAGAATTGTTGGAGAGAATCCCAAGTAGTGGGATTTGACTTTACCTCAAGAAAAAATTTCTTACAACAGTTCAATGAATAGATATACATGTAAATCTCCATTTAATGTTGTTTACGGTAGAAAACCTATGGGTGTCCTAGATTTGGTGTAGTTACTACTTGGGGATAGGATCAATGATGATGGGAAAGCATTTGCAGAACACTTTCAATAGTTGAAACAATAGGTGAGACAAAAAATGCAGGCCAATAATGAACATAACAAATTATAAAATATGCTCATTGATGATACCAAGTATTCGATGAAGGTGATTTGGTGATGGTTTATTTACTAAAAGAGATATTTCCTAGAGGAACCTACCACAAATTGAAGTATAAGAAAATTGGTCCTTGCAAGATTCTTAAGAAAATTAACGATAATGCTTATAAGGTCAATTTACCATTTGATCTCGATATTTACCCTATGTTTAATGTTTTTGACTTATATTTTTTCCATGGGAACGATCTGGGTGATGACAATGAGGTGGAGGTGGATTATCAACAAGCGATTCTAAGTAAGAAAAACGAAAAGATTATGCATATTTTAGATAAGAGGACCCTTCATACTCGACAAGGCCAATACAACCGATATTTGGTCCAATGGGAAGGGATAGTACCAATAGAAAGTACATGGATTAAAAAGGGGGACTTGCTGAACCTAGACCCTGTTAAGTGGCAACATTTTGAAGGCAGTAACTTGCAGGAGCTGCGTTGTTTTCAACCAAAGGAGAATAATGCAGGGATTTTTTAGGGTCATAACTTTTGACTCGGTTATCTGTTTGCGATGAAATGTTACAAGGATTTACGTCTCGAAGAGGTCACTTCCATTCCAATCTGATCCTTTAGATTGTACATCAATTCAACACTTTTTTGGGGCCAAATTCCTTCATATATGGCCTCAAATTGGGATTTTAGTGTTTTTACGAGAGTTTTTAAATTAGTAATTATCGATTATCTCTTAGTTTATGTACCTAGTCAGAAAATCGAGTTGACAGATAAAATCACTCTAGTTATCTTTTAGTTATTGGTCAGTTTTAGAGTCATGCGAGAATTTTCTAAAATTAGCTGTTTTTTTTTCTAAAATTAATTGTTTTCAAAGATATCATATAGTAGTTATAAGAGGTTGAAATTCCATTGTAATACTTAGGATAGATAAGGAATAAAAGTGATTTATTTTCTATTCTCGTGTGTTTGCATGGTTTCTAGATCTCGTGAATGAATACGAGTTTATTGTCTACATCACTTCTCATTTGATTTCTAAAATTATTTCAATATTTACAAGTTTCCTAATTTGTGAACATTAAAATTTACAATACCCCACCCCGTAGAACTATTTTTGATGTCGTAATATTCCTTTATTCATAAATTAAAAAATTTACTTAATATAATGGCTAGCTTTTATCTCACCCTTTTCCATAATATCGAGAGAAACTAATTGCTATTTTGCAACCAAACACAAGCATTCATTATGAGCAGTCATCTTTCATTAGTGCATAGTATGCTCATTATTCTTGTAAGTTCCTAAGGTTTTTCTTTTTAGAAAATATACTTCCACACTAAACCCTCTAAAAGAGAGGAAGACATATTTAAACATGAAAGTAAATGACAAAGAAATCACATAGTACACATATATTTTACCCTATAAACCCAAATGAGAAAACCAACATTCCTTGAGTGTGTTTCTCTGTTGTTTTCTTATTCATTCAAAATAAAGGGTTACATGACTAACCTTGGTCTACACCTAATACAAAATCATCATCATACCCTATTTCTTTTCACAATAATAAAGCAAGAACAACCATGTAGCGAATTCAACTTACATCTACATGACCAACAACCTTATGCTAAAGATACATGAATATCGACTACAACATCATCTTAATACAATTACAACACACCTTGTTTATAGTATTTATAGTGGGAAACCCTAAATAATTGTACCCAAAACTGGTTACAGATCCACGTAGATAGTTGGATACAAACCCCACAAATCTTGGGATTCTGTTACAGTTGAATACCAATTGACATCCATTTGGTCTTCATTCGGTTTCCACATGAACTCCTGATGACCTCTTGTCGACTGAACTCTCAACTTGATGTTGATCACTTCGACTTCGAATTTCCTCGTCAATTACTTCTGAAACAAGAGAACTTGAACTAGAGACTCATGGCAACAATGCTCATTTCCTCTCTACACCAAGATAAATTCACAACACTCACAAACTTGGTCAAAGAGTTTGCTATGTTTTCCAATGTGTATACTTTCTCGAGAAATACCTTGTTACTTTCCACCATGTCTCTCACAAAATGGTATTGTACATCAATATAATGCTTCATCTTGTAATGATAAGTTGGGTTCTTTTCCATAAATATTGTGCTTTCACTGTCACAATTTAAATTCTTATCTCTTTTCTCAAATCGATCCCTAAACACAACCGTTGCAACCATACTACTTCTTTTCTTCCATGAGTGGCTGCCATGTATTCAACTTCTATTGTTGATAAGGCTACAACCACCCATTTCTTACTTATCCATCTGATTGCTCCACCAAACATTTTGAACACATATCCACTAGTTGACCTTCGTTGATCTAGATCTCCAGCTGAGTTGGCATCGACAAATCCATGTACATATACTTCACTGTCAACTCTAGGTTTCCCTTGGTAGCATATACCACAATATTTTGTGCCACACAAATACCTGAATACTCTCTTGAAATTTGTTCAATGTTGTTTTTTAGGTGTCAACATTTATACGCTCAACACTCCCACTACATGATAAATGTTTGGTCGAGTGCATACCATCACATACATTAGACCACCAACAATAATTGCATAGGGAACATCTACCATGCCCTTTATTTCTTTTTGTGTCTTCGTACACTTTTCAACAATTAGCATTTCTCCTATAGGAATTGGCACCTTTACAGGTTTGCAATCCTGCATGTTGAAACACTTCAAGATTCTTTCAATATATTTCCTATGGTTCAAACAAATTTTTCTAACTACCAGATCTCTCTTGATCTCCATTCTCAGAATGAAGTTCGTTGCATCGAGATAATTCATGTAGAAATTGGAGGATAATTGCTTCTTCACCTCCTTTATTGCATCCATGTTGTTTCCGATCAACAACATGCAATGATACACATATGAAACACCCACCTTCTTCCATGGAATATACTCAGTGATCAACCTTGCTTCTCAAAAATCCCAAACTAAGGATGTATGTGTCAAATTTTTGATACCACATCCTTGGAGATTGATTTATTTCTCTTTAATACAAATCCTTCAGGTTGTTTCATGTATATTTATTCTTCCAGGCCCCCATATAGGAACACTGTCTGTCTTCACATCCATGTGATTTGGTCAAATTAAATAGTGGAATAAATCCTGTCAGTAGCAAGTGGATGTTCAAGAAAAAAATCAAATGCAACAACAAGAGACATTAGTACACTTATGGAATTTAATTTTGAAACAAGGGAAAAAATATCACCGAAGTCAACTCCTTCGACTTGGGAATATCCTTTTTCTACCAGTTGAGCTTTTAATTTCTCGACTTGATCTGCTGCGTTCATCTTTTTCTTTAACATGCACTTGCTACTGAAGAGATTTCTTCCACTAGGTAATTTGACTAAATCCCACGTCTCATTCTTGTAGAAGGATTCCATCTCTTCAACCATGACGTCCTTCCAAAGTTTACCCTCTACCGAGTCGACTGCCTCCATGATCGAATTGGGCTCCTCGTCAGTGGTAGTTAACTCAAATTAAGAACACAAATTAGGTGGACTATACCTCCTGATTGGTTTTCTTACTCTTTCAGACCTCCTTGCAATTGGGGTCGGATGTTCCATCTCTTCATATGATTCATTTGAATCATTTGAATCATATTCTTCATTCCTCAGTTCAAACCTCACCTTCTCATGATCTTTCTTTGTTTGAACCACTTCAGACTCAAACTTACCTCCAACTTATATGAAGACCAGATATCAACTGTACACTGTTCTCCTTGATGTATGATCCCATGGATTATATCCTTTCATTCATTCTTTGCGTCCAATGAAAATACACCTGACTTCCTTCCTGTCCAACTTGCTCCTCTTTTCCTTGGGAACATGCAAAAATGCATCATAGCCAAATAATTTGAGATGTGAAAGCAAAGTCTTCTTTCCAAACCATACCTTATGTGGAGTTATGTCAACTAGTGCCAATGAAAGAGACATATTCACCATATATTTTACAGTGTTGGCTGCCTCTACCCATAATTCTTGTGCGAGCCCAACACCAATGAGCATGCTCCTTGCCTTGTCCATCAATGTTCTGTTCATTATCTAAGCAATTCCATTTTTCTCTGGGGTGTATGGTGTGGTATTTTGGCGTGCTATGACACACTACTTGCAGAACTGATCAAAACCCTTTCCATAAAATTCACTACCATCGTTAGTTCTCAACACCTTGATCTTCTTATCTATCTGGTTTCCACAAGAGATTTGAACTCTTTGAATTTATTCAAAACATATGATTTCTTCCTCAGGAAATATATCCATTTCCTCTTGGAAAAATAATCTATGAAGGAGACATTATACAGGGATCCACCAAGTGAAGGGACTGTTACAAGCCCAAACACATCACTGTGAACTAATTATAGAATCCCCTTTTCCATTTTTTCTCTAGATGTGAACCTAACCCAATTGTTTTCCATATATGCAATGTTCACAAAAATGACTTCTAAATTACATTTAGGAAAACCTTTGACTATACCTTTGTTATGCATAGCCCGAAGTCCTTTTTCTCTAATGTGTCCCATCCTCTCATGCCATAACATGGTCGAGTTGACTTGATGAAAACTCGTCAAGTCAGTTTGAATCGACTTAGTCCGAGATGATTCGATTCGATTCAAATTTAGGAACAAAATGTTGTTACATCAAGTCGAGTCGAAATTCCCTTATAGCTTGTATAAGGTTCCAATCCAAACTCCTTTCATTAAGATGATCCCACCCTTGACTATTTTGCATGTATCCTTCTGAAATAGAGTGTGCACTCCTGAATCACTCATCTTGCTAACAAATATCAGGTTTCTTTCCAAACCCATAACATGTAGAACACCTGGAAGGGTTCTACTCCTCCTATCCTATAGTATTAGTCAGAATATTCCCCATCCAACAACTTTGGTTGTCGATTCGTCTCCTAAGAACACATATCATCCTTCATATCTACCATATTCACATAATCATTCTCTATGAAGTGTCATATGATAGGATGCTCCTTATTTGATCAACCAAACATCATGATCTGACTGTGTAATGATCGACGTTAGATACACACCACCTCCTTTATCTGGAGTAGTCTTTCTCTCAATCCACTGCTTCTCATTGGATCCTATACTTACTTCCATTTCCTTTGACTTGCAGTCCTTTTTATAATGCCCAAATTTACCACATTTCCAACATCTTCTCTTCAATTGAACCAGGGATTTAGATCCACCCTTAGAATTAAACTTTCTACTGGAGAATTTTCCTTTATCTCTCTCAACCGTTCAAACTATCACCATTAAAGCATCTTTGGTCAAGACTTCCATGTTATTTTGTCTCATTTATTCTGACAATAGAGGTGGAACCACATATTCTAGTGCTAATGTGGTTGAATTACTCCCTATAGCCATGAAAAAGCTATCATAGAAGTTTGGAAAATAACGTAATAAGCTAATACATTTCTCCTCCTTAGTGATTTTAATATCTACATATGATAACTGACTTATTATAGTATTGAAAGCATTCAAATGCTCAGTTATTGAACTACCATCACTCATCCTTGTAGATATTCTTTCTAAGTAACAACTTATTTATCAGGGTTTTCGACTGGTACAAGCTTCCCAACTTGTCCCACAATTTCTTGGTTGAATTTTCACCTTAGACATTCAACAACACTAAATATGAAAGACATAGTCGAATTGTACTCCTTGCCATTCTCTTGAGTTTCTCCCTTTCTTCTATTTACATACATATCAGAATGGTACTTGGACAAACTGCTGCCCATTTTTCTCGATCTACAAGGAGATGTTCAATTTTAAGCTTCCAAAGCTCAAAATTTTAGCCATTGAATTTTTCGATCTCTATTCTCGAACTAGTTGCCATTATTTTAAGCACAACTTTAAATATATCTGACTTATGACTCTTACTATACCTAGGGTTTATCTCAGATCCAAGATTTTCAAACCAAGCTTTGATACAACATGTTAAGAAAAAATAATTTCCACACTAAACCCCCTAGAAGAGAGGAAGACATATTTAAACAAGAAAATAAATGACAAAGAAATCACATAGTACACAAATATTTTACCCTGGAAACCCAAATGGGAAAACCAACATTCCTTGAGTGTATTTCTCTCTTGTTTTCTTATTCATTTAGAATAAAGGGTTACATGACTAACCTTGGTATACGCCTAAGACAAAATCATCATTATACTCTCTTGGTTTACACAAGAAAAACCCTGTAGCCAATTTGGCTTACATCTACATGACCAGAAACCTTTTGCTAAAGAAAAAAAAGAAGATCAACTACAACATCATCACCAATTGATGACCAATCGACCTTCATTTGGTTTTCAGTCGGTTTCCACAAAACCTCTTGTTAGATGAGAACTCGAATTGTTGTCCATCACTTCGACTTTGACTTTCCTGGTCGATCGCTTCAACCTTTGAATTTCACTACAAAGAATATAACAACCCAACAATGCTTACCAAATCCACCATCATTTTCTCAATCAACACCATTTTAATAAATCATTACCTTAAGGGAATTTCAAGTGTCCAATTCTATATTTCATAGAGGCATATGCCACTTGCCTTATTTTCCCCTTTATTCTATTTTCATTGTGTTAGACATGAAATGGTCAGGTGTATTTGTTGCCAACTCACCAGGAAAGTTCGTAGCGTACTTGTGATTATATCATGCACTTATCTTTCGTTATTGCAACTAAGAAACATGTCAAGGGGATTTTTTTGGTTTTCAACGCCTTCATTTAATTATATTTTCAAGGATTATGTTGCAGGAATTTCTAATAGTTTCCTTGAAGCACGCTATTGGATTTTGAACTTGGCACTACAAACTAGTGCTATAGAATGGTGTTGCAGATTAGATGAAGGATACTTCAAGTTTGGATGCCTCTCAAATAGACTAAATCAGGTTCACAAAGCACCAACATCAAACCCAGGTGTATCGAGTATTCCTTGACGATCTGCATACTGTTCGAAGGTTGAAAGAGGAGTTTATGCTGTTGAAATTACTGGAACTGCGAACTGTTCAAGACCACTTCTATGGCGCTATAAACTCTTCCCACCAGTCAAGACTGTTATCTCAACCTCACCTTATCATTTCCTTTTCAAGCAATCCATCTATCCCACTGATACCTCAACGCTGCGAGCTGCTTGATTTGAATATGCATCACCACTACACGCTACGAACTAGGCGCTACGAATCCTCTGTTTCCAGATTGTCGAAACCCTCATTTTTTGCATCAATATGAAACCCAGTCTTGACCAATTATATGAGATACTGATAAAATATGAGGAATATGGTTAATCTTTTATAGAATTAAGCTAAAATTGCATACCATACTGGAGATGCAAACATATACTATTGCTGTTGAAACCCTGTTTTAGCAAAGACATTTCAGTTGTCTTCATTTTACTACAAATATCAGTGGTTGTCCCTTTTATCCTCACTTCTAAAATGTGATATATTTAATACCACTAAGGTGTATAAGTTTTGGACAAGGTGAATTCCAGGAAAACAACTCTGTCATTAAACTTTAAAATTCTTGTTTATCCTGTGTTCACACACTAACTGTCATAACAAATTATAGAAAGTATTCTTCAAGCAATGATTATAGATAGTAAGAAAAAAAATAATACTCACAAGGGAGGGGATATTGTGAGAACTGAACCATGTGATATGCAAATCATTAACTCTGAACCATTTTTCAAGGAAGACTTCCAGAGGGTGGGTTTCCTTATTTTTGTCAGAAAATGCAAAGAGGGCATCTTGAAGTGGAAAAAATGAATTTAGATATGTTGGCTAAGATGGCTACTAGAAGGAGTACCAAAACCATAAGATGAATACAGAATGATCCTCCACATCAACATCATTTTTGTCAAGGTTTATTGTTTTTTCACGCAGTTACAACATTAAGTGATGGTTTTGGATTTTGAGTTAAAGTTAACATCTTTTAAAGTTTTTTCAAGGTTACTTTAGGTTGAAATAAGTTTGCAACATCTTGTGGAAGGTATATCCTACTTCAGGTACAATTGTTTAAAGGTTGGAATCTTTTTGCAAGAAAACATGCTGCTACAGGAAAGTTCGCAACGCCTGGACTCACTTGCGCTGCGAACTAGTAATTTGGGATAGTTTGTAGCAATTAGCACACAATAGTCATGTTTTGATCGTAACTTTTGAATTCCAATCTGGTTTCTTCTGAAATTTGGTGTGGAGAAGCACCATATTACCATTGACTTGCTGACAAAAAAATCATCCCGACCCAATTCATAGTTTGGGAGAAAAGTCAAAATCATCACCTACATGAAAGTTCGCAATGCATGTTGTCAAAGGTGCCACGAACTCTAACAATATGATAAATCCGAGCTATGGGAAGGCTGCCAGCAGTCAGAGAATGTTTGAATGGTTTCCTAGGAGTTAGTTTGACATGAGGGACATGTGGTCCATCTCCAGATCAAACAATATGACCTATTTCAAAAGGCATTTATCACAATAGACAAGATTCGAAAAAATAGGAATTTGTTATGGTTTTGTTGGAATCTTTTGTAACAGATTCCTAAATGGAGGAGAATCCTATGTAGCTCCTTGGGTTCAACCTCCTTAGAGTAGAGAGAGATAATTCACTATATATTAAGTGGATTTTGATAAGGAAAGGGTTGGATTCATGATCCAAGAGAGGAGAGAGCCGAGGACCAGTTTAGCTGCTCATTTGTAAGACTGAGGGCCTATTGTAATTAGAATTTCTGCCATTAAATATTCATGAGAGTTGTTTATCAACTTGTCTTCTTTGTTTTCCCATTGAATATTATCTTCTTGATTTAATATATTGCAGGTTTTGAGGATCAAAGGCTACCTTTTATTAATGGATCCCTGAGCAACAAAGGATCTGATGTAGATGGCCTATTAAACATTGTTTTTGTTGAAGCATTTTTGAATCTATTCTGCAGAGAGGATCTCTATTTAGTAGACATTATTATTTTTGTTCACTTATTTCTTCTAATCATCATCATATAATCTCTTAACCTGATATTTAGTTTGATTGACTTCAATCTTCAAAGTGGTTTTGAGTCCATGCCCAATGGTAGATCACTGATCTACAATTAGATTGTTTCCCTCTTTCTTTTATTTCTTGCTGATCCACCCAATTTAAATTGATTTAATTTTTCAAATTCTGATGGGTATTAGGCTTGTTCTTAAAGCAGTCTAAGAACAACTTCTAGTGCTAACACATTGAATGCTTTTGATCAATATTAGAAATCAATCTATTTTATCTTCAATGGATAGAAACATCCTATCACACAATGGAATTCACCCTTTTATTAAGAGTTTAGAAGTGGGGGGTGTTTATTTCGCAAAATTTTCCTAGCATTGGAACCGAACCCCCAATTATTCACAAGTAGTTCATTCACATGAAATAATGAGCATGAGCACAATAATGTCATTGGAGGGACTTAAAACCTAGCGAGGGTAATAAGAATACCCTAATTTTATCATTGCAACAAGCCACCATTGACATGATCCCTTTTATTTGTCCTAATGTTTTTGAAATTTTATGCAAAAGGAGGGACTCAAGGTCATCATGTTTCTTTTTTATATAAGCTAGCATGAGTCCTTGTAAGTTGAATTTTTGAATCAAGGAAGTCACCTTTCTATTATAGTATCTTTCACATCCATGGAGTCATAGCTTTAAAGTGTTGGATATATGGTGTTGTCATTGATGTCAAAAGGGGGTCAATATCATCATCATTATCAATGACTAATATGGTATTGTCATTGATACAAAATGTTGGATATGGTGTTGTCATTGATGTCAAAAGGGGTCAATATGGTCATCTTTTTAAATGGATAATATGGTATTTTCATTGAGACAAGCCCATGCATTATCAAAATCTTATTGTGTAGTCGTTGTCTTCTCCCCAGGACTATAACTCTATTAAATTCATGTGTGAGCTTGATTACATGCATTCATATTAATGTCTATATATATGAAACAAAAAATGAAATCCCTGATTATTTAGTTCGAGAATATTAATGGTTTGTGAAGGATAAATTGGTGATCATGTAAACCCAATTGAAGATATCCGCGTATTACGTAATTTGGACTACATGGTAAAGAGGAGTAAAGGGGGAGATTGGTGCATAAAATTGTCATTGATGCCAGAGATTAGAAAATGGATTAAATATAAATGTGTCATTGGTATAATTTTAATAATACAAAAGTGAAAAGTTAAGTGGAAACAAAGTTTATGTAAAAGTGGAGTAAAAATAAAGTGAATTAAATATAAACATGAATTTAATAAATAACAAAAGTTGAAAAGTTAGGTGGAAGTGGAGTTTACGTAAAAGAGCAGTAAATATGAAAGTGTATTAAAGAAAAAGGTAAAAGTGAAGTGGAGTTAAACAAAAAGGTAAAAGTGAAGTGGAATTAAAGGAAAAGGGCAAAAGTAAAAGAGCACATGGTATGTGCAAATGGTATTTACAAACCATGGTGGTATTTACCCATGGTAAGGTAAAAAGGTGAATTAAAAATTAAAAAGGGAAAAATCAATTATTATCTAATAAAAGTCGTGACTTTTCATATAAAGCTTATGGAAAAATATAAATAAAGAAGAGGGTTATGAGAAAAAAATGGATATGCAGGTAAAAAAAGTAATAATTCATAAGAATATCATTTGAGGTGTGACAATAAAATATCATTAAGGAGCAAAAGTTATATATTGGCAAAAGATCAGATCAGACGTTCAAGAAAGAAGATTCAACAAAAGAAGAAGTAAAAAACGCAGAGCAAAGTTTTTGAAGACAAAAGCAACATATGTGACTCGATGATTTAATAAGAATATCTAAACAAAAGAAGAGTCCAAAGGAAGAAATTGAAGTTTGAATATTAAAAAATGCAGTGAGAGTGGAAGGGTGGAGCAAGGGAGGATTAAAGTCCTCTACAAGTTGGATCCTGAACAAAAAGGAGTTGCATCTTCCTCAAGTTGGTGCTTGAAAAATAGGGGATTGTTATCTCCTTGAGTTGGTGCTCAAAACATGGGATTGCAGTCTCCTTGAGTTGGTGCTCAAAACACGGGATTGATGTCTCCTTGAATTGGTGCTCAAAATAGGAGATTGGTGTCTTCTACAAGTTGTAGGTTGTATATGAAAAGTAAAATTTATATAAATATATAAAAATAACATTTATGGTTCTTCATATTAAAATTATGTGTATTGTTCTTCTTTGTTGATCATTTTTTGTGTTTACAAAGATTAATGATTAAGTGGCGTTAAATATTGTGAAAATGAAGAAATACTAATTCACCCCCCCTAAATATTAAACAATATTCCAACATAAAGAGATGTCCATTCCCATTACATTTGCAATTTGTGTTGTATCCTGTGCATTCCACAATGCTTAGTTTAGAATTAGTTTATTACTTTCTCATATAATGCATTTATTGGGTGTGAGCACACCATATTTTTGTAATTAGGTCCATATTTCCTGGGGCCACTCAATGTAATACAATAAAAGTAAGATCAAAATTGAATAGAACAAGCAAGTTGACCAAAGGGGTATTGATCAAGATTGACCTTGTCAAGTAACCCTTGGCTAGAAATAAGAATAAATTCAAATAGTAGAGGTTAGTTGTTATTTTCTTAAATTGATGATCATTGATGAGATGAGACCATAACCCCTTTTATGCAGAATAAAGTGAGTCCTTCTTTTGCTAGTGGCATTTCCTTTAGATTTCTCAGGTTCTTCCCCACTATAAACAAGGTGTGTTCATCATATGACTATAGATGTGTTTGTGGTTATGATATGTTTATGGTTAGGATAAATTTTGACATTTTATGAATGCAATATCCAGGTTACCATTTATGTTTATGTATTTCAAGGATTATTAAGGTTTTTTTAAGGTATTATGTTTCAAAGAGACCAAATTTCTTGGTTGAGAATGTATTGTTAGTGCATTTGCAAGTTTAGTCCATTTGGAACCCAACAATTGGGGGGATGCCATGAATTCAAAGCGATCTTGTAGTGCGACGATATAACACTAGTGAACCTTATACTAGGATATAAGCGAAATCCTAAGATAATCCAATGGAATCAAAGAAGAAAATTATAAAGTCTATCCTTGATCAAGCTTGGGAAGATCACGAAATATAGATCTTGTGCCAAAATAGAGAGAAGGAACAAAAATCAGAGAATGAAACAAATGAAGTGAAGAGTATAGGGTACACAACTGATCATGAGGATGAACAAGAGTCTCTAAAATTTTCATTGGAGAAATATACAAAAATTTTGAAGGTCTCAAAAGGAACAAAGGGTTGCTACATTCAAAGCCTCCTTAACAATTGATATAAAGAGTTATACTATGATGAAAAATGGAAAAACACTGCACAAGAGACATGTCAATGTGACATGTCCAATTTACCTACTTTTGATAGTTCAAACAACATGGTTGACCACCTATTCACTCTGGGTACCATTGGAAATATGAGAAAGAAACTAACCCCTCCATTCAATGGATCACATTCAAGGGTAACTTGTAGGGCACGACTCTCGAGCAGTAATAGAGAATTAATGAGCAATAATATTTTTGTTGTTGGGATGGGGTTGTTCATCAATGAACGAATGCATTAAGACACCTCAACACCAATATTGTGAATTTCAATAAGTCGAGGGGAACACACTAGATGTAGGGTGAAATGGTGGAAATATATGATTCTTGATTAAAGGAACATTTTCAAGAATTTGAAGCACATTTTCCTTGAAGCCATCGAAATGGTTTGGTTCATTTCTTGTCTATATCCAAAATTTATCGATTCTAGATCCAAAGAAGGTGCCTACAATCATACTATGAGGCATTTAATATGGACATTTACATGGAGGATGATCCAAAACTGATTGTACAAGACAAGAAACAATGAAGAGAGGAATGTCCCTAGAAGAAGGATACTAAAGCTAAGTACCACAAGCCAAAGTCAGGAAAGGAATACAAGTGTCATGATGAGGTTATAAAACCTCATAAACATGAGAAGAACCCCCCCAAAAAAGTCAATTTATTTTGGAACAATTGATATAGATAAGAATAATTGGAATACAACTGAAAATCCAATCCAAGGAATCATGATCAATTTGATGAGAAAAAGGAGAGTCAAGGTGATTGGGACACATTTTGCACAAGACATTGGTACTTGGAGAATGACAAGATCATAAAGTGTATTGAGCATAGACTCAGAGTGGTACCTCCATATTTGTCATCATGTTAGGTGGCCAAAAATCATACGAATGTTTTGGATGTCATGGATGTGGGCCTATAATGAAGAATTGCATTTTTAGTTTCCTTGGAAAATCATGGTATGTCCTCTCTAGACTTGATACACATGGCACAAAGGGTTGTTCAATTATCAAATAATTTCCCTTGAATACGTGTCAAATTATTAGGTCATGAAAGATAAAGAACATCGGGTCAAATCAATTATCACAATCTAGTCTCAACCATAGGGATATGGATAGAATTAATTTGAGGATGAGCTAATCCTTATGGAAGATAAGATGAATTTCAGTCAGCAATGATGAACATTGAAGAAAACACTGGAGGATATATAAATACACAATAAATGGTTGGAAGCACATGAACAAAAACTAAATCCTAGAGAAAATAATGTACAATCCTTAGGCACAAAGCAACTTCATGAGTTAATAGACTAGCTTAAGGCACTATCACAAGATAATATATTACTTAAGAACTCTACAAGTTCCTTAGTTGTCTAGTACTTGCTGATGGTGATGAAGACTCATGGTTGAACATGGTTAAATTCATAAAAGTTAGTGCATTATTTTGGAAGGATATATGGGTCCCAAAAACAATTAAGGGGGAACCGACTGTTGATGTTGTGGTTGATCTTGGTTCTAAAATTAATATTATTTCTTTGATTTACTGGGAATAGGTACTAGGATTACCCCCATTAATACATAATAGTGTTACCATAAGAGTTTCTAATCACAACTAGTACACCAATTGTGACACTATTTGGGGTAAATACACAATGCTATGAAATCGAAACTGTTGACAATTTTGAAGTACTAAGACTTCCTAGGGGGTACCATTGACTATTATTTGGATGACCATGGATCTACTCAATGTGGGGCACAATATGTTCCAATAATATAGCATTGATGTGCCAAAAGGGTTATAAAAAGGTGATCTTCCCACTTGACAAGAGTAAGTAGGTGGTCAAAGAAAAAAATATGTGAGAAACAAAGATGAACCATCCAGCCTTAGCCCTTATATTGTTCATCTGTACAAGGTTAACCAAATGAATATTAACCCCAAAATTGATGCCGAAGGAATTCTACATATAGATGTCTCATTCAATGAGGGCTCTAAATGAGTATTGCAAGAGTGGGTGCATGAAAAATCATAAATTATACCCAATTTATATAAATAAATTATCTTATGTTGAAGCCTAAAATAACTAGGTGGAAGGTCATATCATTAATGGACTTAGGGAAATTTTTATACATAAACACAAGAGAACAAATAGACAAAAATGAATGAATTCCCATGCTTGAAAAAATGTAGGTTTAAAGGAAAATCCACAATGGATTCTCTAAAATGTAGCACAATGGTTAGAGTGAAGCACCACTCTACTACATAGGAGACAATCCATTGCCAAGAAAATGAGTTGAAGGGAGTGAAGTTTCCACCTGGTCTACCAAGGTAACCAAAAACCAAAGAGAGGACAATGAAAGGAGGAAGATAATCCACCAGGTTAATTATTAATCTTTGGTTAGTTTTGGCCAAGGGTTTGATTGGTTTTAAAGGGTAATCATTAAAGGAAAATTCGCTATAAAATGCGCCCCCGAACCTTAATACTGATTCCATGTCATACACTAGTAGCCAATCTAAACACTTAAAAATTAAAAAGAGGTGAATGTCGAAGGCAATTTTTTATTATATAATTTGGAGATAGGAGAATGTTTTTATTAATATAATTTATCTTCCCTAAGCGTGATTGTTGCCCAGGTTGCCCAAATCGTCTTGGATATGGAGAGTGGAATTAATATGCTAACCAATTTTCCAATAGTTGTAATAAATGAGATACCGTGTATCATGGTGATATTTATGAATGCATTCACACTTTTTGTTCTTAACAATAATTATTTTTCATTTTTTTTTAAACGCGAGTTTTCCTGGGTATTTTTTTTTTTTAAACATGGGTTTTCCTGGGTTTATTACTTACTAAAATATCCACACACACTGTCCTTTTGTTTATATATATATATATATATATATATTGGTATATATAAAATTATATTATATTTTTTATTTTTATTTTGGAGCGTTTTCAATTTTGTTCACAGTAGATTGCTCTGCACAACAATTTGGCCCAACCTTGTTCCTCCTTTCTATGGAATGAACCAATCATAAATCAATGCTCTTTTTCAGGTTTGGAAGCTTTGGCCCCGATTCCACTCAGTCAATTGTATCAAGTGCATTGTCTCCAAAGTTGGAATGAGTCTTGGTGAAGCCAGTTGGAACTAGAATCAATATGGAAATATTCAGAGCATTTTCACCTTAGAGGAGGTAAATTGGGAGGGAGGTGAAATACCTATCTGTGATTGTGCTTGTTCAGAGCATAAGTCACCACTGAACCAAAAACTACGAGTTCCTTCCAATTTGATGGAAAGGAGAAATGTACGATTGATCTTCTTTTCTTCATATTTAATGTGATTTATAGTTGTCAAACTTCTTCAATCCTTGTAAAATATATCCATGAGAGGGTAAGTGTTTACCCAACCTCATGGATAACCCCAACCTTCCTTCTTATTTATCTTTCCATAGCTGTGTGTTATATATTTTTTGGAGGTATGGAATCTTTATATATTCCAAACTGATAGGAATATATTGATTTTAGTGCTGCTACAATGTAGTCTGATGGGATTTACTCAGTGACTAATTTTAAAAATTTGAGGTCTCATAACTAATTTTTTCCTATTAAATCTTAGAAAACAGAGAAGTGATTTTAGTGCTTTCTCAACTTCCCTATACAATGCCTTCAACACATGAACAATGTCCTTTTTATTCTCATGTTGAATTGAAAATGCGATTTTTTTTTTCTTTTGAAAAACAAAGGATGGAGAGATACTATGTTACAATGCCATGTCTTGAGCCTCTATGATAAGGGCCACAACATTGAGCCTACTATTGAACATTGAGTGCAAGGAAATTTCATATCATTTTGCCAATTTTTTTATTATAATGGGCTCTACAATTTTTAGAGAATTTGATATGCATGTTGAAAAACACATAAATCAATATTCTGGTGCATCCCTTATAGAGATTGTTGTAAGATGTTGGTATTAAATTTATTGATGCATGTTGGATTATGTTATCGGGGCATACTTTTTGCAACCACGAAATCCCTTCAATTTGGTGAATTTTCTCAGACTCTCATATCTAATATGCAATCACTATGTCTAAAAACGAGTATAAACACTTTGTCACAATTTTTATCATTCCACCATTGGTCAGTGGCATCTTCCAATGTGAAATAGGAAACAATACAAATATTACAGAGGTGGTGGCACATGAGTGGAGATTTTCCTGAAACCCCCATAACCATGTTAATACTTATATATTTCTTGGATAACCATATTTTTGAGGAGGTCAAACTAAGTTGGTCATAGACATTTTGGTTTCTATTCAACAATGTACATAATAAATACACAATTAGTTGGCACTTGAGCATGGACATAAATTTGCTCTGAATTTTCATTACCAATGCTTAAAATAAGAAATAGATTAAACCTCAAGACATTTAGGAATTCCATTTTAGTTACTCTGCAATGTTGTTGAATTGAATTTCTTGTTAACTTTTTCCTATGGATCCTTTGTATATTTCTTGTAGCGAAATGGGCACTCGTAGATCTCCAGGAAAGTTGGAAACTATTATAGTTGAGAATATAAAGGAAGAAATGGATAAATGGATTGAATTAAATGTGTCCATTTGATCTTGGGTTAATTTGCAACTATCAATGAATTGAATTTGGACAAAGAAAAGAAGACAAGATGATTTAAAAACCCATTGGAAAGGTGTATTAAGGGAATTTAAGAGGAGACAACAAGGTGAAAAGGTGGATAAGGTGCTCATAACTCATGTGTATGAGTGTAGGGACATTCTCAAAGAGTCAGTTTCCAAACAAGACAAATTTCCTCAGGACTGAATTGTTATAAGGGCTTGTCATTTTATAAGCATTGAATATTTTTTCTAATTTCGTATTCAAATATTAAAATATGAATGCCCTACCTTAAATGCATGCTTAATGTGGTATATATATATATTTTTTATAGGTTTGTGCATTTCTGATTTTGAAGAATGACATCCCATGGAGAGTATTACTAGTATTTTAAGCATTTTTCATTCACAAATAGGAGAGATACTTTATGAGGGAAATAATTCCACATGATTGAGGCAAGAAGGGTTTTGGTTTTATAAGTACAATTTCTTTCTTCCAAGTGGTAAAAGGGTAGGATGAATTGAAGAATCCAATTTACCCACACTTCATGAAGTTGGCTTACCAAATTCTAATCCAACATTAATTGATTGCATACGTTCAAAATAAGTTCTTGAAATTCAATCTGGTATGCGGGGGAAGGTAGGTGCATGTGATCATTTTGGTATGCACTTACCATTTTTGTTTTTTTCTGAATTTTTCAAGGAAGAGGAATCAATTTGAATGACTAAGAAGACATATTCTTGCACAAACCCATCTGACATGTTATTATGTAACTTATTTTACTCTGGATGGAATACAAGATTACATCTTATGAATGGAGAGAAAACAAAATGTGTGTTGAGTGTAGAGACACTTCATTTTAGGTAATGTTTTACAATTATGCTTTTTCCTTTTCTTTGATTTTTATAAAGTTTTGCATCACTTTCTAACTATTTTTTCAACCTCTTTAACTTGTAGATATTCAATACCGAGACAAAATCTCTATGTCTCTTTTAAGTTTAGATGTTTTAGGAAGATAAGGGATAACATGGAATGGATTTGGATGCCAATAGAACAAGACAAAAATGATGACATCCATTCTCCTTTGATTTCCATTGATGTTTTGAAGGATGGTTCCCATTTCAAAACACTATCCATGGAAGAAAACTGGACTTTGTTTGAAGTTAGAAGACACCTTGAATTCAAAGAAGAATCAAGCCCTGAGGAAGACTTCAAATTTATTCACAATGAAAGAAGGGCGATAATTTTATAGTTTATTTATGTTTCTTCATTTTATAAACAATTTCTTACTTATTAATGATTTCCTTTGGGTAAGTTGGTAAAATATGAGAGAAGAGCATCATGTGAAAAAATTGCATTCATCCCAATACATTAGAAATTTGAGGAACATGACACAAGGTGAGTATTATCCAACTATACATTAGGAAAGACTCTTCTGATCTTAGTTGTGATCGCTATATTTTAGAACTAATTTTGAATTTCCTACTTATTTCTTTTGGAAAGAGAAGGTATGATTTTTTTCATTGAGTTTCTTTCACATAATTGTTATTACTTGTTGTTTATTACTACATCTCTAGGCCAATTCTTATGAGACTCAAGTGTTCAATTTTTTTTAACTCAATTATATGACATCTACATGGAAAGAAATGGAGAAGTGGATGGACTTTCAAAGGCTGGTCTACAACTGGTGAATGGAAAATGTCATACTCAAGAGCTCAAGGATAGCCATCACTCTAAATATTTCCATCACACTTTTTTTGAGTTTATTATTGATGGAGGATCATACAATGTTGTTGATCTATCAAATATTTAGGAGGGTTACTAGTTTATTTTAATTACCTGGAGAGAAAATTGTTAAAACCATTTTGAAAAATCTATGTTTAGAACTTTTAGTGTTGTTCAGAGACAAGTTTTTTTCTCCCTTGTGGACTCCAACATTTGTAATATTCTAGACTATAAAGCAAATGCAAAAAGTGAAGTTGTTATTTCCCTCTCTTTTTTTAACATGATAGAAATGTTTAAATACATATACGAAATGTAATTTCATCTTAATATGAATAAAATTATGGTTTTTTCTGAGGAAACAAAACATGTATTTTGCACCAAGTTATCTATCTATTTCCATAAATTATGAATATATCACATCTTGTTAGCATCAGAAGTCACTCCTTGATTGCAGTAGGAGCAGAGCTCAACGTCCATCGGTTTAAATGTCACGATTTGTTGATGAAGGGTGATGAATGCAAGTAAACTCAGAACAATATCGTTCTAACTCACAAAACTGGGTTGGAACAACTAAGACAGGTGAGGTCTTGATCTAATTTAAGCCAGTAATTTTGCATAGTAGTGAGTAAGTGGAGGGAAAAACAAAGGAAATAAAGTCTTCTCTTGACATCCGATCTTCCAGCAGCCTTTAAAAAGGGGAAAAGTCACAAATATGAGATCCTCTCAGATTTGAGAAACTTCAAGAAAATTAAGATGCTGCAAAACTAATATAATCAAACATACATTATATAGTCATTACAACACCCGACTTGATCATCCTTTCCCGGGCTCTTAAGATTCAGAAGAAAAAGGGGAGGAAGATGCTGACTTCCATTAAACAAGAAGTCTCAAATATCAGTCTATAACCAAGGAACCAGAGGCCTCATTAAAGATTTACAATTGGGAGCTTAGCTCTACCATCCATCTATACAAAAATACAAAAACTGAGTATATATACTCAGAGCAATTCGCCACCTTGGCAACATGAGGGTATCTGAGACATTAAAATCCAACTTAGCATGTGCAGGCTCCTCTGGTCAGACGAGGACATTAGATTGGCATGGATTCTTTAGGAAAACCTGCACACAGGACGGTCTTGGGCAGACTGCCTTCTAGAACCTCCATGCCTTACATTTAAGGAGTGAGGCGAGGTTTCAACCACCTCCTCCTACCTTTATTTACCTCTAGTAGGGATCAGGATTGAGGCCGAGTTGAATTGGAACCTGGAGAACGCGGCGACGCCTCTTGCAGATAGACCTGACACTTTGGCCCTTTGTGCAACTCTTTCTATCACCCCAAGTGACCACGGGCCGTGACCATGTGCCTATCTTCAAAGGTGCTTTTTCCATTTCGTGTTTCAGTGATTCCAAATGCAGTGGAGGAGCGACCCCCTATCTTTCAAAGTCTCGACAACCGAAATGGCGACCAGACTTAATCAGGCACCATGTGTCCCTACTGGATTGGACGACCACGATCATTTCGGCGTTTCAAGACCCGCCTTGCCACACAATAAATGCTAGCGCCCTTTCCCCAGGCATGTTTACTTTGTGAATAGGCACCAAGATCGTGGGCCCAAATCTTGGGGGCTTTTACATTTTTCATTTTGGCGATTCTAGATGCAATGGAGGAGAGACCCCCTGTCTTTCAAAGTCCTGGTAGCCGAAATGCCGAAATGGCTAATCTGCAATCAATGGCCAGATTTGATTTAATATGGATGGTCACAATGAACCTTAATGTATTTCGGGGTTTCTCCCACTGGGAGTTCTTGTTCCTTTGCTCTCGACCCTTGTATTTCAAAGTCTCGGTAGCTGAAATGGAAGCTGGAATTAATCACACGCCACGTATCCTTCAAGATTAATGGTCTTGATTCTTTCAGGGATTCTCCCACTGGGAGCTCCAAAATCCTCGAAATGTCGACTAGCTGCCACCTCTCCCCCTTCTTTAGGACCCGCCTTTCCATATGACCCTATGCTATGTCCGTAGGCCTGCACCCAAAGGCGCTTTTTCATTTCGTGTATCGTGGGTGGAAGGGAGTCGAACCTAGTATTTCAAAGTACCGGTAGCCGAAATGGCGATCAGACTTAATCAAGCGCCATGTGTCCTGACTGGATCGGACAACCACGATCATTTCATGACTTTGGCCTTAAGGGATGAGCCCATGCACTAAACCTCATGTAACTCCATGGCTCTGGCTTACCCAATGACCGTTGATCTGCTCCATCGATGGATCTTCACCGCTAAAAAGCAAAAATGCCCACCTGCTTGATTTTTAACTCAAAAATAGAGACTTTATGCATGCTGCACTTGGGCGCTCATGACTGCGGCCTTTGAATAAAACGCATTTGATGGGTTTTTAAACCCCATTTCTTCGCATTTTACACTAAGGGCCTGAAATCAGGGAGAAGCACCCCACTTTCAAGAATTGGTGCTAACATTAGGCTCCATGGGGGATAGAGTCGTCCCTGTGATGCTCTAAGAACTCCTTCTACAGTTCCAGTTGCCTTTTGTTGGGATATGGAGTTGAGCTCAAAACATCATGCTTAAAAATACATGCCTATAAGTGAAATAAAAAATAAACACACATGCTCCAAGGAGATTATTTATGTATGGTCCTAAACTAATAAATTCCTTTGCATGGGGCTAGGTGAAAGCGAACTTCCACCATAGCCAATCAAGAAACTTCCTGAATATAAGCTCCTTCCTTCTGTCGATGATCACAAATAGATGGTGTAACCGTGACAACAGAACATATACACTCTTCAACTCCTCCTTACAGGCTGAAGTTGAGATGAAATAGGGTGGCTCCAAATTGTGAAGGAAATACAACTCCATGTATTCCTTCACAGGCTCATAGGACCAGTGGAAAACTCCAGAAAATGGGCGACAGACAACCTCCTTTTCTACACAGTTGTTCACGCATGGCTGAAGGTGAAAGGCTGGTGTAGGCTGACTTATCTCAGGCGGTGGTTGCTCACAGGCAGGCCTTGGACAGGAGGCAAACTGCTCCTCTGGTTCTTCTAGTTCTTCTTATTGGCTCTCCCAAGGGTCAGATTCATAATGGCCATAAACAGGACCCGTGGGAAATCTCTTTTCCTCATCATGTTGCTCAAGAAGGATGATTTCCTCGCAATGTCCTTCATTTCTGAACAGAAGAAAAGGCTTCACAGTCTTCTCATTACCAGAATGATCATCAAATATGGGTGAGCACAAAACTCCCCCATCTTGTAAAAAAGGAACTATCTCCCGATCCTTCTTTTCAATCCCAAATGTAAATACATTATGGGAAATATCGTGAAGGAAAAGAGAACAATCCTTTTCCATAATGGCTTCTTCCTTTAAATCTGAGACAACAGGCTCATTAGGGGCAGAAACTAATGCCTCTACCGCTATGAAATCTTCACAATCTCCCTCAGTAGAGCTGCCAAGAGCATCTGCTTCAAGGGATGGAAAATCCTCTATACATCGTTCAACTTCCCACCTGTCTAGTCTGGCAGTGAGAGATTTTATCAGTTCCATAACTCTACCCCAAGCATCTTCTCCCTCCTCGCAACCTTCACTCTCATAACCTTCCTCTGATGCAGACGAATGGGGATGAGAAAGGACTAATTTTTGATCCAAGTCATCAGGATCATCCTCACAGCCTACGTAAGAAGCAACTCTATCTTGTATACAATTGTTGTATCCCTCACAATAGTTATGAAAAATTAACTCAGAGGGATAAAGCTTTTGACAATGGGCGGTGAAAGCTACATGAAATTCTACGAGTGAAGAAATGCTAGCAAGGGGTAAATAATGATACCATTTACGAGCATCCCCTGCTAATGAGGACATGAACATTTTCATTAACACATCCTCTTGATGTATCTCCCATTGATGCATGCATTCATGAAATTCTTCAAGATGCCAAGCAGGGTTTTCCTCTATATGCTCCCTAAATATAGGCAAATAATCATGCCATTCATCCGAAGAAGGGAAGACATCGGGAAAACCAAGAATAGCAGAAAAATTAAAAGGAGAATACCTCCGAGCAAGGATTTTTTCCATTTCGAACCAGCGGAGTCGCCAATCAATCCTTGAATCATGGAGTTTCCAGGTGAAATATTCATAGATTTGAATGCATCTGGTCTTTTTACACCATCAAAGGCCAAATCTTAACGTTGTGTCCTCCCAGGAAACTTCTCAGGCTAAGAAAGCAGCTGTTGAAACCTTATCGAGAAAGCTCCTCTGGGTCAACTTTCAGGCGTGCTAAAGTAGCCACAGCTGAAACAATGAAGTGGGAACAATGGAGTTGCCACAGTGGAGTCACCAGGTGCACAGTAGCAATATTCAAGGTCGTTGATGCTTGATGCACCTTCAGAATCAAAGACTCAATGTCGTTCAATCTTGGGGGAAAATCTTCAACTTCGTCCCCGACAACGACGCCAGAAATGTTAGCGTCATAAGTCACTCCTCGATTGCAACAGGAGCAAAGCCTAATGCCCATCAGTTTAAATGTCATGATTTGTTAATAAAGGGTGATGAATGGAAGTAAACTTAGAACAATATCGTTCTAACTCAGAAAACTGGGCTGGAACAGCTAAGATAGGTGAGGTCTTGATCTAATTTAAGCCAGTAATTTTTCATAGTGGTGATTAAGTGGAGGGAAAAACAAAGGAAATAAAGTCTTCTCTGGACATCCAGTCTTCCAACAACCTTTAAAAAGGGGAAAAGTCACAAATATGAGATCCTCTCAGATCTGAGAAACTTCAAGAAAATTAATATGTTGCAAAACTAATATAATCAAACATACATTATATAGTCATTACAACACCCGGCTGGATCATCCATGCCCGAGCTCTTAATATTCAGAGGAAAAAGGGGAGGAAGATGATGGCTTCCATTAAACAAGAAGTCTCAAATATTAGTCTATAACCAGGGAACCAGAGGCCTTGTTAAAGCTTTCCAATTGGGAGCTTAGCTCTACCATCTATCTACACAAAAATACAAAAACTGAGTATATATACTCAAAGAAATTCACCACCTTGGCAACAGGAGGGTAGCTGCGACATTAAAATCCAACTTAGCGTGTGCAGGCTGTTGAAGGAAAATCTCCCTGCAGACAGGTAGATCTCCTCAAAGACCTAGACTCTTAACTCTAAGACAGAAAGTGCTTATCATGGACACTAACTTCCTTTAAGATCCATACAAACTAATGCATGAGGAGGAAGGAGAACAAAAGTACCTTTTACTGGCGTTTGTCCCTGCACGCTCCGAGTTGAGCTCCAATCTTTCGCTCCTCGATGAGCCCTATAGACAAACAATAGTACGACCACTTCCTACTCTATTGATATTAGCTTGAAAACAGATCTATCTATTAGAGATAAGTTCATGTAAGATCAGACACAAACTAGAAAGAAACAGGCCAAGCGTGTCATATTAATGAGAACAATGACAACAATAACTTACAATTGTAGATTCGAATGAGACAACTTCGTCAAGTCCCCTTTTTCTAACCCTTACTCAAAATATCCACGACCTGGATGATAACAGCTTCACTGATTACTCTCCTCGAGTTCACCGTGTGTTTCCTATGAGATCATAGGTTTCATGCTTGCAATTCTTCCCCTTTTCACCATCATAGAGCCTGTTTATATAGGTTTAGAGAGGCTTAACCTCTTGAGGTATCTTTAGGGTAGGTTGAGGAATTCCCTCCTTAGATCAGGGATCTTCTCCTAAGATCATGATTGAACTAGGAATTCGACTGCAATTGCCTTCCAAACTTGAAAGATCCTCCCCTTATTCTCCTCAACAGATCAACTGCTGCCCAGATTAGACAACGCTCCCTCAAAAGGGGCATCAAGGTGCTATAACGCTCCCTAGTAGGCTCAAGGGGAGCGACAATGCTTCAAATATTGGTAGCTCTCCTTCAGAGGGGTGGTTTAGTGCTATAACGCTCCCCAATACCTTATAGGGGAGTGCCAACTCTCCTAAGGGTGATGTAGGGGAGCGCTCCCTTCTAAAACTCTAGTCTGAGAGCTCCTTTCAGGTGGCAAGAGATACCTGACTTCAGTTAGCCATTCTCTTTCCTCCAAATCATGTGTTATAGGTATTCTAAGTGTCTCCTTAGTGTCGTTATCGTGGAAATATGATTTGTTTGACATTTGCGACACTTGTGAACAACATGTGACACTTGCGACAGTCGTGAGGAACATGCGACACTTGTGACACTTATCAAATAGAGTAATATTGATGTGTAACACAAGCTCCTCTGGTCAGACGAGGACATCAGATCGACATGGATTCTTTAGGAAAACTTGCACACAGGACGATCTTGGGCAGACTACCTGCCAGAACCTCCATGCCTTACATTTAAGGAGTGAGTCGAGGTTTCAACCATCTCCTCCTACCTTTATTTACCTCTAGCAGGGATCAGGATTGAGGCCAAGATGAATTGGCACCTGGAGAATGTGGCGACACTTCCTACAGCTAAACCCGATGCTTTGGCCCTTTGCGCAGCTCTTTCTATCACCCCAAGTGACCACGGGCCGTGACCCTGCACCTATCTTCAAAGGCGCTTTTTCCATTTCGTGTTTCAATGATTCCAGATGCAGTGGAGGAGCGACCCCCTGTCTTTCAAAGTCCCGGTAACTGAAATGGCGACTGAACTTAATTAGGTGCCATGTGTCCTGACTGGATCGGACGACCACGATCATTTCATCGTTTCGGGACCCGCCTTGCCACACGATAAACATTAACGCCCTTTCCCCATGCCTGTTTCCTTTGTGACCAGGCACTAAGACCATGGGCCCAACTTCTGGGGGATTTTACATTTCACGTTTCGGTGATTCCAGATGCAGTGGAGGAGCGACCCCCTATCTTTCAAAGTCCCGGTAGCCGAAATGCCAAAACGCTAATCTGCAATCAATGGCCGGATTTGATTTAATATGGACGGTCACGACGAACCTTAATGTATTTTAGGGATTCTCCCACCGGGAGTTCTCATTCCTTTACTCTCGAACCTTGTATTTCAAAGTCCCGGTAGCCGAAATGGCGGTCATACTTAATCGCACGCCACGTATCCTTCAAGATTAACAGTCCTGATTCTTTCAGGGATTCTCCCACCGGGAGCTCCAAAATCCCCAAAATGTCGACTAGCTGCCACCTATCCCCCTTCTTTAGGACCTGCCTTTCCATACGACCCTATGCTATGACCGTAGGCCTGCACCCAAAGGTACCTTCACATTTTGCGTATCATGGGTGGAAGGGAGTCGACCCTTGTATTTCAAAGTCCCGGTAGCCGAAATGGCAACCAGATTTAATTAGGCGCCATGTGTCCTGACTGGATCGGACGACCACGATAATTTCGTGACTTTGGCCCTAAGGGATGATCCCATGTGCTAAACCTCGTGCAACTCTGTGGCTCCGACTTACCTGATGACCGTTGATCTGCTCCATCGATGGATCTTCGTCGCTAGAAAGAAAAAATGCCCGCCAACTTGATTTTTAACCCGAAAATAGAGACTTTATGCATGCTGCGCTTGGGTGCTCATGACTGCGGCCTTTGAATAAAACACATTTGATGGGTTTTTAAACCCCATTTCTTCGCATTTTACACTAAGGGTCTGAAATCGGGGAGAAGCACCCCGCTTGCAAGAATTGGCGCTAACACATCCTTTATGCATAAAAATCCAATATACATAGTCTATACATATCTCAATTTATAGTCCAAGACAATGTTTGCAACTTTGCCACCCAATTTTCATCCTATAGGAACTCTCAAAGGAAATACATGCTTCCACAAACTTATCAAGCTCTAACAATGCAACATATTAAAATATTTCAAAAAATTATGTTAAGTTCCTAACCCGCACATAGGTAGATCAATGTATTCGGATGTAATAAAGGTCAATATTAATGAGACCTTTCAATAAAATAGAATACGACAGATGTAAGAAGACCTAATAGAAGATTTCACTTCTAGAAGGATCTTCCTCTAGATGCTTCTCTTAATAGACATATTTAGTATAAATAAGGGTCGAGGGTATGAAAACTCTGGCTTGGAGATTATTGTAACAGAGCGTTGCTCGACTGGAGGTTGCCCCCTCGAAGAGGCCTGTGAACATTGCTTTCTGAATCAAAGTTCTTTTCTATTTCTATTTTGTCTATCATTTCTGTGTATTGTGAAGATTATGCTGGATATTTTACTGTTATTCTGCCATTTCTAGCATTTTATTTATGTTCTGCATATTTTATATATCTGGTATCTTGCAAGTGGTATCAGAGCACTTTCCTTGGCAGAAATTGTG
>ML778103.1:965341-1016517 GCA_009831015.1 Picea engelmannii | reverse complement strand
GATCCAACAACTACAGAACAAGGCTCAGGCTCCCCCAGGGTACTCCTGGCTCCAGGATGAGCTTCGATACAAAGGCCGCTTGTATTTAAGTAAACAATCCAAGCTCAAATCCATGGTACTTTCTGAGCTTCATGCTACACCCATAGTAGGGCACTCAGGGTTCACCAAAACATATGACCGAGTCAAACGTTCTTTTTTCTGGGATGGTATGAAACAAGACATCCATAAGTTTGTGGTTGAATGTGAGGTATGTCAACGCAACAAGGGAGAAACAGTCAAATCTCCAGGCACCCTCCAACCGCTTCCGATTCCCCCTGCAATTTGGAAGGATATCTCTATGGAATTTATTACAACCTTACCCAAATCGGGGAATAAATCAGTCATAATGGTGGTGGTGGATCTCCTTTCCAAGTATGCTCATTTCTGTGCTCTTCACCACCCATTTACTGCATCCACGGTGGCTCAAATTTTCATGGATCAGGTCTTCAAGCTTCATGGCATGCCAAACTCTATTGTTTCTGATCGAGACCCAACTTTCACAAGCAATTTTTGGCAAGAACTGTTTAAGCTACAAGGCACACAATTTCATCTCAGCTCAGCTTATCATCCCCAGACAAATGGTCAAACGAAAGTCGTCAACAAGTGTTTGGAAACATATCTGAGGTGCTTTGGCTCTGAAAAACAACACCAGTGGGCTCAATGGTTACCCCTCGCCGAATGGTGGTACAACACTACATACCATACAACCACTCGCATGACTCCTTTTGAAGCAGTGTATGGACAGAAGCCACCTCCAGTTCTCTCATACTTACCGGGTACCTCGAAGGTCCAGGCGGTTGACCAAACACTTATAGTACGAGAGGATATCCTTCGTACCCTTAAAGAGAACTTGGTCATGGCCCAGAATAGAATGAAGAAGCAAGCAGATCAAGGTAACTCTGAACGTCAATTTGTAGAAGGGGATCAGGTGTTTCTGCGACTGCAACCATATAAGCAAACTTCCCTCAAGGCCGAGCATTGTCAGAAGCTAGCACCCAAATTTTATGGCCCTTACACAATTCTCAAGCATGTGGGACAAGTCGCATATCAGTTATCTCTGCCCAGTCAGTCGAAGCTACATCCTGTTTTTCATGTTTCATGCTTGAAGAAGGTGATTGGAACCAGGTGCCAAATTCAAACCAACCTTCCAGAGTTTGCTGAAGAAGGATCCATTTGGCTACAACCAGAATTAGTTTTGGACCAGCGGGAGCGTCGCCTGCGTTAGAGAACCATCAAGGAAGTGCTAGTACAGTGGAAAGATATGACTCCATCAGATGCCACTTGGGAACCAACTACCATTCTGCAACAGTTTCCACATCTCAAGCCTTGAGGACAAGGTTGTTTTTAAGGGGGCGAGCATGTTAAGGTCCTAACCCGCACATAGGTAGATCAATGTATTCAGATGTAATAAAGGTCAATATTAATGAGACCTTTCAATAAAATAGAATAAGGCAGATGTAAGAAGACCTAATAGAAGCTTCCGCTTCTAGAAGGATCTTCCTCTAGATGCTTCTCTTAATAGACATATTTAGTATAAATAAGGGTCGAGGGTATGAAAACCCTGGCTTGGAGATTATTTTAACAGAGCGCCGCTCGACTAGAGGTTGCCCCCTCGAAGAGGCCTGTGAACATTGCTTTCTGAATCAAAGTGCTTTTCTATTGCTATTTCGTATATCATTTCTGTGTATTGTGAAGATTATGCTGGATATTTTACTGTTATTCTGCCATTTCTAGCATTTTATTTCTGTTCTGCATATTTTATATATCTGGTATCTTGCAAATTCTCAACCTATATCTATGCATTGATCGACAAGATCCTGTAGATTTCTAAAGCTATAACTGTTCTACAAAATTCTTCATTGCAACAAATTAGGGTTTTCCACAAACTAAGGGTTCATGAATAGAGGTTTCACTATAGAATATATAAACATGAAATGCAACGTTCTATAATGTATGCCAAATATTAAAGGACGAGAAATAATCTAAAAAATATCAAGGAATTTTCAGTCTCTTCCATGATTTCAACACATCACATATCAAATATGATAGAAATCATGCATCATTACAATCATTTTGATTTTAAGTCATTATATATTTTTAATTCGTATATGATATCTAGTGGTCACACCCAATACTAATCATCCATCATAACTATTAGTTCTCCCATTCAACACATAGTCCCTTTTCAACAAGATTGTTGAATATAGAGTTGAGGGGGGAGTTTGAATGTCACAACTTGACATTAAAAGCCAAACAATGAAAGGAAATTATTCTGCCAAATCAAAAGAGATGATGAAAGGGAGTGAGAATGTCGACACAACAAAATGTAATCATCATATGGTAGGGTTATTCTAAACCTTTTCTTCAATAAGTAATTTTAATTCCTATTTGAATACAAACCTATACACTTCCATATCAACCTATTGAAGTGTATAGGTTGAATTGAATTTATGGAAGAGAAGGTTACAACCAATTTTTTAGGAGTAATTTCATGGAAGAGAAGGCAAACACTTTTGGAGTAATTTAGGAAGAGAAGGATACAACCTAATGGTTTAGGAGTAATTTCATGGAAGAGAAGGATAAAACTTTCTAATGTTGAAGTCAAACAAGGTGTTGTAACATAGTCCACATTTTTATAAATTTGGAAATTTTATAACTTATAAGTTAGGAATAATAAGACATTTTGGTATTGCAAAAAAACATAAAAACAAATAAAATGATAAAATAAAAAAATAAAAACAAAAACAAAAATAAAAATTGTTGAAATTCAAATAAATGAAATAGATTTCGTTTATAATATTTGTTGTTATTTTAAATAAAACAAAGGTTTATAGTTTAAATCTTTATTAGATGGTTTAAAAATGAATTTAAGTTTAATTAAATTTATATTTTGTTTAAAAATTAGCGTAGGTAAAGATGTTTTGCTGAATTGTTTTTTCAAGGACGCATGCGACTCCTTGTTGACACGAAAAATTCCTAACCAAAAAAGGTGATCTTCAGATTGAACTTGAAAATATTTATCACTTGTCTTATCAAGGCGTGGATCTAATGCACGATTCATTAATGTGATTGAAACTCTTTCATATTTTTCACTGTTGACTAAATCCATCTCATCCAATTTTAGGACAACAATCAACTTCTCACATGTCTCCTCAATAGACATGTCGTAGTACCTCACCATTAGTTGTAATACCCGTTCTAAATCATACCACAAGTTATTTTTTTAACTAATGGAATAATTTCACTTGATACTTTCTTTTTACTCTTACTTGCAATTTCATGCATTGCTTATAATTGATATGCATCTCCCAATGAATCAACAATTTTTGTGTTTCGTAGTGCACACTCTTTCTTCACATGAAAAGAGCGAGGAACCAAAATATTATTAATGCCACAATTCAACATTCCCTCTCTTGGAACTTTAAAAATATCTACATATGCTTCCCTATTGATCCCTCTATCATAAAAAACTCCTTGAACATCCTTTACATCAATTTTTAAGTTTGCAATTAATTGGTTAACTACTTCTTTCCTCAAATCATCAAATTTCGGGTCTTTGAGCATTGCCTTAATGTCACTTTTCTTTAACACAATTTTGCACAAATCTACAGAATCAGTGCAAATTGGATCTAATATGGTCTTCAACCCAAACACTCTTTTTCTAAAGGCACCTCCGCTCTTTTCCAAACATGATATTGGTTTTATCTCTTTTGATCTAAACCTCAACTCCATTGCAGTTTTATTTAACATAGATAGTCTATTTAGGAGACGAGAGATATCAATTTTCAACTTCTCGATTTATTTTGATGAGATGGATTTGAATTCAAGCAGTTCATCCACATGTATTTGACTCAAAATTGTTATTGTTTGGTTCAATCTCATGTTTTCATGATACTAAATCATATTTGAGTGATGGGGATGCTGTAATTGGATATTAAGATCTTAATTTTTCAGTTCAAGGGAAATGCAGTTACCTTCCAAGTTTTTACAATATCCCAGAAGACCAATTTTTCCATGGCATACATACAGGAATAGTCCTATTATTCTTTTTAAATCAGGATGAGAGTTGGACACAAGTTCAACTAGATAGAGTTCTCCTTTTACCCAAAGATCCAAATTTTTAGCTCCAACTTCCCTTAATGCATTGTAATCAATGTTAGGGACCAATTTCTAATTTTGTTTATGGATCAACGCCATATCCTTACTTAAATTTGTGTGGGTAACATGGTGATAGTTTCTTACAACATCTGTATGTGTTCGGGAGTCCTACAAACAACCAATATTATGAAAATCAAAATGTATTGGAAAATACCAAAATGAGAAAATCAAAGTTTCACTTCGGAATAGTTTGGGAGACCTTCTAAGGCAAAGCCAACTTTTTTAGATATTGAGGCATACCTAAAATATGTCAGGCATCTTGTAGAATATGGTACATCCAACTAATATTCTACATTTTCATCTTAATGCAACATAAATTAAAAACTAGTCAGTAGAATAAATGAAACCAGTCTTACAACAACAAACCGTCTTAAAAATCTCCTTCTAGCCTATGCTTGCTTATTTTTCTATTTAGTTGATGAACTTGAAGAGTATCCCTTTTGTATCTCTGATGAACTTGAAGTGTATCATTGTTTTTATCTCTGATGAACTTGAAGTGTAATCTTTGGCCCATCATGTATCTTTTTTATTGGTGATGTTTAAGCTTTCTGGCCTTTTGGTGTATGTATCTGCATTGATGGATATCAAGGTCCTATTTCAACATTTTATTCACCTATTTAGCCACTTGAGATCCGTGCTCCACCTCCTCCAATGCACCATTCAAATATTTTCTCACCCACATATGTAGGCTACCAAACTACACGTAGAATTCTAGATATCTCTAATCTTGGGAATATCTTCCAACATTCCCTCACATGGAGCCTTTAAAGGTACATATTATCACGCCCTGAAAAGGTTGAGCTAGATTGAAGACAAGGGTGAGAATTCTTTGAAATATCAACGTGGAGATTTCTAGGAGTATCCATGGTAGTAACAATAGTAAGAATAGTATGGGGATTTCCAACAATGACTTTTGGAGACCTTTAAGAAGTAGGGATGAATCATCAATAGGTTTTTTAAGGTTATCAAGTACCAAATCAACTATATAAATAAATACATCAAAGAAACACCCATGTGAAGTAGATGCAATTAAGTATGACGACTCAACTACATCTCAAACCAATAGGTATATCCTCAACAATTTTCCCACAACCATAAATTTATGCAGTTGGCTCAAACTCCCAAGAGGGTTTTATATCAAGTGTAATAGCATGTCTATCATTGTTTTCTTGTCATATTCCATGATGAGGTCACAAATAAAAAGGAAAGGCAAAAAATGGGAGTCTATGTAGAATGTCAATATCCCATACATAAATAACATGCTTATGCAAGTTTCCAAAACTCTTCAAAATAAACATCTAAATATACAAAAAATCTAGTCTTCTTTCTTCGACCACCTATCCAAGTGTTTATATTTGGGCCTCCTCTTCTTTTCCCTAAAAATTATCTCTTCCCAAAAATTTCATACTCCATACAATCACAACTAAATATCCTATCCATGACACTTATCAACAAAATCTGTGCTTCAATCAAATGATGCATGTAGAATAATCAATAAAGTTGGGTTGCCAAACAAAAATTAATACAAAACAAGCCTTATTGCATGTTTATATTATGGTAGTTGTGGGAGGTATTAACCTCCCTGGTCCTCCACGTGTAACCTTTTACAAGACTAGAATATTTTGGGAAGCAAGAGAAACCCTAAAACGTTGGATAATAACCCTAGGAGACAAGTCATATCAAGTGAATATTTAATATTGAGTTCTAGAAATAGAAGTCGACCCAATAAAGTGAGATAGAGCAACATAAATAGAGGGTTCTAGAGCTCATTTGACACACACACTCTCACAATTGCATAAGGACTAGTGGTGCGCAAGTTTGGAGAGGGAGTGCAGTTGCAACTGACATCTTGGTTATGGTTTGGACATTTTGTGTGGTTTCTGGTTATTCTTTCTTGGTGCATTAGCCTTGGAGAAAGGTGTGCTAGCATTGGCTGGCTATTGGTCTACTACCATAATTATTCTATTTGCCAAGGTTAAGGTGTTTGCGGGTGGCCTTTGTGCCTATGGTTAGGTGACAACATTTCTATATTGTCTATGGAAAAATGCGCACATCCCTTTATTCTAACAAGTTATGGGCCCACACTATCTTGAGACAGTATAAACACTGGAAGATAGATTGGGAAGTTATTTGTTAAGCTCGTTATGGCACCAATTACAACTACAACTAGGTTTTCTGATTATGCAGCTGCAAAAAACCCTAACCCTTGTGTTCAGAAACTTCTGGTAAATAATTTGACCTAATTACTTGACATCCTAGTGAACACTATCCTAGGGTACCTCCTGTTACTCTCAACCAACAAAAACGTTAGGTTTTAATCTTTGGTCAAAGTGAAAGGTTGACTGGTCAAAGTCAAAGGTTGAATTCTGGTCAAATTGATTTTGTGGTCAAAGTTGAAATTTTAGAGTTTCTAGCTTGCTCTAATCATTGAATCTTCTGATTATGTTTCTAATATCCTCTTGTCAATATGGTATTTAGTTTTTGATTGCAGGACAAGCTGGAGGATGCTACAAGGTTTCAAAGGTATGTACTTGTATATCCTATCTAAATTATATCATCTAGCAAAACATGAGTTTGTTTGCAGGGAAAGTAATAGATATCTTGTCCAAGATGTAATCTTGGATTCAATGCATTCAAAAGAACAAGTGCACCCTCCATAACAGTTAAGGCTTCAGATTCCAGGTTTGTTTAAATTGTTAAGCTTCAAATTTGTGTATATCAAAGGTGATAGTTACTACATTACAAATTATGAAAGAAGTCTTTAAAATATTCTATTATTTCTAGGTGCAATGAATACTCGAATGCATATGAATACTATTGATATATATGCTTATTGTACTTGTTCCCAAGTTGAACTAACATCTCCTCTAGATAGATATTCCTGTTTGTTCTTGTTGCTCTTGTTTTGGGCAGTTACCCTTGTGAAATATATTCGATGAACAATCCTTGCGGAAGCTGTCATAGAAGAAGTTTATAGGGATGAAACAACTGCCTGATGGGCATCAATCAAAATATATTGAAACAAACTTAAAGAGACTCAGAGGAGTTAGAATCAAAGGAAGTCAAAAATCAAAAGGAAACTAGAACATGCTTATGACACTTTGTAGAAAGAAAAGAGATATGCAAGAGATGGAAGCATGGACTCTCTCAGATGAAAGAAGATGATCACATAATTCTAAAATAAGTGCATGCATATTTCTCATTCATGCATGAAGCCATGATTAGGAGGAAGATAATCCCCAACGATATGATCCATTGAAGAATCTGTGAACCATGAAGTATCTTTCCATGTTCTTCATTGGAAGTAGCATCCATGATAAGAAACAAATGTTTAGTTTGACTCTGGAAGAAGTCTTCTTCGAAAATAAGCCTCGAATATCCTTGGTTTTCCATATACATTTATGTTCCTATGACGAAAGGTTGGAGCCTTCAGGAAATAAGGGCATGCAATATGTATAAGATTCCATGGACTCCAACATTGAAGATAAACATGAGGAAGAACATGCAGATTCCAAGAAATAAAGAAAATTCAGAACAACCAATTGAACCAGTTTGAACCCACTAGAAGCAACCAAGAAGAAGGAATGGAAGGAAGCTGTGATGAAGAACAGTGTCTGTGAGAAATTGTGAAAAATACTTAAGCATTGATAGATACAAGGTGAGACTAAGGGATATAGGGTTCTCCCAATAGGAGGGAGAAGACTACGATGGCAACTTGTTCTAGCAACCAGATATACCTCTACCCGATCCATTATATCTCCTACAGTATCCATGGGTTGGATTTTAGATAAGATAAATGTAAAGATTGTTCTTCTCAACAGAGTAATTGAAGAAGAAGCATATGTAGAGAAACCTCAAGGTTTTGAGGTATACTAGAAAGAGACCCTTGTATGCATATGGACGAAGACCTTGTATGGATTCAACCAAATTTGGTACATATCCTCTCATGTACAACATAAGCGTGGTGAAAACTTCCTATGACAGAGGAATTATATTGAAATGGTTCTTTAGAAGCCTGAAATGATGGATTGGAAATCCATGGAAAACTACCATGATGACACATATGAAGAAGTTGAGGGACTCTAATCCAGTAGACCCATCTCTGTATTGGAAATTGATTGGCTCGTTAATGTATTTGGAGAATACTCAGCCATAATTTTTTTTTGTGGGACGTTTAAGTTATGATATGAAACTGCATGGATTTATCAATTCAGATTGGGTAGGGAGTGAATATGATAGAATAAGTGTTACTTGGATATGTTTCAGTTTGAGATTTTCCACAATGTCATGGGCCAACAGGAAAAAAAATTGTTCGACAACACAGGTATTCCAACAGAGGAAAAACACCTTCAGTAACCAATCACATAACTAGATCAAAGATCAACACACCGATGCTTTCACATGGTAAAACCCCTACGAGGAAACATCCATGGCCTCAACCAACGCAACCACTTGGAGAAGTTTATTAATGCAAAAGAAAAAAATTACAGAGAGATTTTACAAAAGAGTTTCTCACAATCAATCATCGACAAATGACCTCCATGTTCTTTATATAAAGATCATGGACCAATCAGGTGTTAAGCCACATATTAATGGTCATTAAGATCGAGGAGAGTATGAACCGTCAGATCACTCTATGTTGGAAACATATCGTGACCGTCATATTTCCTAACTACAAATGCATACTAATGCATACTAAAGAAACACACTAAGAAACACACTTTTACCTAACGACACCTTAGACCAAGTAGATCTTAACTAAATCCTAAGTGTCTAAATATCCTAACATCCCCCGTTAAGAACAACTTGGGATAGGATTAAAGGATTTACAATGTTGACACAATAGGAGAAGGAAGGAGGCATTAGATCCTATCGCCCCTTAATAAAAACTTCATGAACTCCTAACATAGATTGAAGTTTGGAAAACTTCGCTTCAGTAAGAGACTTTGTGAAAATGTTTGCAACTTGATCTTCTGTAGGGAAAAAGAGCACTTCAATAACTTGATCATGAATGAGCTTTCTGATGAAGTGCATGTGTATCTCGACGTGCTTGCTACACTGATGTTGAACTGGGTCTTTGGAGAGCTTGATGGCACTCTGATTGTCACACCAAAGGCTGGTCAGATGTTGCTGCTCGAATCCAAACTCTGAAAGGATTTGTCAAATCCACAAGGCTTCCTGACTTGCATTTACCACTACTTAGTAATTTGCTTCTGCTGAAGAAGTGAAATATCATGTTGTTTCTTACAGGCCCAAGTGACAGGTCCTAAACCAAGGCTAAAAACATAACCTACAGTAGACTTCCGACCATCAGGGTCGCCGACCCAATTTGAATCATTGAAACCAACCAATAAAGGAGTCCCCTCTGAACTGTAATGTATCGCGAACTAAACTGTACCAGGAACATAACAAAGTATCATTTTAGTTTCTTTCCAATGGCTTTCATGGGGTGTTTTCATATACCAGGAAACAAGACCAACAACAAAGGAAAGATCAGGATGAGTATGAGTCAAGTATAAGAAGCTACCAACTAACTCACGGTACAGGGTGGCATCAACTTCAGGAGAAGTACAAGTGGCATAAAGCTTGACTCTAGATTGGAAGGGAGAAGGGGTTGGTTTACAATCATCCATGTGAAAGTGACGAAGAAGGTCACAAGCATACTTAGACTAAGAAAGAAAAATTCCTTCATTGGTTTGCAAAACTTGGAGGCCAAGGAAATAGTGCAAAAAGCCTAAGTCTATCATTTAAAATTTCTTCTTAAGGATGGTTTTCACATGGTTTAAAAGTTTTGAGTCACTACCAATAAGGATAAGGTCATCAACATAAAGGACAAGGATTATGAGATGGATTCCTACTTTCTTGGTATATACATTAGGATCAGAATGGCATCTAGAGAATCCGATGTCAATAAGAAAGTTGTCCATTTTGGCATACCAAGATCGAGGAGCTTGCTTAAGACCATAAAAACATTTCTTAAGGTGACAAACAAGGATAGAGTCATTATGGACATATCCAAGAGGTTGTTCCATGTAGACTTATTCTTGCAAATCTCCATGCAAGAAGGCAAATTTAACATCCATTTGATGGACCTCCCATTTATGTGAGGTAGCAAGGGAAAGAACAAGGCGGATGGAATTCATTTTGGCTATAGATGCAAATGTTTCATTATAGTCAATTCCTTCAACTTGGGAAAATACTTTGGAAACTAACCGAGCCTTGTGTCTTTCAACACTTCGATCTAATGCATACTTAGTTCTGTAGACCCATTTACATCTGACAAGTTTTCTTCCTTTTGGAAGAGGTACAAGATCCCAAGTATAATTTTCCATTAAAGAACAATACTCTTCATTCATTATTGTATCCCAATCTGGATGACCTAAAGCTTCTGCAAACGTCTCTGGATCATGAGTTTTTGAAACTTGATCCAAAAGAGAAGAGGCTCGCTAGAAATGTGAACGTGTTCGACGCTAATCTGAAGGATCACTGACAAGACCACCAACTACTTCTCATGTTGAACGAACCCATCTAGGAAGCGGTGGAACTGGTGGTGGTTCAGGTTCAAAGGACTCATATGGAGGAAGATGAGCAGGTGGAGGTGGATTTTCATCCTCACTGTCATCATCTGAAGAAGAAACTAGAATAGGAACAAAAGAAGGCACAAATGAAGAAGATGGCTCGTAGGCCGAAGAAGGCACAACCGCTGAATTAGGCTCGCAGGCCAAGATATTTTCATCAAATTTAACATCTCTTCTAATAATAATTTCATTACAATGTGGTTGAAGAAGTATGTAACCTTTGACATCTTAAGAATAACCAAAAAATATACACTTCTCACTTTTAGGCTGCAATGCTTTCGTTTTCTCATCAGGAATGTGAGGCCATCCTATATTGCCAAATACACAGAAGTGAATTACATTTGGTTTAATTTTAGTCCAATCTTCTTCCAGTGTTATATTTTTAAGAGCCTTTGTGGAAGTGTGATTGACTATGTAATTTGCACAATTGATTGCTTCCACCCAATACTTTAGACTTAATCCCTTAGATTGGATCATACAATTAGCCATTTCTTTTAATGTGCGGTTCTTTCTCTCAGCAACACCATTTTTTTGTGGTGTATATGGAACAATTTGTTGTATTTGGATGCCATGTGTAGTGCAATAACTTGTAAAACTATTGTTCACATATTCTCCTCCATTATCTATTCTTAACTTTTGAATTTGATGTCCAGATTGCTTTTCTACAAGGGCCTTGTAGGCCAAAAACTTCTCTCTTAAGTTTTAAGAAGTAAACCCAAGTACATCTGGAAAAATCATCAATGAAAGTTAAGAAATACTTGCACCCAGAAAAAGAAGGAGAAGAAAGTGGACTACACAAATCATTGTGAACAAGATGCAAAGGTCCCGAGGCGTGCCAAGAGGCACATTTGTCAAAACTGTCCCGATGATGTTTTCCGAGAACACAACCGACACAAACACCATCTCTGCATGAAACAAGAGGAAGAACAATCACCATCTGTTGATTACATAGTTGTTGCAATGAGCGATAGTTTAGATAACCAAACCGCTCATGCCAAAGTTTGCTCAAGTCATCGTTATGAGCAACAAAAATTGATGAAAAGGATGATGAACCAAAGTTTCCAAACTTGTACAAACCGGTAATATCATCAACAATTCTAGTTGCAAGAACATGCTTAGGATCTTTTAGATCCTTGATTACAACTTGGTGAGGTGAAAACTTTACAGTTTTACCTTCACCTGAATGAGTGATTTGATAGACTGATAGAAGGTTACAAGAAAGAATTGGAACACATAATACATCATTGAAATGACCATTATCTACTTGAACCGTTCCCGATCCTACAACACTAAGAGATCTATCATCACCAACAAATATTTTCTTGGTGTTACATTCATTTAGAGAAGAAAATATGTCTTTATCCTTAGCCATATGATAAGATGCTCCTTAATAAATAAGCCACTCATCAAAAGAACAAGTAGAAGTTGTGTTGAAGGAGAAACAAGAAGCAGAAAGTGAATGTCCATGAGAAGAAGAAGAAGTAGTAGAATCAATACTGATGGTGTGCTTCTTCATCATTTCTTCTAAAGCTGCCATCTTCTTGAAACATTTGGACTCATCATGACCATCTTTATCACAAAAGTTGCAATGTATGCCAATATTTTTATTTTTAGATTTTGCTCCTTTGTCACCATTAGGAGCTGAAGTTGTTTGAGGGGGTTTGGGACCCTTATGTTTCTTGTTGTTGTAGTGAGGATGTTGCTTCTTGGGATACTTGTGTTTGTTTTTCTGATGGGAAACTAAGGCTTTGTTGGAGGTACCTACAATGTTGATCACTCCAAGTTGTATAAGCTTATCTTCCTCTCTAATCAAAGCAACACAAAAGGACTCAAGAGTGGTTTTTTGATAAGATTTCCCTAGAGCCTTTCTCATGGCACAAAAGGTAGATACAAACACAAAATATGCACTACCTAGCTTAGAAAGAATAATATATATGCAACACTCTTCCTCCATTTCTATCTCACATTCTTCACATAACATTCTAAATGTTTTAAACTTAGATATATAGTCTCCAAGGTAAGAAAAATCACTTGGATTTAAGGTCAGTACTTTATTTTCTAACTGTTGTTCTTGAATAATATTGAGTTTACTAAACACAAATTCAATCTTTTCCCAAGCTTCATGGGGGTCATCAATTTCTTTAAGGTGGAACCTTAAATCATGAGAGATGGACATTCTGATTAGTCCACGTGCTTCGTCACTCCTATTAGCCCATTTGACTTTCTTATCATCATCAATGGGTGCTTTTTCCTTTCCCAAGGTAATCCGGTACATGCCTTTACTTCTTAATAAATATTCCATATGAGATTTCCATTGGAAGTAGTTGGTGTTGGTAAGCAAGAGATTACTTGTAGAATATATATTAAATATGTAGATAATATGGATTTAAAAACTGAAACTGATGATTCGGATGGAAAAATCTCGAGCAATTATGCAGTTTAAAAAAAAATGGCACTGAAAACAGACTTCAGATGTGAGAGTTATGCCCTTTAAAAAAAAGAGGCATAAATGGTAACCAAATGACCACGTGATAGTGTAAGTTGCTTTATGAAGTGACCCACTTTTATAAAGAGAAGTGGGGATCACTTTACAATGAAGTAACTTTATAACAGAAAAGATACATGCACAATAAATAACTCTAAAATAAAATATTAAAGCTACTTATAGTGATTCACTTGTATACTTGAAGTGAAATACACTTTACAATTTTAGCATGAACTTTTTCAAAAAAAGTAACAAAAGAGAGACTTGAACTCAAGACCTCTTACTTAATAAGACAACTTTTAACCAAATGGTCTAGAAAAACATATTGTATTTTTCAGAAGGAGGATTGGGGTTGTTGTTTTTGTTGTTGTTGTTGAAGACGACCTTGGAGAGTGTGCTAAAAAAAAACCATTTTCACACAAGAAATTTGTTTTTGCTTCTCGATGACAACAAGTGTTAGATCTCGGTTAGCTTACCCGAAAGATGCACCTTTTCCTATCTGTTTCTAATTTTCTGAGATCGTACAGGGCATGGGGAAACGATAATACACAGATATGAAAGAGTATCAACCCAGAAATAAATAATACAAAACCAAAATACTACTCTGCAAAAATTTAAAAAATGCGTATTCAAGCTTTATACCTCCGGAGCTGACTGTAATGGTCGTATATTGGGCAAACAAAAACCTTTTCAAGTGAAACAAAAAGTGTTACTAAATGAAAATATTGCTCCATATGCAATGGAATAGTTGTCTCAGCCCATAAATGTACGAAAATGATAGAAAATGGATATGAGGCAACTCGACTTCACGATCTCGAGCTATAACAGGAGCGGGTCTTCAAACAAGCTCTGATATCATGTTCGAAAACACATGTATTCCAACATAGGATGAACACCTTCAGTAACCACTCACATAACCAAATCAAATATCAACACACCAATGTTTTCACGTGGTAAAACCCCTATGGGGAAACATCCACGACCCCAACCAATGCAACCACTTGGAGCAGTTTATTAATGCAAAAGAAAAAAATTACAGAGATATTTTACAAGAGAGTTTCTCACAATAGATCATAGAAAAATGACCCTCCATGCTCTTTAAATAGATATCATGGACCAATCGGGTGTTAAGCCACGTATCAATGACCATTAATATTGAGGAGAGTATGAATCGTCAGATCACTCTACGTCGGAAACATATCGTGACTGTCAGATTTCCTAACTACAAATGCATACTAATGCATACTAAAGAAACACACTAAGAAACACACTTTTACCTAATGACACCTTAGACCAAGTATATCTTAACTAACTCCTAAGTGTCTAAATATCCTAACAAAAATTTTGTTGCACTCAGCATTGCAGAAGCAGAGTATATAAAAGTTTGTGATACTTGTACAAAATCAGCGTGGATTTGTAAGTTGGTTTCTAGACTGACGGATCAGGTACTAAATTCAAATGTGATATATTATGATGATAAGAGATATGTGAAGATTTCAGAGAACCCAATGTTCCATGACAGGTCGAAGCACATTTAGATCAAGCATTATATTCTTCGTGATAAATTCCAGAGGGGAGAAGTGGTTCTCCAATATATCTCCACATATGAGCATATAACATATATTTTGGTAAAGCCTATGTCCAAGATAAAAATATTGCATACTTAAGGGACAAGTTGGGTCTCATGGAGACAGATTTGTTATTGAAAAAGGAAGAGATTAATCTCAGGTTGGGAGGGAGCACTGATATGTTATTGATTTATGGATAGATATTTTCTAGTTCAAAAAATGGTCCAGGTTGTGCAGTTTCTTTCCCGTTCGAAAAGTGGTTCAAGTTTTTTGACGGACATGAATTTTCTAGTTTGGAAAATGGTCCAGGTTGTGCAGTTTCTTTCTCATTCGAAAAGTGGTTCGAGATTTCTGACGGACATGAATTTTCCAGTTTGGAAAATGGTCCATATCGGATAGTCATTTTTGTAATGAAAATGATTTGATAGATTGTTGATGTACCATAAACAATGATTCCCCTTGTGGCTAGTATGGGGGAATGGTCTAGGAAAATCATTCTTCTTGGTAGTCACTCTGAGTAGTGGTCAATTAGAATGGTCTACATCGTTGAGCAATCATTCTTTCAAAGTTCATAGTTGTGAGTAGTTTCAAAGAATGGTCCATTTTGGAGGTTGGTGCAGAACAATCGTTTCCATAGGATATTGTCCAGAGAGTCATTCCCTGGGGCAGACTCATTCTCTCCAAGTTGAACTATGTTTAGTGCCAGAGGAATGGCCCAGTTAGGCGAATGGTCTAAGTTCAACAATCAGGGATAGGAATTCCCTAGGGAAGACTCATTCTCTCTAGGTTGAACTATGATTAGTGATGGAGGAATGACCCAGTTAAGTGAATGGTCTAGGCTCATAGATCAGGGACAATTATTCTTCTATGCTTGGGAAGAATAGTCTAGTTAGCCCATGGATGATGTTTTACTTTCTTAGGGTAGATGTTCTTCCAGATCACATAGATGTGAGTGGAAGAATGGACCATATGACTTAGTTTGTATCATGTTATTGTTATGCAGGTTGATATCAACTGATGTGATTTTTGTGGAGACTGTATGTCTTTGGACAATGGTTGTATGCTAATGTGGTGGATGTGATCCACTAATAGTGACTGTGTGTCACTGGTTAGTAGCCCTGTGCTACCAAGTGTGATTGTGTACCACTGGATAGTAATTGTGTACTACTATGGATAGACATTGTTGTGTTCTATCGGATGGCATTGTTCTGATTTCCATGGAGACTATCACTAGTGTTGGAGATGATTGTCAGCTATATGGATAGTCAATGTGTTGATGGACAGAAAATCTCCAGGAGGAGAATGGTCTAGGAATGACTGATTACTAGTGGACAAACATTCTCCCCGTGGAGAATGGTCCAAGTTGACATATTGCTGATGTACCATGGCCAACTATTCTTCTAGGACATATGTCCAGATTAGAAGAATGGTCCATTTCCTTGAGTTCACAGTAGTGACTAGAGTGGAGAGATTGGTACATGATTTTTTTTTCTCCCTAAGTTCACAGTAGTGGCCAGAGGGAAAATGGTCCAAGACAATCATTCTTCTAGGACATATGTACGGATTAGAAGAATAGTCTTTGTATCCCATGGCATGGCTTCTAACATCTGTTGTAACGATTATTCTTCTAGGACATATGTATGGATTAGAAGAATAGTTCTTTTATCACTCTATGGAGTGAGTGACTTATTCAACATCATGCCAAATTACTCATATGGAGTATGGCTTTGATAGATGATGCAATTGATGCTATCAGATGATATTGATAGTGATAATGTTGCTCATGAGTTGATCTACATAATCATGAGATAGCCCATGTGGATATGATGATTCTACTAGTTGAATGGTTTGTTTGTGCTCAAGACCATTACCTTTAATACCTCCCTATCTAGGAGGGAGTGTTGATATTATGGTAACTACGAGAGGTATTAACCTCCACGTGTAACCTTTAACAAGACTAGAATATTTAGGGAAGCAAGATAAACCCTAAAATGTTGGATAATAACCCTAGGAGACAATTCAGCTCAAGAGAATATTTAATATTGAATTAGTAGCCTCCAGAAAGAGAAGTCGGCCTAGTCAAGTGAGATAGAGCAGTATAAATAGAGGTCACTTGAGCTCATTTGACACACACACACTCTCACAACTGCATAAGGACTAGTGGTGCACAAGTTTGGAGAGGGAGTGCAGCTGCAACTGACATCTTGGTTATGGTTTGGACTTTCTTCTTAGTTTCTAGTTATTATTGCTTGGTGCGCTACCCTTGGATAAAGGTGTGCTATACTTGGTTGGCTCTTGGTATGCTACCAGAATTATTCTATCTGTCAAGGTTAAGGTGCTCGGGGGTGGCCTTTGTGCCTATGGTTGGGTGAAAATATTGCTATATTGTCTATGGAAAAATGAGCACATCCATTTATTTATAACAATGCATTCAATTAGTTAAGGGAAAGGAAAAGGAGTAAATTACGTTTGAGGCAAAGGTACTTTTCTCACTATCAAGGTTAAAACCATAATTTTTTTATGCCCAATCAACCAAAATAACCAACTAAACTTCTACATCGAAGAATACAACTTTCTACAACCTCGCCATAAACCAATCAGGACTTTATTAAAATTGCACAATTTTGCTGACCTAGAATTTGTAAAGATTGAGCGATTTTCCTTCAAAACAAAACCATTAGGTGCCTTGGAAAAGCTAAAATATAACCAATTTTAAAAGCCAACAACAAGATTTGCAATAATAGCATGGGATTATTGAAAAAAAAATGCAACTTGAAATAACAACCAAAGGCAATGAATAGTCAGATGATAAATCAATTACTTCATAACCATATAGGCCTTAGAAAAATCAAGTCCACATAAAAATATTTATTACAAAATAATTTCCAAATCAAACCTAGAAAAAACCTTACACTGACTGTACATAAATAAACGCAAGGCCTCACGATATTGTATATGAATATTTTTTTTCCCGAGAAAACAAATTTCTTTATTAACATTGTAAGTGTAATACATGTTTATGTCTACATCCTGGCTGTTGCATACATACGTTAAGAAAAAAATCCTATCTTTATCATACGTTTCCCTTCCCCTTAGTCAGACTCGTCTGATCAGTCCACTAATATTTTTACAAAAGCATTACAATTTTTGTTTTCCATTACTCTACTAACAATACCTAGCAATGTTTGAAAATATAATAGAACCAAAATACCATATCTTCTATTTCCTCCCCATCAAGGAACTCGTAGTACCCTAATGCTCTAGTTGGAGGGATCAATGCTTGTTTGTACAATTCATCTTCTTTGGATTTCATCTCGTGAAGAATGTGAAGGAAGGAGAGCCTCTCAAAGTATCGTCAAGTGAGTTTGATATCCCATAATATTTTGAAGCCTAATATCTTGCACTGGGTTTTTAACATTTTCCCAATTTATCACCATCTTTGAATCTCCCATCACCTGTAAATACCTGACATTTTTTCCCTTCGTTGTCTCTAGAAGGTTCCATAAGGCTATAAATTCCTCTCGGTTGTTGGAGCTTGGCCCTGGCGTGTATCTGATGAAAATATAGTGATTATGAATGATGTAAAGAACCACCCCAACTCCGCACATAGGAGGATGGCCCTAAATAACACCATCGAAATATCCCCAAGGGGTGGCATAGTATATTTTTGGGAGCAAAGGGATCTGTTGGGTCTTTTTTTTTTGTTTCTTCAAAAATTCCATCATTTTCCCCGCTGTTAGGGTTGTCGTTACTTCCATAGGAACACGTTTATCTTTGTGAATATTTGAATTATGTGCCCACCACAGATTGTTGAAAAGGATGCTCGATAAGATGGAATAAAGATTCACTGACCTGTCCAAAAGCCAATCTTTGACACATTTATCCAAGCTTGGTTTATTCCAGTCGATTTTAGCCTGTATCTTTTCTTTTACCGAGTGAAAAAACTGTGTTGCATAAGAACAATGAATAAACATATGAGAAATGGTTTCATAGATTGCTTTACAAAGGGAACACCAGTTGGGCCCGTTCCATCCCTTTTTGATGATATTATCCAAGGTAAGTAATTTGTTGTTTAAAGTGAGCCATAGTGTAATATTTCATCTAGGAGGGGTGTTGATTTTCCACATTTTACCCCAGCACCATTTTTTTCTCCCAAATGATGCAATTCAGTCCCAACTTTGTAACCAAGTTATGCTGTGAAAGATATGTTCTTAAAGTTTTTCGTCCAAACCAATGAGTCCTCTGTGTCTTCATATAGAATAATACGGTTTTCACATAACTTTCTCATGTAAGAGTTCCATTCATCCTGGAGGTCCTCAGAGAGATTTAAAGAAACTGCATAGATGATAAAATATAGACAAGAATAACAACATGGCGGAAAAGGCATATTAGCCAACACTTAATTATTCACTCCAATGTTACATATTTATAGTACAATGGGTGATGCCACCTCATAGAGAGATTTGCTCTAGATCCTAAAATCATGCATGATGACTAGGCTAGGCAATCTTAACTAACTCATTAGTCATCACTTGAGGATATATTACTAATATCCCAAATGAATAATACAAATATAGGTGACAATTTAGACTTAGTGATTGGTAAAGGTAAGCCATAGGCTAACTATCCCCCCCTCAATCACAAGTCCGATCAATAATACCAGTAATAAAGCATAAACTGGTATCAATTCCAAGTCTTCATATTGAAACTCCTGAGTTGAGCCTCAATGAAGAACTGCATGAAAAACCGCCAATCTGGATGCTAAACATGTTCATTTGAAATGAACTAGAAGAGATCTGAGATATGGAAGTGAACAACTACAATATCTGAACATTTCCTGATTGCTTGACAATTTGATCATTTTGCCAAGTATTTTAGCTAGAAGAATCTGATGTCTTCTACTAATTGGTGAACATGTATTCACCACTCTACTATCAGTGTATCATTGAAAGTGCTCTCTGAATATGTGGTTTGGGATAATCACTGACCAATTGATACCATGTATCTGATGGTTTTTGGATAACCACTAACCAATCTTGACACTTTTAGGTGTCCAACGACATCCCAATGTATAATGTGTCTGATTCAATTGCAAGTCATTGAACCATAATCCTATCAAAGCCTGTTATGTCTAGAAAATCTCACAATGTAATCATGTGAGCCAGGATGCAAGCAAATTGTTTACTTAATGTAAAATCCAATCTGATGAGAGCGAACCAAGAGAAGTGAATCAACTTCTAGTCTGACACATCCCTGAAAAATGCTTGACAACTCAATCAAATGCCAAGATGCAATGCAGAAGGATCCTCTTGTCCTCTGCTAGGTTGTATGACCATCTATGTGAACCAAATTTCCACATCATTGCTCTCAAAATCAAAATCTATATGATTCAACTTAAACTTATTGAACCATAATTCTGCCAAAGTCTGTCATCTACAGACCGCAGTTGCCCATTTGGCAAATTTCATTCCCATCTGGCATATTTGATGTTTTTTGTTGTCAAAACTTTATGCCTGACAACCATCTTCAATTCCATAATCAATTCCCCCCTTTGTCGGCTAAAAGGAGAGACCACAAGTGGTTTCATGAACCATCTTCACTGGAATTTTGAACTCCCCCCATTAAGGTGTATGAGAGTTACATCATTGTACTCCCCCCTTCTAGGCTCAAGAGAATACCATACTTGTTCCATTTGAGTACAACACAGAGTGGGCATGCGGAAAAAACCACATGTTATCTCATCCCGTGAGGGCCATGCTCGAAAGCTACGCCATAAGGGGACCACTTATGTGAGGTACAAAAATGTTATGTGCTACAAGATTGGTCTTTACTCAAGATTGAATTCTTCGGTAAGACTTATATAATCGCTTGGGTGTTGATGACCACCGCCAAGGATCAATCCACTCATAGTGAATCTTCAATCTTGCAGGTTTCTTCAGTGTTGAACATATGTCTGAAGAATGGTTATGCTTGCCACAATGCTGGCAAGGATGGAGATCAAAACACTGGTTCTCCTTGTGACCAAGTCGATTACAATGTTGGCACTTATCATTCTGATATTGAACTTGAACATGTGAAGTTGAATCTTCTTGAAGGAATCCAACACTTTGGAACTTGATTGGTCTGGAATAATCAAGAATATAAAAGGTAACTTCCTTGTCGTCCTGTTCTATTCTTGTTGTAGATGATTTCTTCCCAAGGTCTGATGATGGGCTTGGAAAGAGTATTCTGAACCTATTGCTTTGAAATCTATGGAAGTGGATTTACTGCATGTTGATGCATCATTGAAAGGTTTTCTTCATTAAACTCAAAAGAAAACTCTTGAAAAGTAGGTTCAAGAATAGCATCGTCTTTGTCTACAACTGGAGTTGTCTTACTCAGTTGATCCTTCACTGACTGTTGATCAAAAACATCATCTTCATCATCACAGAGAAGGTTGTGCTGAACATAAACTAGTTCAGAACACTTCACTGGCTGTTGATTTTTGAGATCAGTGAACTCATTATTCAATAGATGGGATAGAGATTGAAGAAGTCTAACTTAGCTTGCGTCACTTGCAAACAAGTTAGCATTGATTGAAGAGTTGTTTTGTTCAATGTAACTGTGTTTTCTTCAGTGGTGTTTATTAGAGTGTTCAGTAACTCTAATAATTCTAGATTTTGAGCCATTTCAAAAACACTAAATGAGGTCTCCTTGTGCAGGTAGATCCTGATTACAATTTGACTCGACAGAAGAAGGTTTATTTGCAACTCACTCACTTGAATCACTCACTTGAAATTCATGCTCGCTTTCTATTCACGCTCACTTGAACTTGCCTTGCTTGAACTTTTCTTGCTTTCTTCCAAGAAGTTGAGGATGTCGGTTACCACCGGAAATGAATCCAAAAAACTTGTGATGTTTTACAAATATTTGAGTTAAACTACTCAATCTTGTCAATTACAATGACTCTAGGGTGTCGGGCTCAGCCGAAAATGCACCTTATGACAAATTCAATTCAACTCAACATGATTTCAAAAAGACAAGTAAACTTACAAAATGACTATTTGCAAGTTACAATAAATCATGATTCTTAAGTTGAATTAATCTTCAAATTTGAATGTATTTTGGAGCTTTAGAGTCCAGTCCACCTTTGATGTGTTGCACCTTTCATTAATTGCTTGATTGGCATGAATTTGTGCTTGTATGTTGCGTTAAATGATGAATTGAAAATATGATTATGTCAACAATAGACATAATGACATAAAGATTCCATGAAAATCTTACTATCACATAAAACACAAAGTGTACCTAAGATCCCCTTATTCAATTTCGGGTGGATCTAAGACACTTCAACACCACAAAAAATGAACTTTTATTATTCTTAATACAATTAGCTCTTATACCTAAGAGCAATTTTCTTTTCAATTACAATCTTTGTCATCACATCTCATTATGAAACCTTCAAGTAAACTTTTGTTCCCTCTAAACTAAAGAAAGACACCATTTTTTAAAATACATCAATCCTTATAGATCCTCCAAAGGACACAATATTACTTTATCAAACTCTCAAAAGTTTATGCACGAGCTTTGACCTTCGAGAACACGATGGGAGCTGAGAAGCATTAGGCAGTGGCACTGCATGTTGGATCAGATTTGTCATCATTATATCAGTGCAGTTTCAAGGGGTACTTGGACAAGGTAAAAATTGTAGCAAAGTCTTTTACTCAAAAACAGGTCTATGCAATTAAAGGCTGTCGATGCAACAACACCGTGCGCTCACTATCTTGGGCACAATTGTGCTCTTGATGATAGGAAGCATCATATCCTTTGCTCCAGGTGGTGGAATTCAGTTAGCAAGTCACCAATATTACTCTCTTCAGTTCATATTCCCTTTCATGCTTCTACAACAACGTGCTACCAATCTCTGTCAGAATGGTATGTGGCAACTTTTTGCAGAAAATCAGCGGATTCGAACTTAAGATGCCGAACCCAAAGGTTTTCTTTGACACCCCAACTGACTGGATCATGATGGAGCTCCACATCGATGTGGTGACAAAGACAACCAAGAATTTATGTGCGTTGTGCATGCAGGTGTCCGCTGTCTGCATTTATTTGTTGTGGTTGTACATTTCCCGTTATTACTTGGAACACACTTGAATGCTGTTGATTTTGTTGTTGCGTATTTAGCTGATCTAGATTGGCGAAAACATCATGCTGCCTGCTCTCATTACTCTCGCCCAGATCACAGTAAAACAATTACAGGCTCTCATGACAAATTTCATGCGCCCTCCACAGATCTCAGGAATAGGGATTTGCATTCGAAGAATATCTGGGCATGAGCGATTTTGATATCCAGAAAAACAGAAAGAGAATAATGAAGGAGCACAGATCGGAATCTTCCCTTTATTCTAGGTGAAGGCCACGTGAAAGCTGCAATATTGTGTTGGGACGCATGTATGACAAATCAAAGTATTGTGATGGGATGCACGTTCATATATTTCTCCTGCAAACTCGAGAAAGATCTGGATTGTCTTGTGAAGTGAAGGTTGTTCTCAAATGGACAGGCAACAAAGAGCTTCACTCCAAATTTCTGGTCCACTGAATTTGTAATGCGCTTTGTCCCCCTCAAAATTGTTAGAAAAACACACAGACAGAAACAACAACATCACATGATTGAAACTCGAGAGATCTAAGTCATCTATACTAAATTTCTATCTGCAGCGATGGAGAAATCCAAGCCGAATTTGACATGCAAAGTGTTACAGGCCCACGAACATGAAAATTGGATTAATGTATCCCTTGACTGCAATATTCCATGGCTTTGACTCTCTTTATCGATCCATCCTGGATCGCCATCTTCCCTTCATAACGACTTTCATATCGATCTTCCTTATTACAAATAGCACTTCTCCATCATATAGTCAACGCGCTTCCTCCAATTTGGCGATGAAAGGTCAATTCAATTGGCCGCAGGTCGAAAATCATGCAGCCACACCCACATATTTCAGAGTGGTGATACGATCAATAATATAAATGCTCGCTGAAAAAACACTAAAAAACAATTGCACTCTAGCTAATTGCAATATTCAGAAAGAGACTACACTACACATTGTTTTCTTCATTCATGGAGTTGGCAAGGAAGTACAACCAGCGCATCTATGTCTCCAATGTATCAAAGTTACATCAGGATTTAATAGATCAGATCTTTCTTTCTCACTCATTAATCTTTCTCTTCCCATAAATCTTGCTCTTCCCATATGAGCCTCCACCAACATCATTTCTTCACCATGGATTTGATATCAATTGATAAAATATAGACAAGAATAACAACATGGCAGAAAAGGCATATTAGCCAACACTTAATTATTCACTCCAATGTTACATATTTATAGTACAATGGGTGATGCCACCTCATAGAGATATTTTCTATAGATCCTAAAATCATGCATGATGACTAGGCTAGGCAATCTTAACTAACTCATTAGTCATCACTTGAGGATGTATTACTAATATCCTAAATGAATAATACAAATATAAGTGACAATTTAGACTTAGTGATTGGTAAAGGTAAGCCATAGGCTAACAATAGATCCATCCTAGGAGGCCTCTTGGTTGTGGGAAGCCAATTTTGGCGTATTTAAGGAAAAATATTTCATGGACTGCTAAGGCTTGAATCAAATGAGGGGAGAGCGCAAAGTTGTACTCGACTCCCAGCCAAGGATCTTTCCCTATTCTAATGCTTCTACCATTTCCTACTTTCTAGGCCGTCCATAGTCCCACCAAAGGGAAATATTTGACTAACTCTTTCTAGACTAATGACACTTTATTTGATTTAAAAGGGGATCAAAACCATTTGTGGATAGATTGTTTAGGGAAGTATTTTGATGAGATTACTCTTAACCAAAGAGAATCGCTCATAGTTAACCTCCAAATATTTCTTCCTATAAGTGCTTGAGAAAAGAGGTGAATATCTTTAATACTCCATCCTCCTAACTACTTTGGGGTAGCTACCGATGACCACTTCACTAGGTGAGGGCCTTTTTTGTGTCCAGTCCACAGGAAAGGAGAGAATATGCTTTGAATCTTATTGAGTACTTTTTTAGGCACAACTGCTATGGAATTCCAATATACTTGTATTCCTTGGATCACCGATTTTAGTTGTACTAATCTGCCTCCTCTAGAAAGGAGACAATGAACCCAAAGTGAATTTTTGGCTTCCACATTGTGTATTGTGCAGGGAGGATCATGGGAATCTCATTTCAAACTTTCTCAAGACAATTTGAAACGATGATACATAGTTTGTCCAAGATGATGGACACCCCTGTTTTTTTGCAGAAGAGATCTAGACATTCCTTAAGGGACTTGTCACATCAAACAATACCCTCTATAATGTAGAAGATATCATCAACAAATTGAAGATGGGAGATTTATTCTTTGTCAGTCACCTTTATGCCTTGGAAAACACCTCCATGTTTGGCCTCATTTAGGAACTTGCTTAAGTCTTCTACAATAATTAGAAACAAAAACGAGGAAACAATACAACCTTGTATTAGGTCTCAGGAGGATTTGAAAAACCTTGAAGGGGCTCCATTTATTAAGACAACGAAGGAAACACTCTGTAGACATCCCTTGATCCAATTTACGGAGTTGAGGTTTAATCCCAGTTGAAGAAAGGCTAGCCTAAGAAACATCTAATTGACCCTATCATATGCTTTTGTAAGGTCCAATTTGAGGAGGGCCACTTTCAATTTTCTTTATTTGACAGCATGCAACATTTCTTAAGCCACTGCAACTACATCATGTATCTGTATGTTGTGAAAAAATCCAAATTATTCTTCTCCAATGAACTCTCTCATTAGGGGTTTTAACCGACGAGTGATCACCTTGGAAATTAGTTTGTAAATTATATTACAACAGGAGATCGATTGATAATCACTAAACAAATCTCCCTTTTGAGTCTTTGGGATTAGGAATATGTGCATAGAGTTGAAAGAGTTGCTAAATTTGCCATTATTTTTGGATTCAATAACCACTTTTAGGGGATCCTTCTTGAGAATTTCGTAGAAAAGTTTGAAAAACTTGATTGTGAAACCATCCGGCCCCATAAATTTTCCATTTTACATTGAGAAAATAACATCGTGAATCTCTGAATTAGAGATTTTAGCCTCCATTGACTGGTTCATTTCCTCTGTGAAAACAACTGGGCATTTGGAGACTACCGAGAGAAATTCCTGGATTGGACATCCTTTAGGTTGACGGAATTGGGATTCAAAGAATTGTGCCCCGACCTCTGCTTTTTCCTTAAAGGATATGACCTTAACACCTTCATAATTTTTGATATCACAAATCATATTGATGTTCTTCCGATAATTGGCATATTGATGGAAAAACCTTGTGTTATTGTCTCCCGCCTCCAGCCATAACGCCTTGCTTTTCAGCCTCCATGAAGTCTCCTCCTTTTCCAACCAGTCTAACTTGTAGTCCTCGAAGGATTTGAGTTCCTCTAGTTGATATTTGGAGGGACGAATGTTGTCCAAAGAGATAACTAAATTGGAGATGTCATTTTTTATTTCAATTAGTTCCCTCTTAGAACAAGATTTATAGAGAGGGTTCCATTTTTTGTGTGCCTGTTTGACCCTGGAAAGGTTCTCTGCCATTTGTTTCATCATAGAATTGTGGTTGGAGGAATATAGGATTCTCCATTCTGAGAGGAACACACTTTTGAAGTCCTCTTCTTCCAACCATTTTTTATTTTATTTTCAGGGGACTCGGTGGGGAGACTTCTTCGTAGAGTATCTGTAAGAAATTGGGTGATGATCCAACAATCCCCCTTATGATACTGATGCTCTTACTTGTACTATTGTTTCCATTAAATATTCTGAGACCAAGAATATGTCCAGTCTCTTAACTATAACCTCCTCTTCCACTCTTTCATTCCTCCAGGTTGGGGATGTTTTGATGGGTTCTATGTCGACCAACTTATGTTTTTCCATTAGTGAGAGGAAAACATCATGTTTCCCATCAATTTTTGGGTTAAATCCCTATACCTCTCTCAGTGAAAGCATAAAATTGAGGTCCCATCCAATTATAGAGAAAGGTCTTCTTAAATCTCTTGTAGAAGAAAGTTCCTCTTAGAAGGGGATTCTGTTAGTATAAGGTCCATAAATATTTATAAAGTTTAGTGTTTTGTCACTGTTTTTGTGCTTTAGACAAATGTCAATGGTTGAACGGAAATAGGTAGATATTTGATCCATAAATTCAGGGCTCCAACCTGTAATTAGTCCCCCAAACAACCCTTCAACATCAATCATGCAGAAATACCAGTTATTTATCCATGACCCTAAGGAGGTCCTAACTTTGTATCCACTGCACATTGTTTCTTGGATCATCACAATATCTAGCTTAAGGTTGCACAGTAACCTTTTGAGGGTGATTTTTTTCTGGGGTAGCCCTACCCCTCTGTTTTTAAAGGAGAGGATCAACATTGAGCATGGGAGCCTTGGGATTTCCCTGCTCTAAGGGCCCCGATGATGAGAATTTTTCTTCCTTTCCTAATTTCTGCTACTGCCTTTTATTGTGCATTCGATAAGTGGGATTTTCACCCCATAGGGTTAGTTTGAGGGGGGTCTAACTACAACCCACCTTTGGATGGGACTATGTTCAGATGAGAGCCCTTGGAACAGAGCTCATAAATCTTCCTTGCTGGTTTGGGGGAGGACCTTGGAAAGGGAGGTCGGGGGGACATGGGAGGGGGAGTAGGGGGAAGGGGAGGGGGAATATGCCTCTTAAAATAAGGATTTTCAGGAAGGTGGGTGGGAGGACTCCTTAGGGGAGGAAGGGGGAAAGAAAGGGGCCAATGGGGAAGAGGCCAATCTGGGTGAGGGGGATGAGCTACGAGGAGGGGAAGACTCCGAGGGGGGGATAGGGGGCTCTGCGAACCCGAGAGTCTCAACTTGTAGGGAAAAAGAGGGGGAGGAAGGTCACCTTAAGTCCTCCAATTCTTTAGAGAGAATTTTGGGGGGATAATTATTTTCAAAATGAAAAGAATTCAAACAGGGCATATCTGAAATATTACGTGAGGAGGACTTGTCCATCTCTGTAGTGGCTTGACCTCTAGAATCTGGAGCCAGATCATCTTATGGAATTGCCTTTAAGGCAGGCTTGTTAAGCTCTGATGTGGCCCAAACTTGGGGATCCCGAGTGGGAGTAGATTGAAGCACTACCTCTGCAATTTTTCCATTTTCAAGTGACACTGAGTCCACAAATTCCTTCCTGTTTAAAGTAGAATTCTTTCTCCAAATATTAACATGCTCCAAGGAGTGGGGAGAGCAGAGGTTACAATTCGACTTCAAGTTCCCTATCTCATGAAATCCATGGCACCAAAAAGGAATTCTCCAGTAGTCCACTTTTTGGTGCCAGATCTTTGAACTCATAACCAGATCCACGTAGCCTACTAAACCTTCTCTTGTGTCTACTTCCTCCTGCACCCAGGCCCAACTGCGGTCTAGTTTTGAGAACTGGTTGGGTTCCAACTTGATAAATATACCAATATTTTTGCCAATGGCTTCTAAAGCCTCCTTGGAACATAAATATAGTGGCAGCCCAAGGAGTCTGGCCCATACCTTATGTTTATTGACTGGTTCTCTCATGGGGTTGAAATCAATTGTCCATTCCTTCAGAGTCAAGATGAAGGGTCCCCACTCCTAAATTTTTTTTAGGAGTGCTTCACAATCCTTATGCAATTTAAGGATACAACCATTCTAGCTGTGTGCCAGGAAAAAATATTTGAGAAGAAGGAAGGGAGATGATCCAAGAGGGGAGTTCTTCTAGGGAAGAATAATGTCATTTGATTCGACTTCCTACCCGAGGACCTGCACATAGAAGGGATGATACCTGCCACATGGTCGGGAAATAAATTATTCCTGTGAGGGAAAGGGGTTAGGGGAGTCTGGATTGAGGTGATATTCGACCTCGTCATCTTCCCAAGATGTCATCTGTGTGGGAGGGGTCATGAAATAGTTGGAAAATGGAGGAGGGGAGGACATGAAGAGAGAAAAGGAAAATACGAGAGGGGGAGAGGAGCCAACAAAATTTTCTAGCTCGGGCTTGTGGCCCTCGCTCTTGTGGCTAGGAAAATTACCTCATAAAAACCATCGCAGAGCTATCCCGCCAATGTTCCCCATGGTGATCAAAATTTCATCTGAATATATAACCAAAGACAAACAAGTTTCCAAACAAATTGATCAGTACTGAGTGAGTAGTGAAAACAATCTCAAATTTCTCTAAATCTAAGACAAACACAAATGATGGACTAGGTAACATCTAATAAATGAAGTCAAAATTGATCTAAGTCTAGGAAAAACACGGTTTTACACATACAAATGCAAGCAACCCATAGAATCCAGGTTGAGGTAAAGTAGGATCATAAATAGGCCCATACTACAGTCATCACAAAAATCCAACCAATCAACCTGAATTACAGATTAACAAGTTGGTCACAACAAGTGAAATAATGGCATCAAAGAAGTAGGTTTGGACGCTAAAGTAGATAAGCAATATTTGTTGGGCCTTATTTTCTCTTTGTCTTCCCTAATTAGATGAAAATACTCTACTAAGTCCAAGGATTGGAAAACATCCCCGACCAAGACATAATTGAATGCTTTCATGAAAAGAACAAACACCTAGTGTAAACAATGCAAAAAAAAAAAAATGCAAGCCTTAAGAGGAACCAACATACATATCAGAAGAAACAATCCTCGTTTTAGATGTAATTTAATAGATATCTAGTCAAATCTGTGAATATTTTGAGAGAATTTACCAAAAACAAACATATCTATCAGAAGAAACATGCCTTGTCTTTAATGGAAGTTTACAGATATCTAGTCGAACCCATGAATCTTTTGCGAGAATTTACCCCAAAATCCTAAGATTCAATTCCAAATCCTGCTTGACATTGGCCATATTTTGGTGCAAAATTACTCAAACCAATGCCATCAATCCACATTTGGTGGAATTTGAGAAATAATTGCATGAGATCTTTGAGAAAAAAATTATAACTTGTGAGGAGGGTTTCCAATTCAATAGAATTCATGCCAATTTTTGTAAAAAAATGTCCAAGGAACCAGATTTTAGAGGAGGTCCTTCATATTGAATCACATTTTCCCCTTGGCCAAGGTGGAATTTGAAAAATAAATGTATGATATCTTTGAGGAAAAATTGAAAACCTGAGAGGAGGTTTTCCAATTCGATGCCATTCGCGCCCATTTTTGTCAACAAAGGCCGAGGATCTAGAATTGAGAGGAGGCCCTCTGGATTCAATAACAATCTCCCCTTGGCCATGGTAGAATTTGAAAAATAAATGTAATATATCTTCGAGGAAAAATTGAAAACCTGAGAGGAGGGTTTCCAATTCAATGGAATTCACGCCCTTTTTTTGTCAATAATGGTTGAGGAAACATAACTGAGAGGAATCCCTTCGGATTCAATCACATTTTCCCCTTGGTCAATGGTCGACGAACCACATATAGTGATTTTTTTTTTAAATTATATAATTTGTATTCTACAACTTTCTTTTAATCCTAAATAATTTTGAGTATGTGTAATTTTGTATATATTTATTTAATAATATTTAATAGTTTTTTTTGGGAAATCCAAATTGGTCCAATAACATTTAAGATAGTTTTGTGTATTTAATATTATTTCCTTATTTCTGGTAAAACACCACTTCAAACATGGTAATCATAAATTGATTTTAATATAAAATATATATTTAAGATAATCCTCAAGAAAAGTAAAATAACCATGGGCAATTTCACTAAACATGTAATGGTAAAAAAGAATATTAAATTTTTTTCTACATAGCATTATTTTAATAATTTCTTGATTTTTCCTTAGGAGGACACTTTTGAGTTGAAATTTCCTCTAATGTCTCTTAAGTTTTGGGTTTTTTTTTTATCAAAGATAGGATTCTAGTGCATCAAAGGAAAAACCAACCATGGAAACTTGAAAAAAAGGTGATACACAAAGAAGAGAGGTTGAAGGAGAATGAACATGCCTGAAATGAGAAGACATTTTAACCTTTTGATGAATCCATGAAAGAGGTGGAACTATTACCAAGATCCAAGACATTGCCTTTCACCTTTCTTGCACATTAAAATAGTCTCCATTGAAATGCATATAAAAAGGTAACACTAAATATACTAAAGAATAAAAAAGAAATATATCCATGTAGTAGATAAGTTTATTCTCAACCATGAGGTGATATTCCTACAAACAATATGCTATTAATCCTCATTGATAGTATGACTAAGTAAATCCATGAAAAACCCATAATGGTAAACCTTAGATTTAAGCTCAATTTGTGAGTACAAAGGAAAGAATCCAAGCAAAGAGATAAGAAAAATAGTGAAGTTAAGTCATTGATGTGGGGGATTTTATGAAGAATATATGATTTGGTAGCTCAAGTACTTGAATGAAGGTGAGAGAGCTTAAACAAAAAACCTGGTAGAGTAACCATACTATTTTGAATGAGAACTAAAAGTCCCAAAATAATACAAAATGAGTGTTATTTATAAACCAAAAAACCCACTAGCGCATACATGGCATGGAAGATAACCATTTAGGAAAAGAAGGAGCGTTCCAACTACTAATCCATGGGTCAATATAAGAGATCCATTGGTATCAAGTAGATACACTGAATTTTCTTTGGAATTAGACTCTTTGATTCACTAGTCTATGAGAGATAGACATAAACTATGTTACCACTTGTGGATGGTGCATTATCAAAGAAACATACAAAGGGAAGATCATGTTTGACCCTACTAATCCTTGTGTGCACCCACAATGTATATGTGGATGTTGGGAACCTCTAAAAGGGCATATATAACTAACCAATGGGCCAATTCAAACACAAATGTTGAGGTTAATCCAAAATAAGGAAGCGATTTTCCCAATAAGAAAGCCACCAAGGATTAAATGTGACCAAGGTATGACCTAGGATAACATCAAAGGGAACCTTTCATAGGAACTAGATATCAAATGGGGAAATTTTTTTATACATATAAACCTAGGCAAGGGGCTAACCAAGGGGAGATCACCAACACCAATAATCCATATTGAAATTATGGGATGCGTCATGATCATCTATGGGATTTATGTGAATAGATGCAAAATCCATGCACTACAAGATTTAACAAACCCTTGCAAGAATCCTTTCATACATTGTGGTATATGACATTTAAAATGGAAAATGAATACCATGCCACATGAAAAAATAAAGGAACACATGCATGGCAACTTTTGTAAGGGATTCCATAAAAGACAAGGAGGGGCCATGTGGCCTGTCTTGGTGGTGGGTGTCAATGGAAGGAGAAAAGGGATAGGTAGTGAAATGGATGCCTAATGTGAGTGTGAAAAAGGATGAGCAATATTTAATGTTTGATATATAGGTTGATACAATGCAATAGAGGAATTAATATTTGTGTTTACAAGATGATAAATGGAAAATTGGCATTAACATCAACATCAACATTTATTATTATTACATTTTCAATTATTACATATCATTATTTTATTTTCGTTAATATTATTATTTTGAATGTTTAATTGGTATTTCTTCAAGACTCAATTATGTCTTTAGAGGAGGCATTTATTTTTTTACCAATAAAGATATTTATCTAGACACTCCAACATAAATTATTTGAGATATTTGCATAGATGTTATTTTACACATATACACATATTTTATAATATCTAATATTGAATTCTATGGTTACAAAATCTAACATATATATGGAGTGTAGGGATAAACATATGTCTTGGATGTTTTTTGGGTGGTAAATCACCAAAATTTTTGTAGTAATCACATCACTTAAAATTTAATGTTAAAATTAAACATAGTTTCAAAAAGGAAGGTTGGTTGGTCGATATTGACTAGATTACAATGATGATTCAAGGTCAAGAGAAGTGGTGACATGGAATTATTATTATGTGACAATTAACATGTTGTGATCTACAAAGTGTAATTATAGTGTAATTATAGGTCATAGATTTTAGAAACTAAAAGTATCCAAGTCATAATTTATAGTTTTATGGAGGTCACAATTTATTGATCATTAACAACATGATGAAGAGTATAATTCTCATGTTTCTTTATCCACATTTTTTTATATAACTTATAACCTTATGGATCTAGGGTAAAATCACAAATCTGGGTAACACGTTCGTGAGAATCAGGTCGTAAAAATCTCTGACGACACTTTTTCGGCCAAAAGTTAATCTAACGATCCCTTCTAACGCTGTGCCACATGGTGCAACTAGACATTTTTTTAAATTTTTTTATTTATTATTTTTTTTTTAACAAACTTTTGACCGAAAAATATTAACTTTCAGCTAAAGTATTAGTTCGACCAAAAACCTGTAACTATGGAACTTTTTAGAAAAGTATGTGTTCACTTCAGCTTACTCCAACTTCAGAAGGAGATGACCCCTTGAAATACTGTGAGTTTGGTTTCAAATCTAGTACCAACATTTGTAGAATTGAATCTACTTTCATTTGATACAATTATTATTCAATTTAGTTGTTTTTTAGTAATTTTAGTTAATTTTATTAAAAACATGTCTGTATATTATTTTTAGATGACATAATGATTCAGTAAAATGAAAAATCAATATATGCAATAATACATAGTAAACAATTATGGAAAATTTATATTACGAAACCTCTCATCGTCCTCTTCAAAAGGGTATTTTTAGATTTTACTTTTAAATAAAATTAAGGAAGATACATGGAGTCGAACTAAATGTGTTTAAAATCTACTACTTTTCAAATAGATCAAATTCAAAGAATTGTATTAATTATAATGTTCATCTGTTGTCTTTAAAACTATAACCATACTTTAATGGAGTCTATTTATATTGTTGCAGTATATTTCTTTTTTCATAAACAAAAGTTTAATAATGAGTAAATTGACGTCGACAAACATTACTCATTATCAATGCCTTCAATTTTAAGGAACATACTGTCAAACAATCACTAAATTGACACATCAAATGTCAATAAAATAATTAAAAAAAAAATCAGTAGAAAGCTAAAAAAAATTCACGACAAGTTTTGTTTTACTGTAAAGTGAAATTCTAAATAAATAAAAATACTTTTATTTACCGAAAGTTGAAAAAATTCTGCAAATATATTTTATTTGCTCAAAAAACAAGGAAAATAGACACCCACATTCATGATTTTAACCTCTATTCTAAGATCTTAATTCAAAATTCACAAGAATAATTGCTCCAATATTCCATACCATCATGTGAATAAATAAAACTTTAAAATTAGATGGATAGCTTTGTGGTTTCAAAGATAACACATGATTATATATAAAAACCCATACAACAAATTATTACTATTACTATTATTTTAAGGTTATAAAAAAACAATGTGACCATATCTAAATCAAACATAGTATAAACCCAACAAGTACATAAGATATTGAAGTTATGCCAAGATCCCATAATTCATATAACAACATCACAATCTAATCAATGTAACCAACAATGCATAATTTGAACATGATAACAAGTACATGTAATACTTAGCTTACTTAAGTCCAAGTGACGATCCAAACAATTATCTAGAATATCATGATTCAATCATTAATCAAAATGGGAAAATCACACCTAAGGATCAATTATCCACCCAACAGATGCAACTAACTTTACACGTATTCCCCCCTAAGTAGAACTCAATCTCAATGAGGTGAGGAATCTAGGGCACCCAAAAACTCTCTGTAAATAGTTCACAATTCCCAAAGGATTATCATAGATCAAAATCCTAGTTGATAAATCTTAGTGTGGTGGAGAGGATCTTGGTCTACAACACTCCCAAAACCACTCAAGGTATGGTGTGTAGGGGTCTTACTACTACCCTTTCCCTTGGTGATCTCAACCACACTTGGTATTGGTGCACCCTTGCAAGGATCTTACTACCTTTCTCACCCCTTATGTACACAATCACACTCAAGTGTGGCACCCCAAGAGCCAAAAAATAATAATACAAGTAGGAAAGCACAAAATGAGACTTAGTAGACCATCAATGGGTAGTACATGATCGTATTCCACTTATACTAGGTTAGAGTAAATAATAATATGCTCTACCAAGTACATAATTCAAATCACATATTTCTTCCACAAAATGATAAAAACTTAGTAAATTCCCTCTTAGGCCAACCTTCCCTCCCTAAGTCTCTTGTACTTCCCCTCTCTCATGCAAGGGTGAAATTGGGCTTGAGGGTGAAATTACAAGGGTTAAGAATAGGGTAAAAATAAATTACAACTCTTTCCCTTTTTCCGTTTTACCCCATTTAACTTTAGAGGTAATTTTCTCAAGTTTTTCCATTCCCCAAGGTTCTCTAAGCTCTAGGATATGGTGGTCATCCTCATTGCGTCATGGGCCCTTCCCTTGAGTTCATTTTCCTGTATTTCCATCCATGTCTCAACCTATACTAGATTAATCCTACTGATAATACCAATGTACATTCAACATCATTATCATAAAACAAGAGCATCATAACAAATAGGTACATCAATATGCATGTTATTTGACAAGTGCATATAATATCAACCACATTGTTACTAGGATAACCATGCTAAATCATCATCAAAGATCACCAATTTTACATAGTCATTATCAAGAACATAAGTGCTAAGTAAATCATCAATAAGAAAATATCAATGCTCATCAAAATATAAGAAATCACTTAGATGTCTAGGTCTATCATAGCCAATTATCAATATAAGAAAATAATGAGGGATGGTGAGTCTAGAACACCATCTCCTATCAGTCAAAATTGTTGGGGATTGGGGGTAACCCTCAGAAGAACAAAATATAATATGAAAAGACAAACTAAGGAATAATACTCCAAGAATATCGGTGGTGTCTAAAGACACCATTTCAACACTTGAGCACATCACACTATTATTAGAACATCACAATGCATCATTGAATATAATCGTGATTACTCACCATTTTAGGATCGAACTATGGGGTCCTTTATTTATAGTCTTAGTATATAACCAATTTCCTTGAAATTAGGAATATCTTGTCCACGTATAATTGTCAGTAGTTGGAACATATTCCAACAAATTCGTGCTATTGTGTCAGCTAGTCGACTTACCAAGTCAACCCTACCATACAATTGTCCAATACATAGTTGATTTCTTGGCTGGTCGATCCATCGATCGAATGTCTCTGATTTCTAGTTGACTGTCTAACCGATTTTCTAGTCGACCACCTGACTGACTATCTCCAACTGCTAGTCGATTGACTGACCAACTGTCTTGAGCTGCTAGTCGACTAATCAATCAACTGTCTCTAGTATAAGTGGGATGAATAATCTAAACTTGAGGTTACAACACCTCCCCATTAGCATATAGTTATGGAGGTTTAATAGGTGAATTTATGTTAGTAGGAAGCCCCCCCATAATTGTATCTACTTGAATCCCTAACATAGTGAAAATCTTAATAAACTTAAATTTAGACAATGGCTTTGTAAAGATATCAATAATTTGATCATTAGTTTTGAAATAGAAAAGAGTGACAACCTTCTCTTGAAATAACTATCTCAAGTAGTGAGAATGAAGTTTGACATGCTTCATTTTACTATGGGAAACATGATTATCAACAACCTAAATTGTAGTATGATTGTCACAATATATAACAGTTGAGGTTTGAACAAGAAATCCAAGTTAACCCAAAAGATGGTGAATCCAAACAACCTCGGTACCTGCATTGATGATTCTATGATACTAAGATTATGTAGCCGACATAGAGGCTACCTTTGTTTCTTGCACGACTAAGCCAAAGGTCCATTGCTAAAGCAAAACACATAGCCAGAAGTGGACTTCTGATCATCACCATCGTCTTCCTAGTCAGAGTCGATGACGATGACTAATGGATATGAATTGCGACAATACTTGATACTAAGATGAGAGGTACCCTTAATGTAACAAACAATTCATTGTGCATATTTCTAGTGACTAGCGTGTGGATCCTTCATAAATAGAGAAACCACACTAACAACAAAGGAAATATCAGGTCGATTGTGATTTAAATAAATAAGGCTATCAACCAATTGTCGATAAAAAATAACGTCGACTTTGGGAGACTAACAATCTTTAGTTAGATTAATCTGAGACTGAAAAGGGTAGCACATGGCTTACAATCAGCTATATTAAAATGGTTCAAGACATCCAATACATATTTATATTGAGAGAGAAACAAACCATCAAACAGAGGTAAAACTTGAAGACTGAGAAAATAATACAAAAGATCAAGATCTGTCATATCAAAAGTGTGAGCAAGTTGTCTCTTCAATTGAAATAGTAGATCAAGATTATTTCCAGTTATGACCAAGTCATCAACATATACAACAACAATTAAGCTATCACCATTAACATGTAATACACAAATACTATGATTAGATTCAAAATGCTTGAATCCAAGATTGAGAAAAAGTGGTCAATCTTAGCATACCAGGCCCTTGGAGCCTATTTCAAATTGTAAAGGGACTTATGGAATCGACAAACATGATTAGAATTTGTCACAAAACCAGGGGGTTGTTCCATACATATTTCTTTAGATAAGTTTCCATGAATAAATGAACTTTTAACATCCATTTGGTGGATCTGCCATCTGAAGCGAGCAACAAGGGAAATAATCAGTCGAATATAATTCATCTTTGCAACAGGGGAAAACATCTTAGTGTATTTGATGCCTTCTTGTTGAGAAAATCCTTTCGCAACCAAGTGAGTTTTATGATGCTAAACAAAAACTTCAAAGGTAAATTTGGTCTTATAAACCCATAAAAATTTCATGATGTTCTTCCCTTGAGGTCGAGGAACCAAATACCAAGCGTGATTATTTAAAAGAGAGTTCATTTAAGCTTGAGTAGATTACTCCCATTCAGGTTGTCCTTATGGATTTGGAAAGGAATCACGATCACAAGTATCAAGAACACGATTCATCAAGGAAACACCGGATTGTTGCTTCTCACTCTTAGTCTAATGACCTGAAGATACATCATTGACATCAAGACCAACAACTTAAATCATCTTGGTAGCACATCGAGAGAGACAAGGGGATGGTGAAATGTCATGCACTTTAGAAGGTCAATTAGGAGAAGCAACAATTCCATTCAGAATAGACCAAGAAATAGTCGAACCAGAAATCAACTGTGAGGTCGACCCAGGAATAGGGTTCGATTTTCCTATAAAAATTCTAAAGAAAGGAACATGTGATCCATTTTCAAAAAAAATATCAAAGGGACCAGCCTCTAACAAATCAGAGGAAGCATTAAACAACTTAATTCTTCAAGACTTCTCGTAAAATAGTGTTTCTCTTGATAACGACATGCCATTTGATAGGGTCAAACAATTGATATGCTTTGGATTCTTTAGAGTAGTCCATCATGACATAGGAATGACTCTTTTCAGCTAATGTATTCCTACAGTCATTCAAAATATGGGCCCAAGAAATACATCTGAATACTCTAAGGTGGTCGACTGAGGGATTCTTGTTGCACCATCTCTTGAATAGAGTAATATAATTGACATCTCTAATCGGAATACAATTAAGTAGATGGCACAGTAAACAACTTCAACCCAAAAATTAGTCAATATATGTTTGTCCTACAAAAGGGAACGACCCATTTTGACCAAAGTTTGATTCTTTCTTTTTTTCCACACCATTCTGTTGAGAATTATGAGGAACAAACCTCTACCTGGAGATACTGGATTGAACAAGGTATTATTCAAATGATTGATTCACATACTCTCCACCATTATCATATCTCAAACACTTGATAGGTCGATTGCATTGCTCTTCAACCAATTCCCTAAACTCCTTGAATTTTTCAAATACATGACTCTTATTTTTCAAGAAATAGACCCAAGTAAATCTAGAGAGATCATCAATAAAGGTCAAAATATACTTTACACCTGCTAATGAAGGCTTATTAGTAGAGGAGAGACCATTGTGAACAATATCCATTGGGTTATGTGATCACCATGATTTTTGAGATTCAAAAGGTGCTTGATGATGCTTGTCTAGCACAATTCCTTTACAAACTCCATTAGGTGGAAGATCTTTGTGTATACCGAAAACTATATGTTGTGTAGACATACACTTCATGTTTAAATCCTCTTAATCCAACACATAGGTATCTTGTTATCTAGTGATTTCCTTACTGCAAATCAAGTTAGAAGCTCATAAAACAAAAATACATTGTTGGAATATTCAACTCAAATAAAGATAGCGGAAGCAATACTTGAAACCAAATCATGCACACATAAACACCAATATTTTTGGGTAGATACCCCTAGAAAAAACCTGAAGGGAAACTAGTAAAGAGATTATTTTATTATGATAAAATCAGGGCTCTCATAACATGGATAATGACCCACTAAGAGAAATAAAACTACAAACAAACCTGGAAAATTCTGCTCTGCTATACGACCCAAATCTGACATGATTTTTGAGGTGTGCTTATTTCCTTAAGAAAACTTGCATATACACAACTGTATCCATTGAGAACCATGTACACGAACTAAAGGATTGTATAAAAAACTCCATACAACTCAACCCTTTCCTGTTGCTTTTCTCTGTTGAAAATGACTTGTGGTTGCCTCTGTTCTCTCTTCTCCACCTATCCAAGATCTCCTTGAATCACAGTCCTTCATGATCCAACCATGTCTCACACACAAGTGTCTTCTTCCTTCATCCTATCCTTGCTTTTATAATCTTTAGTTATGACCTAACCCTAAAATCCAAAATGATTAACGACTATGATTACTTCTCATCTCACTTGAGATCAATGGCTAAGATTAAATGATAATTACTTTTAGCATTTCCTTAAATAACTCAATTAATTAATAAAATAACTTTACTTTAATAATTCCTTTAATTAAAGTAAAGTCTCAAGGTAGAAGGATTTAGATGATTTCCACACATATAGACACTTAGACTTGTGTGAAAATACATGTTTGATGCTACCAAACACTCCCTCTTAGCGAGGAAGGTATTTTGCACCACTCCAAGTTTGTCTTTTAAGAACAAAAACTTCCCTTTAACCAAGGGTTTGGTTAGAATATTTGAAACCTACTCTTTTGTGGAAATATATTGAAGCGTCACTACTCCCTTCTAGATCTTGTCTCAAACGAAGTGATATCTGATCTCTATATGCTTGGACATGTCATGGAATAATAGATTCTCTGAGAGTTTGATACAACTTTGGTTATCACTATATATCATCGTAGGCTCCAACTCCTGATCAAATAAACCTGTAAGCAATTTGTGAAGCCAAATGGTTTGACAACTAGCCATACTCATTGCCATATACTTTGCCTCTGCTGAGATGAGTGCCTCAAAAGTCTACTTCCTATTGATCCCAAGAAAAAGAAACACCATGAGGTGCTCTTTCTATATACTACATGTTGGAACATCAAGAATTGATGGTTCATCGTCCATATCCTGGGTTCATTTGGTCGAGGGTTTGACCTACATATGGATACAGTCGGTCTGGAAATTGACCAACACACTACATCAGTCGATCGAGTGGTCGATGTGCTCGTCGGTCAGATAGTCGACCAATAGTCGAAGACATTCGGGCGGTGGATTGTGTAGATTTTAACCTTGTACAATATTTACTGCAAACAAATTTTCAGTAAAAGAACATAAAAGATACAATGGAAAATACAAACATTGCACATAGATTTTTCCCTTGGAAACCCAAACCGAGAAAACTAGCATATTCTATATTCATTCATTGTGATACATTGTTTACAATACAATATATATATATATAGCAGCCAAAAACATCCAAATCCCTAACCCAATGACCTGGATTAGTCAACAACTCTAATTCCTTAACTGGAAATAGAAAACCATCGACAAAAAACCATGTGCCAAAAAACCACCCAACAATGGACATGAAAATCGAGGCAATACGAAAAACAAGGCAAAAAAAATGCGACATGTTTACTCATGCAAAGAATATAACTCATGCCCAATAGATTGACCAACCCAACTATCAACTACAAGTTGGACGCATAGGTGGTTGGTTCAAGCATCTTTGTCAAGCTGACTCAACAGAGAGGATTTGACGGAGTCAAGTCTAACAACCGATAGTTACATGTGGACAAGATCTTCCATATTCTATGGAAATTAGTAAGATCTTCAGGCTATAAAAAGAATACCCCTTGGTTAGTTTTTATCATGGTGATTAGGCGATCAAGATCCAATATGCATTGTGATGTTTTGATCATAGTGTACCTTTCTTAAGTGATGTAATGGTGTCTTTAGACACCACCATTTATCTTCATTTTGTTTTTGTTCCTCTTCGATTATTTGCAATGCCATGTTCTTTATTTCATGTTGTGTTCCACCCCATTCCCCAACATGGTATCATAGCCGATGGTTTAAAACCTCAACTTGTTATACGAAAACCTTGATGAGTCAGATATGTTGTGTGATTGACTATGGGCTAGTGGTTTCCTAATTGGAACTTATTGAAACAAACCCGTTTCTGTATAGATATTGAAGATGGCCTCGAATATTGATCCTATCATTTTGAATGGATTAAATTATGTAGTATGGGCACCAAATATGGAAATCCTATTGAAGAGAAAAGGATTGTGGAAATATATGAAGGTTGTGATTCCATATCCAACAGACGATCAATAGAAGTTCGCTATTGATGACAAGAAGTATGAGGATGTAGGAGTAATCATGACCTACATCTCATGGGAGATTTGATTTCACCTCAACAGAATCAACTACCCTCATCAAGTATAGAAGAAGATGAAGTCATTGTTCGATTGAATTGACGAGAGCCACGTCATGCAATTGGAGAAAGAGTTGATCTCTCTTGATCCTCATTCTTTTCAGAGAATGGAGGACTATTTGGTGTGTGTAAAAAAACTCCAATTTAAATTGGGTGAGTGTGGAAAGAACTATCAGAGGAAGGTTGGAAAACTCATCGATTTGGTTTTGATGAAATTGAAAACACCATTCAATGTGGTCGTGTTGAATTTTCGCACCAAATGGAAATCAAACAAGGAAGATGGTAATGATTACACCTTTGAATATTTTTGTGGTATTTTGATTACTGATCAACACAAACTACTTGAAGAATGAAATCTTGGTGGTAAACACCATGCCCACTTTCTCAAGGGAAAGGGAAATATGGATCCCAGGGATAGATTACTATTTGATGCCTCTACATAGAAACCTACATAACATGACCAGAAACATCAGAGACATGAAGATGCACCACAACAAATTCGAAAGAAGAAGACATGTCAGTATTGTGGAAATACTGGACATGTGGAGAAAGTATACTATAAGAAGTGAGATGACTTAGAGGAGAAGGTTAAACGCCTTGAAGGTGACGTGTCCACTATATTCCAACCCTATGATAATTTCACCTTCCAAGTCATAACCTCTCAATCATTGATGTCTCATGTTGTGCAGATTGAATGGGTAGTTGACTTTGGGTGCGCTCATCACATGGATAAGGATGCCTCCTTGTTCACGTGGTTGGATGAAGCTAAGGAGAGGAAAATATATGTTGCTGATGATTTTTCTCTGGATTTTGCTGGTTAGGGTGATGTTTCTTATCAGCATGGGAAGATTTTCGATGTCTATATTTTTCCAAATCTAAGTGCCAATCCGTTGTTTGTTTCTCAGTTAAAACAGATAAGTAAGATTGTATAATTTTGGCAAGATTGGTTCTATGTTCGTGATTTGAAGAAGGGAAAGTCAATTTTCATCGATGGGATTCTTGAATTGACGAACAATTTGTACAAGTTTCGTGACACATCTCAAACTAAACCTGAACCGATTTCACTTGTTTCTCACACTGATGAATGAAGTTGAATTTCGCATGAGCGAATCAGACTCTTAAATTTTCGAAGTTTGTAGGCACTGGTAACTCAAAACATGGTTGTTGGTTTGATGAAGGTGTTTCCCCCTGAAGGAGTCAGTAAGGTATGCATACTTGGGAAGCATTCTGAAGCACCATTCGACTCTAGCAAAGCATGGAGAACACAAAACCTACTAGAACTAGTTCATAGTGATGTCTGCTACATCAATTTATCTTCACTGGAAGGTGCAAGGAACATTTTGACTTTCATTGATAATTTCTCTCATTTTACATGGGTATTTTTCTTGAAGAATAAGAAACTTGTCTTTGAGAAGTTAAAGGAGTTTTGAGACTTTTCTAAAAATAAATGTGGTTGAACCATCAAATTCTTGAGATTAGAAAATGGTGGTGAGTATTTCAATCGACCTTTTGAAGAATACTTGCTTCAATTTGGTATTGAATGGTAGCGGTTGGTTCCTAACACACCATAGCAGAATGGCGTCACATAACAAAAGAATTAGACATTTGCCAAAATGGATAGATTTCTTTTGCAAGCTAAAGACATGCCCCCTTGTTTCTGATATGAAGTGGTGTATTGTGCAAACTATCTTCTCAATCACATCTCAAACGATGATATGGGAAGAAGCCTTCAGTTAGCCACTTCTATGTGTTTGAATGTGTTTCCTAGGATCAAATTACTAATGATTTCATAGATAAATTGGATGCAAAGAGTCAAGCTTGCATCATGATGGGATACTTTGAAGAGTCAAACACTTATCAACTATTTGATACTGTCAAATGAAAAATCATCATAAAAAAAAATGTATGGTTTGATGAGAAGTCTTCTAGAATTCAATTTGTGTATGCCTCTTTAGATTGTTGCAAGATTATCCCTTTGATGTTGTCTCTAAAACGAGTGCTCTCATTCCATGTTTCAGTCCTTTGACTGGGCAGTCAAATTTTCTTGTTTTTACTCGACTGTCGACCTTAAAATCGACTAGTCTGTCGTCCTTTGTTTCAACTTGTTTTCCAACTAAAGCCTCTCTAACTTCTGATAAACCACTGAAATTGATCGTAGTTCATATATTTCTTGTCTACCCAGATGGATTGCTAAGACACTTGAATCTGTTGAAACTGATGTTGGAGATGCTTCCTATGGATGACAAACTCAAAGTCAAAAGAAACATGCCAACATTACAGCCTTACTGAATCATGTACTTGAAACCTTTGATCATGTTACCTACTCATATGTTGAATGATGACCTAAATGGGAGAAAGATAAATCTATTCTTTGTCAAAAAATCACACTTGGGAATTAGTTCCCCGACCATAAGGAAAGCACATTGTCAAATATCAATGGGTCTACAAGAACAAATTTACCTCTGAAGGTGTTGTTGAGAAATATAAATCTCTCCTAGTTACAAAGGGATTTTCTCAACAAGAAGGCATCGAATACACTGAAACCTTTGCTCGTGTCACAAAGATGAATTATGTTCGACTAATTCTTTTTCTTGCTGCTCATTTTGGATGGAAAATCCATCAGATGGATGTGAAGAATTCTTTTCTTCATGGAGGCATATCTGAAGAAATTTTCATGGAACAACCACCTGGTTTTGTGACAAATTCAAATTTGTTTTTTCAACTCAAGAAGTTTCTTTATGGTTTCAAGTAGGCTCCCTGAGCTTGGTATGCTAAGTTCGACAACTTCTTTCTTCGACTTGGTTTCAAACGATGTGAATCTGATCATATCTTGTATGTAATCCATACCAATGGAGACACTTTGATTGTTTCTATATATGTAGATGAATTACTCATGACTAGAAACAATAATGATATCATCCTTAGATTGAATAAATAGATTGTTGACTCCTTTGACATGACAAGTCTTGGTACTCTGCATTATTTTTTGGGTCTTCAAGTATTACCACTTTGTGATGGATTTTTAATTTCATAGTACAAATATGTGATGGATCTGTTGAAACATTTTAAGATGTCTAATTGCAAGCCTTGTGCTATTCCTTTTTAGTATGGAGCAAAGATTACCAAAACATGTCAAGCACCTGGAGTCAATGCTACTGCTTATCGATAATTGGTCGACAATATTATTTATATTACTCATAGTTAAACTAACATTTCCTTTGTTGTTAGTGTGGTTTCTTGATTCATGCAGGACCCTAAACAAAATCCATTGGAGATAAGTCAAACAAATTGTTCAATATCTAAAATGTACAACTCATTTTGGCATCAAGTATTGTCATAGTTCAGATTTGCTAGTTAGCTTCACCGACTCCGATTGGGTTGGAGATAGTGATGATCAAAAGTCCACTTCTGGGTATGTGTTTCACTATAGCACTAGACCTTTGGTGTGGTCATGCAAGAAGCAAAAGGTAGTATATTTGTTGACTACAAAATCATAATTTCATGGCGTTGTTGAAGCAGGTACTGAAGCAGTATGGATTCACCAACTTTTGGGAGAAATTAGCCTTTTTTACCAAACCTTGACTACAATCTACTGTGATAACTAGAGTGTTATATAGGTTGATGACAATCATGTTTCCCATAGTAAGATGAAGCATGTTGAGCTCCATGCTTACTATCTAAGATAGTTGGTTCACAAGAACATCGTCTCTCTTGAATATTATAGAACTGAAGATCACGTTGTTAATATCTTCACCAAACCTTTAGCTAAAGCTAGATTTATCAATATCTACACAATTATTGGGCTTCGAGAAGCTGCAATTATGGGGAGGGTGTTATAATGACACAATTTTACCTTTTGAATATTAGAGTTGTGTGTTGATGGGGGAGGGTTGGAACATCAAGAATTGATGGTTCATCACACATCTCCTTGGTTCATTCGGTCAAGAGGTTGACCTACATCTAGATACAGTTGGTCAGGAAATCAACCAAGACACTACACTTGTCGGTCAAGTAGTCGACATGCTCGTCGATCGGATAGTCGACCAACAATTGAAGATAGTAGGGTGGTGGATTGAGCATCCCAACAATCGACTACGAGTTGGATGCATAGGCGGTCGGATTGAGCATCTCCTTCGAGCCGACTCAAGCGGATTTGATGGAGACAACTTTAACAACCGACAGTTACATGTGGACAAGATCTTCTATATTCTATGGAAATCAGTTAGATCTTGATGTTATAAAAAGTAGACCCCTCAGGTCATTTTTATCATGGTGATTAGGTGATCGAGATCCAATATGCATTGTGATGTTTTGATCACAATGTGCCTTTCTTAAGTGTTGTAACAATGTCTTTAGACACCACCATTTATCTTTTTTTCTTTTTTTTTGTTCCTCTTCGATTATATATTGTGTTGTGTTCTTTGTTTCATGTCGCGTTCCACCCCATTCCTCAAAATGGTATCAGAGCGGATGGTTTAAAACCTCGACGTGTTATCTGCCAAACTTATTGAGTCAGATCTATTTTGTTATTGACTCTGAATCTGATGTGATAACCTTCTTCAGATTGGTAACCATAGGTGTAACGATTAGTCTACAGTCCTCCATACTGAATCTCCTCAAGATATCAAATACATAATTCCCTTGACCAAAAAAATATTCCAATACCTGCCATACCTATAACCCCAAGAAATAATGAATCGTGCCAATTTCCTTCATCTTGAACTTAGTAGACAAATCTTCTTTACACCTTGCAATAATATCCTCTGCACCTATGAGAAACAAATCATCTACGTACAAAACCAAGATGAGTGGATATGCCCCAATAAGTATGAAGAACAATTTAGGATCAGTTTCACTCTTGGTAAATCCCATACACTGCAAGTATTCATCAGTCCTAGAATACCATGCCCTGGGTGTTTGTTTTAGTCCATACAAGGATTTCTTAATCCTACACACATGAGAATCCCTCCCATGTACCTCAAAGCCCTGAGGTTTCTCTATATATACTTCCTCGTTAAAGCTCCTGTTGAGGAAAGCTATTTTCACATCCATTTGTTGTATCCTACACCTCATTACTAAAGCAATATAAACAACAACTCAAATAGAAGCATACCTAGCGACTAGAGAAAATGTCTCCTCATAGTCCACTCCCTCTTTCTGGGAGAACCCTCTCACCACCAACCTCACCTTGAAATTATCGAGCTACCATATGCAACATTCTTGATCTTGTAGAGCCACATAGAACTCACAATTGAATTCCCCTTCAGTCTCGACACTATGTACCAAACATCATTCATCAAAATAGAGGTGTACTCCTCCACCATGGCATCCCTCCATACCTTCTAATCTCTCTCTTCCTCAAAACTAGAAGGCTCAACATCGATGATGATACTCATAAGCACCATATAGTTTTAAAACTTCCTTGGAGGCCTATTATCTTTTACCACACTCATAGGATCCTCACCAACATCCCTCAATGTCTATAATAACCACCTGGGTCTCTTGACAGGACTAGAAGGGGATAACTCCTCCTCCCCACATGAAGTCTGAGATGCTGAATATTTCTCATCCTTCAGAGTTTGTTGCTCTTCATCCTCTATCACTATTGATGACTCCTAAAATCTCTGAGATACCAAGGTCTCCTTGACCTTAACCTCTCTTCTCACAAATATATTTCATTGCACTAGAATGAAGATCCTATAAGCCTTTGAGGTCTCACTTTACCCCATAAATATGCTCTTTTGTCTTGAAGGATCCAACTTTTTCTTCTTCTCCACATGAACATGGATGTAGACTAGACAACAAAATATCCTCAAATGTCTTATCTTTGGATTCACTCTTGAGAAATCCTCCTCTAAATTTGTGTCCCCAAATATGCCACGAGGACTCCTATTATGCACATATACTATCATGCTACACACCTCTACCCAAAGAAACACAGGAAACTCCTGGTCATGTATCATAGCCCTGGTAGAACCAATGATGGGATGATTATTTCTCTCCAAAACCCCATTTTTCCTAGGGTTGTATGAGACTACAAACTCCCTCTTGATCCTTGCCTCCTTGAAAAAATCCTTGAAGTCATTGGAGGTTTAATCTCCCCCATTATCTTACCTCAAGACCTTGATATTCTTCCCTATCTAGTTCTCCACCTGATCTCTAAACTCCTGAAACCAACTGAAGACCTCATCCTTGGTATTCATAAATAAGATATAGGTTTTCCCAAAAAAATCATCAATAAACATCACATAGTATGATGATCCATGCAATTACTCTACTAACATCGACCCAATCACATCTGAATGGATAAGATCCAATATCCCCTTGGACCTACTCTCACTGCTAGGAAAAGTAGCCTTGGAATTATTTCCAAGTGTACACCCTCTGCACTCTCTCTACTCCTCAATACTAAACTATGGAATACCTATAACAATCCCCCTTAGAATCAACAAGCCCCTATAGTGTAGGTGTCCCACCCTTTTTTTCCATCACTCAAATTGGTTGTCACTTTCATGTACCGAATCCTAAATAGGCTTGCTCTTCAACCTGTATAAAGTGCCCTCACTAACCCTAATGACCATTTCTATGTCTAGGATAGATTTCTTTTTATGTATGAGTACTTTTCTACTTTGAAAAATAACGACAAAACCCCTATCCTCCATAGCTGAGACTAAGAGAAAATTATCCTTCAACCTTGGTACGTAAAGCACATCTTGGGCATCCAACGGACCTCCTGACTCAAGTTGGAACATAATTGTTCCCCCTCCCTTCATTGCATACTTGAAATCATCACCATGTTGCACATGAACATCTGAATCCATCTCCGTAAGACTTCTTAATAGCTCCCATGCTTCTTTCATATGACAATATGCACCATTGTCCAAGAACCATGCACTCCTAGTTGTGTTGGTCGAAAGACAAGAAACTAGTGAGAAATCCTTTTCAAACTTTGCTGCAAACTCATCTACTTGTGTCTTTGTTTATGTTTATATCTACATATTTCCTTTTCCCTTCTTCTTCTCCATATACAAATATGCACAATGTCCATTCTTATGACATGAGAAGCACTTGATTTTACTCAAGTCCTTATTCTTCCCTGGTTGTGATGATCCTCCATCACTGTTACCCTTCTTGCTAGAAATCTTTCCTTTTCCTTTCTTTGTCTTACTGACAAGATCCAAGTTATCATCACTACTTCGTTGCTTGATTCTCTTAGACTCCTTTTGAGTCTCTTCCTAGATGCAATCACTCCATTCTCTTCCAATCTGGGAGATGTTCTCGAGTGCAGACTCCATTGAAAAATGGTTCCCATGACTTGGGAAGATCATTCAATGCCACATTTATGAGCTATGTGTCCTACATTTTCTCCCCTATGGCTACAAGTTGATCAAGTACCTGAGTGATCCTCATGAAATAATTGGTAACATTGTCAAATCTAGACATCTACACTGATTTGTGTTTATTTCATAATACCATCTTCCTATTCATGTTAGTTCTTTGGAATAGACCTATCAAGGCATCAAACATATATTTGGACATATTCTTCTTGGATGGGTAAGGAATTAGATGATCCTTCATTGAATCCAATATAACCCTCACATATTTGATCTCCTTCTTCTCATGAACTGCCAAAGCTTCCAAATCTAGCGGTGGAACAACTTCTCTTTCCACTAAATCCAAAAGGTCATACTCCTTTAACACCAAAGTCACTCTTTCTTTCCAAGATAGGAGATTGGATTCTCCATCAAATCTATATTCAACTATCATAGGTGATGATTCCATCCTATAGACCTAATAAACTACCCTGGAAATAACTTCTTGTTGAAACTGTCCTTGTAATAACCTGTACAAACTTGTACGCACTCGTCACCACTGAAGCCAATGCATGTATGTGACTTTCCTTACCGGAATCCATGTATGTATGTTCTTGTTCTTACTGCAACTCATGTATACATGAATTTCTCCAAATAGACCTACGTATCTATTGTAAATTCTAACCTTGTACAATATATACTGCAAACTGATATTCAGAAAAGATACAATGGAAAATACAAACATTACGTAGAGATTTTTCACCTGGAAACCCAAACCAGGAAAACCAGCATATATTATATTCATACATTGTGTTACATTGTTTACAATACAATATACATCTAGGATCCAGCGGCATCCAAAACCCTAACCCAATGACCTGGATTAGTCCAAAACCCTAATTCCTTAACCGGAAATAGAAAACCATCAGCAAAAAACCATGTGCCGAAAAACCACCTAATATCATGTGGTCTCGAAAATATGTCGTCTCGGTAATATGTTGTCCCGGAAATATGTCGTCCTGGAAATATGTCGTCCCGAAAAAAAAAAATCGAGGGCGCTGCCCCCGAACCCCCGCGCGGGGGGCTCCACCCCCCTACGCTCCCAACGCAGGTGCTCAAACACTACTACTTGTGCAAAGAATATAACACATACCCAACATTCTCCCACTTGTTGTTTTCTTTGCACACAAGGGGTTATAGGGTTACATAGTCAATAATCCAGGGCAACAATGCCCATGGATCCTCTACACCAAGAGAACTTCTCAGTGCTCACAGATTTTGTTATTGAATCTGCAACATTCTTCAAAGTGTCCACCTTCATCAGTGATACTTTCTTTTCTTCAATCGTGTCTCTTACAAAGTGATATTGAACATCAATGTGCTTTGTCTTTGAATGATAAGCAGGGTTCTTTGTCAAGAAAATTGCACTCTGACTGTCACACTCTATCCTTACAGCTTCTTGTACCAACCCAATACCTGAACACAATCTTTGTAACCATATTTCCTTACTTGCATGAGTGGTTACCATGTATTCAGATTTTGTAGTTGAAAGTGACACTACAGCCTGTCTTTTGCTCATTCAACTTATTGCTCCTCCAAACAGGTTAAACACATACCCGCTTGTGGATCTCCTACGATCCAAATCTCCAGCCCAGTCTGCATCCACAAATCCATGTATATCGACCACTCTGTCCAATCCAGGTCTTCCTTCGTAGCACAATCCATAGCTAGTAGTGCCATGCAAATACCTAAAAACCCTTTTTACTGCTGTCCAATGCTCCTTCCCTAGTTTTGACATATACCTGCTCAAAACTCCCACTGTATGTGCAATGTCCGGTCTAGTACATACCATTGCATACATCAAACTGCCAACTGCACTTGCATATGGAACATGAGACATGTCCTCCTCTTATTCATGTGTCTTGGGACACTGATCCACATATAACTTTACACCAACAGGAATAGGAACCTTAACCAGTTTACATTCCTTCATATTAAACCTCTGCAATATTGTCTCGACATATTTTCTTTGATTTAACCAGAGTTTCCTCCCTTTTCGATCTCTTTTAATTTCCATGACCAAAATGAAATTTGAAGCACCAAGATCCTTCATGTTGAATTTAGAGGACAACTGAGTTTTCACATCCTGGATAATCTCCTTGTTGTTTCCTATCAGCAACATGTCATCTACATACAAGACCAAATAAATCAAATGATCACCA
>ML778103.1:936936-962278 GCA_009831015.1 Picea engelmannii | reverse complement strand
CAACCTACGTACAATTTTGTACGACTGCAAAACCCTAGTTTTGCTTCAGTAAGATTGTTTCCCTGAAATCCTTCCTTCGATTTCTACTTGATACTTAAGGATCTGCTAAGATCTCCTACATATCTGATAGATATGTTATCAACGGCTATGGATATGATATATGGCTTCCTCTCATAGTGATGGCTTTGATACCATGTTAAATCCCCTTACTCCAACACCTAGGTATCCTATTATCTAGTGATTTCCTTACTGCAAATCAAGTTAGCATCTCTCAAAACAAAAATACACTGCTTTAATATTCAACTCAAATAAAGATTTCATAAGCATTAATGGAAACCAAATCATGCACATATAAACACCAATCTTTTTGGGTAGATACCCCTAGAAAAACCTCGGAGGGAAAACCAATACTGAGACGATTATATTATGATAAAATCAGTGCTCCTGTCATAGGGATAATGGCTCACTGAGAGAAATAAAACTACAGACAAACCTGGAAAATCCTTCTCTACTGTACGATCCAAATTTGGCACGATTTTTGAGGAATATGTTCATTTCCTTAAGAAAACCCATGTATATGCACTTGTCTCCACTGAGACCCATGTACACGACCTTAAGGACTATACAAAAAAATATGTATGGATTGATCCTTTCCCATGACTTCTCTCTGCTAAAACCCACTTGGAGCTACCTTCGTTCTCTCTTCTCCTTGACCTGATCTCTAGATGGAAGTCCTTCTCTACCTATCCAAGATCTCCTTGAATCATATTCCTTCATGATCCAATCGTGTCTCATACACAAGTGTCTTCCTCCTTCACCCTAACCTTGTTTTTATAATCTTGAGTATGACCTAACCCTAATCTCCAAAGTGATTGACGAGTGAGATTACTTCTCGCCTCACTTGAGATCAGTGGCTAATATTTAATGTTGATTACTTTTAGCATTTCCTTAAATAACTCAATTAATTCATAAAATCACTTTACTTCAATAATTTCTTTAATTAAAGTAAAGTATCAATGTAGAAGGATTTGGATGATTTCCACATGTATAGACATTTAGACCTGTGTGGAAATACATTTCCGATGCTACCAACATCAACACTTCAGACTTAAAAAATTTAGGTGTCCTAGTCGTTCATGCAAAATTATGCTTCGTTCGTCGGTTTGGGAAATGAGATAATCAATCCACGATCTAGTCAAGGTAAGTCACAAAATTTATATAGTCCATCCTTTGAGTCAAGAAACCCTTCGACGACAATCAACCAATCATTTTTTAGATCCCTAACAAAGAATCGATCTGTAAAAACTCAACAATTTTACCAGTTTGCATCGGTTGGGAAAATGACAATATATGTGCACTCAGATTAGATACATGATACACATCTAGAATCATGTCAATAGGGAACATCACCATGACCTATGATATCAAGAGAAAAATCATCAACTACACAAATCTTTTTCCCAACAATTTTATCCAGGGAAGAGAATAAAGAAGCATCTTTGGCCATATGATGAGTGCACCCAGAATCAAGTGCCCACTCATTCTTTGTTAAGACATAGAAAAATCATAATTTTATGTATAAAACCCCTTGTTAATCCCTAGATATTGAATTATTACATTGTATGTCGGATAGAACCCTTCATGGTTCCCTTTCATTATAATTGTACCCTTTGTATCCTATATATATATATACCAAGGAGACCTAGTCTTAGGATTATATCATCTAATCTCATATTGTATTTTGAATTTGATATACTATAAAAGGAGGTTTCCCCCTCGAAGTGATTTGTATTCATTGACTTTTTATCATTTTTTAAGTGTTGGATCATAACATTTTGGTATCAGAGCATCGATCCTAGGGTTTTTCTCTCCAATAAAGTTATCTCATAATTTTCGCTATAAATTTTTTTCTAGGATGATTCATATAGTGAAACATGGAGGTTATTTATAAGACATATCAAGGTATATCTGGTGAAAATTTTATCTTCTAGGGGATTTCAATTTTAGAGATACTAGGGAATTTCAATTTCAGAGATGTACCATTTGGAAGATAGGGTTTTTGATGAGTCCTATAACTAGTATCAAACAGGTGTTCCGGATAAAACAATAATATATTCTTTAGAGAGGATTCAAATTTTATGAAACCTATCGATTTTTAAATAGGATAGTACATAGTATGTTTGGTATAACTTTCAGAATCAATTATTAAATATTGGACACGTGGAATTCTATACAAGTTTGTTCTCCCGGAAAGGCCAAAAATCAACAAGGTTTGGGAAAGTTACCCTAATTTTCACTTGGCACATGCAATTTTGGTCAGACCTATGGCATTGCAGAGAAGACATTTCAAAGTACTATAGGCAGAAATTTTAGACTCGTAAGGGATGAAATTTCTGAAACACATTAAAAGGAAGGTAGGCCAAAAGGACAAACTCCAAATTAAGGGCTTAAAAGGTACACAACTTACAATTGGCATAACCTTTTATTGGAAGATATGTTTTTAGAGATTAAAAATTTGTAATAAAGAGGAAAAAGAAGAGAATTATCATTTTCTCACCATCTATACCTCTAGAGATATCAACCATGACTCAAGATGAAATCGACGAGATTTATCACCACATGGAAAAGAGGATCACTAAAAATAGGGAACAAATGGAACATAAGATGGATGAAATGGAAAAAAATATGGATAAGAATATGAGTGAGAATAAGAATGTGATGAAAATAAATATGGATGAAATGGAAAATACGATAGATAAGGTGATGGATGAAATGGAAGATGAGATGGATAAGAAGATGGATGAAAATAAGAATGAGATTAAAGAAGAAATACAAAAATCCATCAAGGAATTGAAAAATTCCATGTCTTCCATGATCTTTCATGCTCTAGATGAGATAATCTCTAAAGGAAATATCAAAATGAAAGGAACTAAGGAAAATAAAGGTAGTATTTTGGTTGAACAACCTACCGATAATAAGCAATTTTCTAGTGGATTTAACTCTAATAGTGGAGTTAATTACGGTGGGGTCCTAAATTCAACTTTCCAAAGATTGAGTTAAATAATTTTGATGGAACAAAGGTATTTACCTGGGTGAACCAAATAGAACATTATTTTGAACCGCATAATATTATGGATGATAAGAAAAGGATTCACATAGAAACCTTGAACTTTGAGATAAAAAACCATATCAATGGTATCAATGGGTAGTTAAAAGGAATCCCCCTCTTTATCATTATACTTGGGGTTTATTTACAAGAGACTTAGAATCACAATATGGGAAAGTGTGGGAACAAGACTACTTCATTCAATTGACAAGAATCAAGCACTTAGGTGATATTGAAGATTATAATTCAGAATTTCAGCCACAAGGGTGGATGATATAAGTGATGATTTTTTTTTGGAAGATTACATGGGTAGATTATAACAAGACATTAAACATGATATTTTCTTAAGACATCCTACAAATATTATGGAGACTATGAAAATTGTGTGTCATATTCAAGCCAAAAATAAGGCTACACACAAGTCTACCATTCGAGCATATACATGAAGCAGAGATCGTTTTTGGGTTCATAAGACAAGAATACCTCAAACGACAAGGTTGACACCTCAAAAAATGGATGAAAGAAGAGAAAAAGGACTATGTTTCAATTGTGATAGTAAGTACATTAAGGGAGATAAATGTGGTGATAAGAAATTATTCTACATAGACCATGAAGAGGAAGAAGATCAAGAATTGTAACTTCCACAAGATCCAAATATATAAGATACTAATCAAACAATATTTTGTCATGCATTGGCTGACATCATTACTCCAAAAATCCTCAAGATACATGATACATCAAAAAGAAAAAGAAAAAAATATTGATTGATTATGGTAGTACCCATAATTTCATCAATTGCAAATTAGCAAAATATCTCAATTTATTTGTATACCCTGCACTTGATTTTCAAGTAACGATTGCAGATGGAGGTACCAAAAATTGTTCAAGGAAATTCCATAGTATCAATCTCAACATGGGGAGTATTTTCTAGATATCCCCGTGATTTCCATCCAAATGGGGTGTGTTGATGTTGTATTAGGGGTCCAATGGTTGCAATCTTTGGGAATAGTGGCACTTAATTTTCAAGATATTTTCATGATACTTTCCTTAGATGTAAATGAAGTTGAGCTTAGAGGTATCCAAGGGAAAACCTCTAAAGTGATAATCTCTAATAACATGGAAAAATTACTCAAATAGGAACATCAAGGTGTAGTTGCACAATTGTGCTCACTTGATGTTCAAACATCTATATCCTCTGCTCCATTAGACCTCCAAATAGTTATCAACAATAATTCCAAGGTATTTGGCGAAATTCCTAAGGGTCTTCCACTTGATCGAGATCATGACCATGTTATTCATTTGCAACCAAGAAGTGTACCACCTAACATTAGGCCTTACAAGTATCCATATGCATAGAAGAGTGAGATTGAGAGCATGATTTGTTAGAGGTCGAAATAATTCAACCTAGCCAAAGTTATTTCTCTTCACCAGTGGTGATGTTTACAAAAAAGGATGGTTCATGGCATATGTGTCCAGATTATAGAAATATCCAACAAAATGACCATCAAAGATAAGTTTCCTATTCATGTCATTGATGAATTATTATATGAATTGCATGGATATTTTTTTTAATAAGTTGTATTTTCGTTCGGGATATCATCAAATTAGAATAAGGCAGGAAGAAATTCCTTAAAAACTTTTTAGAACACATGAAGGTCATTATGAGTTTTTGGTTATGCCATTTGGACTTACTAATGCACCTTCAACATTTCAAATTTTGATGAATTATGTTTTCAAGCCCTTCCTTAGAAATTTTTTGTTAGTATTGTTTGATGACATAATAATCTACAACAAATCTTGGGAAGAGAATGTACAACATGTTGACATAGTATTACAATTATTGGAAGAGAAACGACTTTATGCAATTCCTTCCAAGTGTGCCTTTGAGGTTCAAGAAGTGGAATATTTGGGTCATATTGTATCTCATGAAGGTGTAAAAGTGGACCCTGAAAAAATTAAAGCTATGAGGGAATGGTCAATTCCAAAATTTTTGAAGAAACTTATAGGATTCTTAGGTTTAACAGGGTATTATCACAAGTTTGTCAATAATTTTGGTCAATTAACAACACCTCTAACAACATTATTAAAGAAGGAAGCATTTTCTTGGACTGAAGAAGCAACTAAAGATTTTGAAAAACTTAAGGAGGCTATATGTTCTACTCTCATCCTGTCCACACCGGGCTTTAAATTTTTTTATTTTGGAGTGTGTTTCCTTAGGCCATGGAATTGGTGTAGTTTTAATGTAAGAAGGAAGACCCATTTCCTTTGAAAGAAACCAACTTAAAGGAAAAAACTTAGTCAAACCAATTTATGAAAAAGAAATGTTGGTGATACTACATGAAATTTAGAAATGGCACCCTTACTTAATAGGAAGACACTTCAAAGTAAAAACAAATCATGATAGTTTGCAATACTTCTTGGAGCAATGATTATCTTTAGAAGAAAAACAAAAATGGGTTACCAAGATGCTAGTGTTAATATTTTTGGTGTAAATGCGGAAGATATTATTCTATATTTGTTTTAGTAAAACCTTTAAAAGGTTATTATAATTTTATTGTATAGGTCCGCTCAACATAAACTATTATATTATTGGTATTTTACTTATAATTGTAAAAATCCCCATTGTGGCTAGTCGACCTTGTTTTATGGGTTAGTTAGGTCAAGAGTCATGTCTCTTCAAGAGACACTGTTGTGTATAAATAGAGGATAGGTCCCTGTCATTTGGATACACACTCACACACTTCTCTTGTGCATCTTGGAGTGCATAAGAAGGTCTAGCGCACAAGTCTTGGAGACTGGTTCTTTTGGTGTTTTGGTCTTGGTCTTTCTTGGAGAGCTATAGCGCATCATTGTACTGGTTGAAGGAATCTATATTGAGGATTTTGGTTGCTGGGTTTTCTTCCCCACAAGGTTTTCCCAGGATAATATTTGTTTTCTATTGTATCTGTGATTGTCCATCTTTCAGTGATCCTACTACAATTGTTATCGGGTTAAGTAATTGTAATTGTGTAACTAGAAAAATTAAAATTTCAACATGGTATCAGAGCAAGCCTAAATATAAGCCAGTTGAAAATATAGAATCCTAAAAGGGAGTTGTTTTCAATCTAGATATAGTTGTCGGACAAACCAAGACCATCAGAAGGCAAGATGACTACCAGAACAAAGATCGATGATAAGATAGATGGAGTAGATAACTTTAGGGCCTGGAAGTACATAGTAACCCTCCTTCTTGAAGAACATGAACTGGATAAGTTCATTATAGAAGAGGTTCAAGAACCTCAAGGAGATGAAGCTAAGGAAACATATAAGAAGGACACGGTGAGAGAGAAAAGGATTATTGCAGACTCCATTAAGGACCACCTTATCCATCATATATCATCATTATCTTCTCCAAATAAAATGATGGAAACCTTAACTCATTTATTTGAGGGAAGAAACATAAATCAGAGAATGACTCGGAGATCTCGGTTGAAGAATGTGAAAATGTAGAACTCAGAAACCATTCACTCCTACTTCTCAAGAGTGAATCAAATCAAGGTGAAAATAAATGACATTGGTGACTCAGTAGAAGGAGAAGAGATGGTGATGACTACTTTGAATCACCTCCCAAGGTCATGGGATGCATTCATCCAAGGAATTTGTTCAAGAAAGAATCTTTCTAAGTTCAATAGGCTTTGGGAATATTGTAACCAGGAAGAATCTAGGACAACTGCAAGAGAAGAAAATATGGCAGATGGAGATCAAGCCCTAGCCGCCCACACCATGAAAGGAAAGAACAAGAAGGAGAATTATTTACCTAAGAAGTTTAAGTTGGGTCAAAGAGAAAACTCAAATATCAGATGTTACTGTTGTCAGGAATTGGGACACTTTGTTTTGGATTTCCCCCTCATTATGGAAATTAAGAATAAGAAAGGAAGTAAGAGGAATCAAGATCAGACAACTAAAGATGATGAGCTTCCCAAGAAGGTTGCAAAGAAACATGAATCAAGTGATGAGGATTATGTTCTTATCTCAACCCTTATAGGTACTTTTACTCATGGAAGTAACACTTGGTTGATAGACAATGGTGATTCCAAGCACATGACATGCTATGAAGACTCCTTATCTAAACCTATTGGGCACTTTAATTGTCTAATTGAATGGAAAATCAAAGTGTTCAATATAAATTGTCAACCTAGGGAAGTCTGTTATTTCAAGATAATTCTACACAGTCTATGCTAGATTATGAAAGCATCTCTAATCTGATTGTAGTAGGGAAGTTCTTTTTAACAAATCAAACAAACATTATCGCTAACACAATTGTGTTGATACAGCCGGAGTGCTACAAACTTAAAATCATAATTGCAATCTAAACTGATGAATCTACAAAAACCATGAATTGCCTACCTTAATCTAACTTTCTAATTTACTTTTGCAGGAAGAAATTCTATACTATTGTTGAAGGGAAATCTACTTATTGCAAGAGGCTACTTCACACTTCTATTTCTCAAAACAATATTTTAACCTCATGCAGAAAAAGGAAAATCAGTTCTCCAACTATGTTCAGCAACTGACTTCTAATTCTCATGAGAGAAGTTTATGCACATTTACCAAGAAGGAACTAAACTGTAACATCAGTTGTATTCAGAAATATCTAACAGTTAAACCATTTGCAATGAAAATGACTAAATCTAGAATTCGAAATAGAGGGGAATCGATGAGGAAGGTGGTCCCTTTCCTTCTCACTGAATCCACTCAAAGAGATAGGTTACAGTCTGCTAAAGAAATTCAATTCACTTCTTCATTTAATTTCCAAAAAGATGTATGTGTACAATAATTGCTACCTTCTTTAGTTCAAGGCAAAAGACTAACAACCCTTTACATTACAAAAGTTTTGTTATTTAAATTCAGATTCGTTCAGTGTTCAAAAACAAAACAGTCTTGAGAATCCCCGATTCTCAGGTTGTTCGTTAGATATCATTAATACAAAATCTTGAATTCTCCTTCATCAACATCGTGATCCAACATTCTAATCAGTAGGTGTTGCAACAGTCGTATCACAACAGGACTGGTGGCATCTGTTGTAACAGCTTTCAAGATTAACAAGCTTCTGTCTTAGCAGTTGTGTAACAACTATGTCTATTGTAAAAGCTTCCGATATTAACAAGATTCTGTCATGGCAGTTGTGTAACAACTTCCAGGATTGATGGTCATCCATTGCAGAAGTCATTTAATAGCTTCCAGGATTGGCGCATAGCTGTAACAACAACGAGTTTCTCGAAGTAGGTTGTTCTAATATTTTGATCATTAGTTAAATCATTTCATGGGTAAAATAAGTGAATGTTATCAATCAAACATGCTAAGTAAATGAAAATATAAAAGCAAGATGAATAGTTCATACCTTGGGGAAAAGGATCTTGGTGCTCATTATAATAGTCATTTAGCTTAGGAATGAGAAGGTTGAATGATCAAAAGGTGTAGTGAAAAGGGGCATTTCAGGGTCCTAACATACCCCCCAACTGAAGACATTGCATGTCCTCATGCAAAATACATTCAAACCTTACTTTGTAACTGAAGTAGATCAGTATCTCCTCCAATGCAAAATTGTTAAGAGAAATGTCTAAGTGTCGGTAATGAAGAATGTTGTGTCAAAAAGAAAATTTGTTGAGTCAACAATCTGTTTGGGTTTCTTTATGCTTGAGAATAGGATTAGTTTGAGTTGCTTGAGTAACAACTCATGAAGAAAACGGAGGTTCTTGTTTGCAAGCTTCTGGTATACCAGGAGCTGATTTATGACGATGGGATCTCCTCTGTTTTACTGATTTTTGTGTAGCAGGAAGTCCATGTTCAGTCTTGATTGATACATTTGTTGGTCCTGTAGCAACTGGAACTTTGACTACCTCATATCCTACCTCATAATAAATGTTGCCACACTCAAAACACATGAGTTCTTTGTTTCTGCCCAAAACAACTTTTGTCAGTGCTAGGATGTCCATGGTTATCCCCTCTGGATTCTTCTGTCAGGCAACTGCTACCTCTTGTTTCAGGGTTTTTAATTCTACCTTGAGGTTAACATTCTCTATTATCAGTGCAGCGATCCTGGAATTTTTTGTATTCTTGATCTTTTTCTCTATTTGGGCAAATAGTTGGGCAAGTGGCACATCCTCAGCATGTTGTGGAGTTGGTTCTTGTGTAACAGTTGTGGCTGTCAGGACTGGTTCTTGTGGAGCAGTCTCAACATGGAAAGTTGGTTCTAATATTAATGGCTTCGGTGGGACAATATTCTGTGGAGCAGTTGGTTCTTGTGTAACAGTTGTATCTGTCAAGACTGGTTCTTGTGGATCAGTCTCGATGTGGACAGTTGAATCTTGTGGAACTGTCTTTGCGTGGACAATTGATTCTTGTGGAACTGTCTCAACGTGGACAGTTGATTCTTGTGGAACTGTCTCTGTATCAACCATAGGGAATAGTGGACAGAGAATAGGAACGACCTGCTCCATATCTTGTCTTCCAATTGCAACTTCGACAGACCTAGTGGACCTGGTTTTTCTCCTGGGTAAAGTAGAAATGTAAGTAGTGGTTTTCTTCTTCGTTGTTGGAGGAGGAATAGGGTGTTCTTCATCAAGCACACAGGGAGGATATTCTAGTATATTGGGGTCTTTGATGATCTGGATATCGTCAACGGACATAGGATGCGCAGAATCATCAGGCAACACCGATGATTCTACTGCGAATTGAGTACATTCACTTTGGAAGGAGAAGATAGTTTCCTGCAGTTCTGGGCATAAAGTAAAACCTGGTATTCATACCCCTGTAGAATTCTCTATCGCAGCAGCCGGAGGGTTCTGATTTTATGTTGATCCAATTTGATCAATGGATCTTCGAGGTTTTCCTTTGAATGGACGTTTCCTTTTTTGCAAAGATGCACAGGTAATGATAGTAGGTGCTTGATCGGCTGTAGCAGTAATAGGAGAATCTTGTGTGATTGCAGCAACAATAGGAGGGGTATGTGTGATAGTTGGTGCCACAGCAGAGGGGGTAAGTGGTCTTGATGTTATAGTGGACCGTGCTATCCTTGTTCGCTTTTTATGTGATGCAGAGGTAAGAGCAGGTGTTTTCTTGTCAAAGGCAGGGGGTAGGATTTCAATAATCGGTGTATCATCCAAGTGTTGTGATTGTGGTCGAGCAGTTGGCTCTTCATCTGTTTGTTTGTCCACAACTACAGGCTGTTGTAATGCAAAGTTGTCGAGGCTTGTATGTTTGGTGCCAGGATGGCTTCGGGTTATACGGTTTCTTTTCTGAGTCATCTTACAGACATCGATAGTAGTGGTTTGGACTGTTGTTGCAGTCGAGGGTACAGGCTCTGGAAGAGGTCCATGGGTTGCATTGTCAAGGACAGGTACAATTCGTTCTAGATTTACAGACTGTGGTTGGTCTGCTGCAATAGGTGATGGGTTATTGGAAATGCCCATACCTCTGCGAATTAATAGGCCGATGAGTCTGTGATTAGAAACACAGTTCTTGGGGATCTTGGATTTTTTTACAAAACAGGCCATGTTATGCAATGATTGTAGGAGAAAATAAGGAATGTTTATCAATTTATGATGTCGCAGATGTGATAATAAGATGAAATCAGAAAAATAAACAACTTGGTATCAGCCTTCGCAGGTAATGTACCTTTTTAGAAATTCGACGACTTTCCCCCATGGCTCTGGTAAGGAATTGGCGTCTACACCTCTGCCTTTGGTCTAAACTCCCTTAGTGTTGACGAGGAACCCCTTCTATGCATCCGGGAGATGTTTTTTTTTGTTAAACCATCGTTCCCTTGTTCTTGGCAACCATGTTACAGCTACAATGCTTGCTTCTGTTAATGGAATCCTTACCCCATTCACCATTGAATACCCTTCAGTAAGATTTTGACTAAACTCCAATACCTCGTCCTCACTAAACTCTTTCAACTTCTTAAAATACGATATCCAGCCGGCCTGAAGAAATATTTGGTAGGCCTCTGGGTGTAGAAACAAACTATCCAGAGTTGTGGGTTCATGTCTCACAGCTGATCCTCCCATGATGTTTCTTGAGAGTCACAGATACGTAGGAGGAGAAACTATCACCTAAATCAGAGACGCAATAGGCGCAAACGTGGTTTGCAGAGAGAATACAGTGTCTTAGTTAAAAGAAGTGTGGGTGGAAAGGTGGTGGAGGTGTGTATAAAATTTGGAATGAACGGCTAAATTTACGTTTCCCCCCCCCCCAACTAAGTGGATAGGCTCCAGGTGTAATCGGTTAGTAAATAGGAAATCATGTTTTTTATATCTTCATTACTTTAACACGTAGGATTAATCATGTACCTCAAATCTTACCGCACATAACGACATGTTGGAGTAACCACACAATCCAACCGTCGTCGGAATGGCACGTGATGGCTGGCATGATGAAGGATCGTGAGAGAAATGACAGCTTATGCAGAGACGTAGTCCTTACTGTAGTTAGCCAACTGGAAATAGTTGAGTGTGAAGTCAGGTCATAATGAAGCATCACTTTCAGATAGAGAGCATCAGTATTGTCTAATCAATGGTGATGTTGCATGAAATATTGGAGGGTTGTAGTCGCAACATAGGAAAAAAGAAAGAGTGAAGTGGCAAGAAAGAACAACAATAATTAGTGTATCAGCAGGTTCTTTTTCAAAAATGTCGGAGGTAGGTGTAACAGCGTTGAGATTGGCCGATTTATCAAAAAAAGGTGGAACAACATTGAAATCGGCCAATTTATCGGAAGAAGGTGTAACAACATTGAAATCGGCCAATTTATTGGAAAAAGGTGTAACAACATTGAAATTGGCCAATTCATCGGAAAAAGGTGTAACAGCATTGAAATCGGCCAATTTATCGGAAGAAGGTATAACAACATTGAAATTGGCCAAACGCTACCTCACTTCATTTCTAGGAAGTTTTTCAACTTCCATGAACTCATCGTTTCCTTCTGTTCATCAGTCTACCTGCACACACATAATTGCTTGATACCTTTCAAAGCTTTATTAGCATAGTAAAGAAAATAGAAAAAATTCAACTAAAAATAGAGAAATGCAAATTTTGTTGAGATTATTTATATACAAAGTCTGAGGAAAAGAAGTCCTAAAGTTCAGAAGGGGAAGGATCAAGCTCCTTTCCATTTAAGATTTGATAATCTGTATCAGTTGTACAACTAGTTTTGAATTATGTCTTGGACAGTGGACGGTGATACAAACGCAGGCGATGACCATTTGCATGTAAGTGTGTATTGGATCCATCAATAGTAATCAACCAGACTGTCCCATTGGGAAAGACTATGTCTACCTCGTAAGGCCCTAGCCATCGTGTGCGCAGCTTACCTTGAAATTCCTTAAAGCGTGAATCATACAACATAGCCCAATCTCCTTTATGGAATAATTTCTTCTTAATGATTCGGTCATGCCATTTTGTTCTTTTTTGTTGAATCACTGTGGTTTGATGGATGGATTCCAAACGCTTTTCATCAAGCTCATTGAGCTGCTGCAGTCTGGATTTCTATGCCATAGTCAAGTCGAGGTTGATTGTTGATGCAGTTCTTAAGGTTTTGATTTTGAATTCAATGGGAAAAATAGGGCTTTTCCATATACCAGCTCGTAAGGAGAAAAACTATTTGTGATCCTCCAAGTAGTTTGGTAAGCCCATAGAGCTTCATGCAATATGTCAGACCAATCCTTATGATTTTCTCTCATTGTTTTAGTAAGAATGGATTCGATAACTTTGTTGGTTCTTTCCACTTGGCCATTGCCTTGTGGATGGTATGGAGAAGATATTCTATGTAAAACATGATATTTACTTAGTAGAGCTTCAAATTTATGTGATGTGAAAGGGGGTCCTCCATCAGTGACCAGTTCTCTGGGAACACCAAACCTAACAAATATATTTTCAAAAAAGAATGCTAAGACAGCCTTTTATGACGCTCTGATAAGTGCTTTTGCCTCCACCCACTTGGTCATGTAATCTTTACAGACCAATATATAGACTTTCTTATTAGAAGGTGGGTGAATGGGTCCTACAAAATCCATGGCCCATCTCTCAAAAGGCTCTAACACTACCTAAGGCTGGAGTGGCATATCATCCCTGTGAGTTGGCTGACCCATGCATTGGAAACTGTCACAAGCTTGGACATAATCCTTAGCATCTTGAAATATGTTAGGCCAATAATAGCCCATCCTTAAAATTTTATGCCCGATCCTTTTTGCAGCAAAATGACCCCCACAAGGGCCATCATGGCAAGCTTTCAGCAGATCATAAACCTCATCATCCCTCACACATCTCCTGATTTCTTGATCCAGGTCTGTGTAGAAGAGGTATCCTCCTATCCAACTGTACCTAACACTCTTTTGAATAATTTTCCTTCTTTCCCTAGGAGATAGATGTGGAGGTACCTTTCGTGCAACCAGATAATTAGCAATGTCTGCATACCAAGGTGAGTGAGTAGATACTGCAAACAAATGTTCATCAGGAAAGGAATTGTATATAGGTGAATTATCATCATTTATATGTAATCTCAAGAGAAAATCAACAACCACATTTTCTTTTCTTGGTCTATCCACTATAGTGATGTCAAATTCTTGCAGTAGTAACAACCATCTTGTCACTCGGGCATTAGTAATAGGTTTATTCATTAGATATTTTATGGTTGTATGATCAGTATGAATAAAATTTGGGTAACCAGTTACATAATGCCTGAATTTATTGATTGCATATACTACTGCCAAGAATTCTCTTTCAGTAACTGTGTAATTTAACTCAGCAGGAGCCATGTTCTTGTTGATATAGTAGATAATGTAGGGTTCTTTGTCCTCTTGTTTCCCTAGTACTGCATCAATWGCAGTGTCTGAGGCATCTGAAGAAATGTGAAAAGGCAGAGCCCAATTGGGCCCTCTCAAGATGGGAGTTGTAGACAATCTTTGTTTAAGATCTACAAAGGACAATTCACAGTCGTCAGTCCAACRAAAGTTAACATATTTTGTTAGTAAGAAAAACAATGGAGAGGCAAGTTTAGAGAAATTTTTAATGAATCTCCTATAATACCTGGCGTGTCCTAAAAAACTTCTTACCTCTTTCTGATTTGATGGAATTGGAATGTCCAAAATTACTTGTATTTTGGCTGGATCTACCTGAATCCATGCATAAGAGATGAAGTGTCCCAGCACTACCCCTTCGCGCATCATCATATGGCACTTTTCTGTACTTAAAGAAAGATGAGACTGTTTACATATTTTGAGCACTTTTTCCAGATTAGACAAAGCGTCTTCGAAATTAGTCCCATAAGGTGTAAAATCATCCATGAATATTTCCATACAGTCATTCACCATATCAGAGAAAATACCAATCACAGCTCTCTGGAAAGTGGTTGGTGCATTACACAAGCCAAATGGGATAACCTTGTAGGCAAATGTAACCCAAGGGATGGTAAAGGTGGTTTTATCTTGGTCCTGTGGGGCAATTTGTATCTGGTTATAGCCACTGAATCCATATAGGAAAGAAAAATATTTTTTTCCCGGCTAAGTTATCTAAAACCTGATTAATAAATGGTAGAGGGAAATGATCCTTTTGCATTACCTTATTCAGGGCTCGATAGTCCACACACACTCTCCACTTACCATTCTTTTTAGGCACAATAACCAATGGTGATACCCACTCACTGTCTGATATAGGATAGATGAATCTGGCATTGAGAAGTTTCTAAAGTTCTTCTTTAACAATTTCTTTAAGGTTTCGGTTCATCCTCCTTTGCGGTTGGCAAATGGGTCGGCATTCTTATTTGATGTATATATGGTGGGTGCATAGCTCAAAGGGGATGCCTTTCATATCCATGTAATCCCATGCAAATGCTTCTTTATGTTCAGTCAGTAAATTCATCAGTCGACGAGTTTCAGCGTTGGAGAGATCGGGACTAATGTTCAAGGTTTTTCCAGGTTCGATTTCTATAGTGATGCTCTAAGAACTGACTCTAGGAAATAAATCAGTTGTTTTTGTTTCATCATCTGCTGTTACAACGTTTGTCATTACAATGATTGTTGTTACAGCTGAATCACTCTGATTGTCAGCAGTTTCTGAGAACATTTCCAAGTTCATTTCTTCCTCGTCCATAGGGTCAAAGACTTTGATCAATTGGTGGTGCGTGTGTTGTGTAACAACAGAGGGGTCACAAATAAAACAGTTGATTAAATCATCCTCTGTCTCATCCTTGAAACTCGAGGCCTTTCCTATAGTTAGCACAGGCAGAGCACTTTCAGCCTTAGTGTCCATCCATAGAGAGTTTTCAAGTTCTGCACTGGGTGTAGCATGAGGATACAGGTTAAGTTTTTGTGTGTCGTAACCATCAGAGATGGTCATAGAACCAAATCGACAACCTATGAAGGCATCAACTGTGGCTAACCATGGTCGCCCAGAATTAGAGGATGGCCTCCCAGACTGGATTTGGGCTGCAACACGACAAAATCAGCAGGATACTCCCATGAGTCTACTGAAATAACTAAATCATCGATTACTCCTTCTGGTCTGATGGTAGAGTGATCAACTAATTCTAGAACAGTAGGAGTAGGTCGTATTTTTGTTCCGAGTTGCAACAACTGCGTAGTTTCTATTGGCATGATGTTAATTACTGCCCCTAAATCAACTAGTACATGCGGAATAGATGTTTGTTCAATTTTAACTATGACGATAGGGTTTCCTGGGTCGCCATATTTAATAGGTGGAGTTTTGCCTAGCATTAGCTCAAACAAATCCCCCACTACATGCACTGTGAGGGGATGTTTAGGTTTTCATCCAGGTTTTCTAATACAGAGATCCCTCACAGTATTGGCATAAATAAGGACATCCCTTATTGCTTGCAGTAGTGGAATATTAACGTGCAGATTTTGCAATTCTCCAAGGAGATTGAAAGATGGTAATTCCACAGGCTTGGTAATTTTCAGTCTTTCATGGAATGGTGGTTCTGTTGATTCTAGAATGGGTTGGTCAATTTATTTTGTATCGGCAGATGGTCTCTCCCCTAATTCCTTATTTGATTCTGAAGATGGAGCATCTTCAAATATTGGCTCAATTATTCTCCCTGATCTTAAGTGCATTTTATCATAAGGCATAGGAGTAATAGATAAGGCTGGAACATTAAGTATGTCTATGTTCTGAATGGCCTTATTATTTGGGTTTGGGTTAGGTTTCACAGGCATCTGAGTTCGTAAGGGAGGATTGTTTGGTGAGTTATTGGGAGGCAATTGCAGCTGTTGCTGCTGGTATGGGGGTTGGAACTGTTGTTGAAAGAAGTTTGGTTGGTGTTGTCTTTGATAACTGAGTTGTTGTTGATGACCTCTCCCATATGGGTTCCATTGCCCATAGTGATTTTGTTGTTGGGGAAAAGGTAACTATGCATTGGGATCTTGATAAGAGGGTGGCATTTGGTTTGGAGGGGGGGCATTCGACTGGCCATATGGTAGATGATTGTTCCAATAATTAAATGTTGGAGGAGAGAATTGAGAATTCATACCTTGACCTCTTGGTTGCCATTGTCTCCTTTGAGTGATCAGATAGACATCCTTTGCTTCCTCATTAGTTTCCTTCATTGATTCTTTTACCCCTGGTAGAGAAGGACATTGGTCAGTGGCATGGTCTAATTCACAAATAAGGCATACCTGGACAGTGTTCAGTGGGCACTCCCTTGGTGGATGTTTATTCCTGCATTTTGGACAGAAAATGCATAATACTTGCTCTGGTTCTGCTTGTTTTTGTTTGACCTGCAAGTATCTATTTGTGAGGCAAAAGAGTTAATCATCTCTGTTTTGAAACTTTCTAACAGATTACCTATTTCTGCTCTTGTTGCTCCTCCATTTGTTGATTTATGTACCCTTAAAAAAGTAGTATCCTTGGTAGCTGGTTTATTCCTTGTAGATCCTCGAGAACATCTTTTGCATAGGTCTACAATGTCCTCATAGGATTCCTTAGATATATATCCTTTACCAATCATATTCAACATATCTAAACAATCTTCTCTAACTCCTTTTAGCAAAATGGTTTTCAGAATGTCCTTACTCACATCCAGATGGCCAGATTGTTGTAGATTGTATTGGAGTCACTCCACAAAGTATTCAAGGGTCTCGTCCTCCTTCTATGACATTTTGAACAGCTCCTCCCTTCGTTCCCTTGTCCGACAGTAGTCTTGGTATTTGTGCAGGAAAAGCTGCCTCATTTGTATCCATGTTGAAATGTTTTCCCCTCCAAGGGTCATGAACCATCTTAACACATTTCCTTTTAATGTGGCTGGAAATAGTTTAAGCTTCTGCGCAGTGGTAGTGTAGTCATATATTCTACACAAAATGTCAAATTCAAACAGAAACTCATCCGTATCTTCAGTAGATAATCCATGAAAAATTGGGAGAGCCGAGAGAGGTATGTTTTTCATAGGAGCCATCCCTCATGTGGGAACATCAGAAATAGGAAAAACCAGGGTAGAGATGGTGTTTTCATTGTTTACCTGATCCTCGTTGTTCTATGGATTCTCTTGGTAGAGATATTCTTCATTATCCCCTTGATTCTCCATATGTTCTCTCTCCCTCCACTCAATATGAACAGTGTCCCACTCTTCCTTAGTGACTATCCGACCGTTGATCTGATAAACAACTTCTTCTAGGTTTTCTCGGTTCCAGGCTATATTGCCTTGATCCTCAATGTTCTCCAGTGTTGCTTGTTGATTTGTTGGTGACAAATCTTCAGCTTCGCTTTCATCTTCAGCTTCAACCCTTGATGAGAACGATGTTTCGAGAGGGGGTGTTTCTGCTGACTGCGGATCACTTCCTCTTGGAGGATTGGCAAGGCGAAAAATGGATCCTGAAGAAGAGTTTGCTCTGGCTATAATCTCATCAACAATGGTCTATCTTCCCAGTATGTTAAGATTTCTTCCTCCACGTCCTCTGGTGCCTGTAATGTTAGTATTTTGGGGGGTTCGGTCTCGCGTTTGGTGATTCATGCAAACTATTCATTCCTAAAAAAAACTAGTGTGCTTACCAAAATCTACAATTATCTTCCCCGGCAATGGCACCAAAATGTTGGGCACTTTAATTGTCTAATTGAATGGAAAACCAAAGTGTTCAATATAAATTTTCAACCCAGGGAAGTCTGTTATTTCAAGATAATTCTGCATATTCTATGCTAGATTATGAAAGCATCTCTAATCTAATTGTAGCAGGGAAGTTATTTTTAACAAATCAAACAAACATTATCGCTAACACAATTGTGTTGATATAGCTAGAGTGCTACAGACTTAAAATCATAATTGAAATATAAAATAATGAATCTACAAAAACCATGAATTGCCTACCTTAATCTAACTTTCTAATTTACTTTTGCAGGAAGAAATTCTATACTATTGTTGAAGGGAAATCTACTTATTGCAAGAGGCTACTTCACACTTCTATTTCTCAAAACAAGATTTTAACCTAATGCAGAAAAAGGAAAAGAAGTTCTCTAGCCATGTTCAACAACTGACTTCTAATTCTCATGAGACACGTTTATGCGCATTTACCAAGAAGGAACTAAACTATAACAACAGTTGTATTCAAAAATATCTAACAGTTAAACCATTTTCAATGAAAATGACTAAATCTAGAATTGGAAATAGAGGGGAATCGGTGAGGAAGGTGGGCCCTTTCCTTCTCACTGAATCCACTCAAAGAGATAGGTTACAGTCTGCTAAAGAAATTCAATCCACTTCTTCATTTAATTTCCAAAAAGATGTCTGTGTACAATAATCGCTACCTTCTTTAGTTCAAGGAAAAAGACTAACAACCCTTTACATTACAAAAGCTCTGCTATTTAAAGTCAGAGTCATTCAGTGTTCAAAAACAGAACAGTCTTGAGAATCCCTAATTCTCAGGTTGTTTGTTAGATATCATTATTACAAAATCTTGAATTCTCCTTCATCAACATCCTGATCCAGCATTCTAATCAGCAGGTGTTGCAACAGTTGTATCACAACAGGATTGGTGGCGTCTGTTGTAAAAACTTCTGAGATTAACAAGATTATGTCGTAGCAGTTGTGTAATAGCTGCATCTATTGTAACAACTTCCGAGATTAACAAGATGTCGTCGTAGCAGTTGTGTAACAACTTCCAGGATTGATGGGCATCTGTTGCAGAATTCATGCAATAGCTTCCAGGATTGGCGCATAGTTGTAACAACAACGAGTTTCTCGAAGTAGGCTATTCTAATATTTTGATCATTAGTTAAATCATTTCATGGGTAAAATAAGTGAATGTTATCAATCAAACATGCTAAGTAAATGAAAATATAAAAGCAATATGAATAGTTCATACCTTGGAAAAAAGGGTCTTGGTGCTCATTATAATAGTCATTTAGCTTAGGAATGAGAAGGTTGAATGATCAAAAGGTGTAGTGAAAAGGGGCATTTCAAGGTCCTAACATTGGTTGATAGATAATGGTGATTCCAAGCACATGACATGCTATGAAGACTCCTTATCTAAACCTATTCATAAAGATTCACCTCACAAGGTGAAATTGGGTGATGAATATCAATATCCAATCAAAGGTGTTGGAGAATATTCCTACAAGTTAAAATCAGGCAAGCCAATGAAGATGAAGGAAGTTCTCTATGTTCCAGGTTTAAAAAAGAATCTTCTTTCAATTTCAGCATTGTACAAGAAAGGATTTAGAGTAGCATTTATTGATGGTCAAGTTCTTATGTGGACTAGAGGGAATACCCTTGATGATGTAGTAGTGATTGGAGTTGAAGGAGGACTCTACAAATTAAAAGGACATTCAGACTCTGGAATGGTTCATGATATTTTGAATCCCAATGAACTATGGCATAAGATATTTTCTCACCTACTCTAAAAATCTCTTCCGGTTGCAAGAAAAATGGTGACAAGTCTTCCAGAAATCTAAGCAGAACTAGATGGTGTGTGTAAAGAATGCGCACAAGGCAAGAACGTGAAGCACCCCTTTCCCAATAACAATAGAAGAGCTAAAGGATTTTTGGACATCGTGCATTCATACGTATGTGAACCGATGTCGAAAGCTTCACTTAGTGGGTATGTATATTATGTATCTTTCATTGATGATTACTCAAGTAAAACTTGGATATATTTGTTAAAAGAAAAGAATGAGTTTTTGGAAAATTCAAAGAGTTCAAGGCTCTGGTAGAAAACTTGACAGAGCAGAAGATAAAGACCTTGCGATCATAAAATGGAGGTGAATTCACCTCATAATAATTCAAGGAGTGTTGCAAGGAAGTTGGGATTAAGAGGGAGCTTTCTACTCCCTATAAACCTCAATGGAATGGAATAGCTGAAAGGAAGAACCAGACAATCATGGAAGAATTAAAGGCCATGATCCATGATCAATATATTCCTATGCATCTGTGGGCAGAAGCAACGAAGATGAAAATGTACATGAAGAATAAAAGTCCCCATATGGTGCTTGAAAAAAAGATACCAAAGGAAATGTTTTCAGGAGAGAAGCCAGAAGTCATCCATTTCATAATATTTGGTTGCTCTGTATTTGTTCACATCCCCAAGGAAAAGAGGACAAAGTTGGACCATTCTAGATGGAAGGGAATATTTGTTGGTTACAGTGACACATCGAAGGCCTACATGATATAAATTCCTAGTCACCGGAAAGTGGAGATCAGACGAGATGTAACCTTCGATGAGAATGTATCTTTCAGTAAATCCAAATAGATCTGTGTAGAAGAGGCACATGAATAAGGTAATGAAGTTCCTAAAGTTGTAGAGGCAGTTGAATGATAGGAAGTCATTCCATAGGATCATGACATGGTAGAACCTCAAAAAAAAATCGAGATACCTTCTCGCAAGAGAAGACCAACTTGGGAACAAGATCTTATCAGAGATGCAGAAATAATTGGTAGCCCAGAGAAATATTTCAGGGAAAGTAAGAAGCCGAAGCTATATTCCAGCTACGTGCCATGCTTGTGTGACATAATGGATGCAGAACCTTCTAGTTATGAAGAACCTGCAGAAAATCAAGTATGGAAAGATCCCATGGTAGATGAATACAAGTCCATTAAGCAGAATGATGTCTGGGATGTCATTCCTGAACCAAAGGAAAAATATATGGTTTGTTCGAAATGGATCTACAAGAAGAAACACACAACTGATGGTAGTATTGAAAAATATAAGGCAAGATTTGTGGCCCGAGGTTTCTCTCAGAAGGAACGGATTGAATATGAAGAAAAATGTTCTCCCGTAGCAAGATATACCTCGATCGAGACTATACTTTCATTGGCCACTATGATGAAATGGAAGGTTCACTAGATGGATGTAAAGACAACCTCTTTGAATGGTGAAATAAAAGAGGAATTTTATGTGGAGCAACCACTTGGATTCGATAGACATGACATGGAGAATCATGTGTGTAGATTAAAGAAGGCTTTATATGGATTGAAGCAGGCACCCAGAGCATGGTATGGTAGGATTGATAATTTTCTGATGAGCTTGGGTTTTACCAAGAGCAGTGTAGATCCTAACCTTTACTTTAAGGTTGAGGATGGTGAACCGGTGATTCTACTGTTGTATGTAGATGACATGTTTCTAACAGATGCGAAAAATATCATCACTGAATGTAGGAGAAAATTGGTTGTAGAATTCAAGATGAAAGATTTAGGAATGATGCACTACTTCTTGGGATTAGAAGTTTGGCAGAGAACATATGGTATTTTCCTAAATCAAGGAAAGTATGTTGTGGAAATCTTGAAGAGGTTAGAGATGTTGGATTGTAAGGCCATGGTTACCCCGATGGTATCAAATCTTAAGTTGTTGTAGGATACAAATTCAAAGATTGTGGATTTTACCTTATATAGGTAGATAGTGGGCTCATTGAAGTATTTGATGAACACAAGACTGAATATATGTTTTGTTGTGAACACCCTGAGTCAACATTTGGAGCAACTCAGACATGTTCATTTGGTTGCAACAAAACATGTGTTGAGGTACCTTAAGGGTATTGTACATCATGGTCTATGGTATAGATTTGACCGTGAGTTTGGTTTGTATGGATACTCATATTCATATTGGGTCGATAGTATTCCTGACCGGAAGAGCACTTTCCAATATTGTTTTAGTCTTGGATCCAGTATGGTCTCGTGGAGCAGTAGGAATTAGTCATGTGTGGCACTTAGTACGACTAAAGATGAGTATGTGGCAGCATGTGTAGCAAGAAGAGAAGCAATATGGCTTTAGAAGCCATTGTTTGGGTTATTTGGCCTTGGATTGGAGGTGACCTGCATTTGGTGTGACAACCAGAGTTGCATGAAGTTGTCAGAGAACCTGATGTTCCATGACAGGTCGAAGAATATCGAGATCAGATACTACTATATCAAGGATATGGTATAGAGGGGAGAAATGAGGCTCCAAATCGTGACTACCTAGGATCAAGTTGCAGATGTGTTCACCAAGCCTCTATCAAGGACGAAGTTTGAGTAATTCAGGGACAAGCTTGGTGTGGTCCCTCTTCATAGGGAGTGATAAGTGGAACTCATCCAACATGAAAAAGGGTCGGAACTGAGTATTGGAAAATCTCATCCAGCATGAAAAATGGTTGGAATTGAGTCTGGTGGGTCTCATCGAGGATGAAAAAGGGTTGGAACAGAGACAAGAGTGCACATGATCATGCACTGATGCATTGCCGGGAGTGGATGTCATGTGGACATGTTGTAGCTATTGAGAGCTACCCAATATAGACCTTGGTTGCATGGGGTGAAGTCATGTCTCACTATGGATATCCAAGGATGAATAGATTCACATGTTCAACAGTCAATGGATGTGATCTCGTGTGGTATCAGACTTGGAGTGTTTGTTTAGAAAGAATACCTTCCTATTTAAGAGGGAGTGTTAATATTTTTGGTGTAACTACGAAAGATATTCTTGTATATTTCTTCTAGTCAAACCTTAACAAGATTATTATAATTATATTGTACAAGTCCGCTCAACATAAATTATTATATTATTGGTATTTTACTTATAATTGTAAAAATCCCCATTGTGGCTAGTCAACCCTGTTTTATGGGTTAGTTAGGTCAAGATTCATGTCTCTTAAAGAGACATTGTTGTGTATAAATAGAGGATATGTTCCTCTCATTTCGATATACACTCACACACTTCTCTTGAGCATCTTGGAGCGCACAATAAGGTCTAGCGTACAAGTCTTGGAGACTGGTTCTTTTGGTGTTTTGGTCTTGGTATTTCTTGGAGAGATATAGCGCATCATTGTACTGGTTGAAGAAATCTATATTGAGGATTTTGGTTGCAGGGTTTTCTCCCCCATGAGGGTTTCCCAGGATAATATTTTTGTTCTATTGTATCTGTTATTTTCTATCTTTCAGTGATCCTACTACAATTTCTATTGGATTAATCAATTGTGATTGTGTAACTAGAAAATTTAAAATTTCAACAACTAGGTTATAATTTTTAAATTATCTACAAAAAAAGGAGAACATAATGTTGTGGCAGATGCCCTTTCAAGGAAATAAGAAGAAATAAAAGGTTCAATATGTGTTATTTCTATTCCACAATATGATTGGGTGGAATAAGCAAGAATATAATGGAAGCAAGATCAAGAGGTATGGAATATCATTCAACAAATACATGAGGGAACCCCGGTCATTAGAGAATTTTGTATGGAAGAATGATTTGTTATTGTATCATGATTACCTATATTTATGTAAGAATTACCAATTCAAATAGAAGGTCCTTATAGAATTGCACACTTCTCCTATAGGAGGACACTCAAGATTCTTGAAAACATACCACAAGATCAAGAACGATTTTTTCTAGGAAGGTCTTAAAATTGATGTTCAAAAATTTGTGTCTAAATGTTTAGTATGCCAATAGAATAATGGAGAAACAATCAAGACACTATATATCCTACAACCATTAGCTATACCAAGTCAATATTGGGAAGAAGTTTCAATGGATTTTATTGCAGGTTTACTCAAATTTGAAGGAAATACTTTCATCATGGTAGTAATGGATCGACTAACAAAGTATGCCCATTTTTTCTCTCTTTATCATCCTTTTAAATCAAGTATAGTAGCCACATCGTTCATGGAAACAATTTGAAAGCTACATGGAGTCCCCAAGATTATTGTAAGTGACAGAGATCCAATTTTCACTGGAAAATTTTGGACTGGATTATTTTCTTGTTTGGGTACTCAATTGGCCCACAACTCATCTTACGACTCTCGATCCGATGGGAAAGATGAGATTGTGAATAAATGTCTAGAAGTATATCTTTGTTGTTTTGTATCTGATAAACAGACACAATGGGTCAAGTGGTTTCCTTTGGAAGAATGTTGGTAGAACACATCATTCCACACTTCATAAAAAATGTCCCCATTTTTGGCACTTTATGGATATCATCCTCCATCCATTACATCACCCTTGAAAGGGAATACAAAGGTTCAAGCAGTGGAGGAATACATAGGTAACCAAATATATATTCTCATATTGTTGAAGGACAACTTAGTTATGGAACAAAATAGGATGAAACACCAAGAAAATCAACATCACAGTGAAAGGGAATTTGAAGTGGGGGATTTGGTAGGGGATTTGGTATTTTTGAGGCTACAACCATATAAATATATGTCCCTCAAACAAAAAAAGGACACTAAATTAGCACCCAAATATTATGGCCCCTATAAGGTTTTGCAAATGATTGGAAGTATGACTTACAAATTGGATTTTCCTCCATCGTCACGTGTACATCCAGTCTTACATGTTTCTTGATTAAATAAGGTAATCGACAACAAGATCCCAGTCCAAACTGTTTTACTAGAGATTAATGAAGAAGGGAAAATCATAATAGAACTAGAAACAATCCTTGAAAAAAGGATTCAGAAACTGAGAAATCGAGCAATCATAAAGTACCTTGTCAAATGGAAGAACCTACTAGTGGAAGAGTCAACATGGGAAGATGAGTTATTCTTGCAGAAACACCTGTAGTTAGTCAAGTGTTGAGGAAAACACTTGTTTGAAGGAGAGGAACATTTTAAGACCTAGAAAATCCCCAGATTATGTGTAAAACCCCTTATTAATCCCTAGATATTGAATTATTACATTTATAGTATTATAATTGTATGTCGACTATAACCCTTCATGGTACCATTTCCTTATAATTGTACCCTTTGTCTCCTATATATAATTGTACCCTTTGTCTCCTATATATATATATATAT
>ML778103.1:913600-928347 GCA_009831015.1 Picea engelmannii | reverse complement strand
TCATCTTGTACTTGAACATTTAAGTGGGGTAAAAGGAGGTTTCCCCCTCGAAGAGGCTTATTATCTGAAATTATCTCTTTTTCAAGGCGTTGAGTACTTTTTCTGAGTTTTTTCTATGCTATATTGATATTTGGTTCTTAACACAACACATCATGACAACATGAGGCTAGAAACACATCATCACAACATGAGGCTGGCAACACATCATCATAGCATGAGGCTGGCACATCATCAGCATAAAGCTGGCATCACAGCACGAGGCTGGCAACACATCATCACAACATGAATCTAGCATCACAACATGAGGTTGGTACATCATCATCAACATGAAGTTGGCATCACAACACAATGCTAGAAACACATCACTACTCCCCCTTTCGAGGGAGGTCCTTTCGAACTACACCAATCTCATCTCTAAAGTGCTCAAACTTTACATGAGATAGAGGCTTGGTCAACACATCAACAACCTATTCATCTATGCTAACATATTGGAGTTTTATGGGTCCTCTCTGCACCATATCACGGATGTAATGATATTGAATCTCTATGTGTTTTGACTTGTCATGGAACACAGGGTTCTTTGTCATATTTATGCAGCTTTGGTTATCACATAGGATCATGGTTGCTTTCATCTCTATATTGAATAGACCTGTCAAAAACTTCCAAAGCCATGTGGATTCACAACTGGAAGAACATGCAGAAATGTATTATGCTTCTATCGTGCTGAGAGCAATGCTTGATTGCTTCCTACTCTGCCATGAGATCATGGTTGGCCCCAGACTGAAACAACATACTGAAGTTATATTTCTGTCAGAGACACTTCCAGCCCAATCTGAATCAGCATAACCACTCAGTCTGAATTCATGATATCCATCATAAATGAGGCCACAATCTAATGCACCCTTAAGGTACCTCATCACATGTTTTGCAGCAATTAGGTGAACACGTATGGGCTCTACCAGAAACTGACTCAAGGTGTTCACAAAAAAACATATATATGGCTTGGTATTCGTCAGATACATCAACGATCCAATGATCTGTTTGTACAACGTAGCATCAATCAATTCTAATGAAGTGTCAACCAGGAGTTTCAACTTTGTTTCCATGGGTGTTTTCATGGACTTGCACTCCAACATATCAAATCTCTTCAGTATTTCAAATGCATACTTCCTTTGGTTAAGGAAGATCATCTCTGGGCTCTGCCAAACCTCAAGACCTAAGAAATAGTGCATTAGACCAAGGTATTTCATCTCAAATTCTACAGCGAGGTTCTTCTTACATTCAGTGATGAGATTCTCTTCTCCAGTTAAGAATAAGTCATCCACATACAATAACAATATAACAGACTCATCATTCATAACCTTGAAGTAAAGGTTAGAATCAACTTTACTTTTGGTAAAGCCCAAGCTCGTCAGAAAACTGTCAATCCTTCCATACCAAGCTCTAGGAGTTTGCTTCAATCCGTACATAGCCTTGTTCAACTTGCAGACATGAGTCTTCCTTTCCTCAACTTCAAATCCTTGAGGTTTTTCTATATACACTTCTTCTTCAATGACACCATTCAAAAAGGAAATTTTCACATCCATCTGGTGCAACTTCCACTTCATCTTAGTTGCAAGGGCTATGATGGTTCTGATTGAAGTGTATCTAGCTACATGAGAAAACATCTCTTCATCAATACCTTCCTTTTGAGAAAATCCACGAGAAACAAACCTGTATTTATATTTCTCAATACTTCCATCAACAACATGTTTTATTTTGAAAATCCATTTGGAAGATACCACATCCTTTCTCTTCGATCTAGGAACTATTTCCCATACATCATTATTTATGATGGATTGGTATTCTTCTATCATGGCATCTGCCCATTCTTTCTTCTGAATGGATTCTTCAAAGCAGGTAGGCTCCTTCTCTAAGAGATCACACATCAAAGCCATATAACTGGAGAATGGATTTGGTTTCTTCACTTGTCTCATGGTTCCTTCGGGGACACCATACTTCTCTCCATATTGAATAAGTTCTCTTTCTCAGGATGGATTTCTCTTGTGGGATATCGACATCTAGGGAGGTTCTTGAGATTCTATTATATCATGGTCTTTTAGAATCTCCTCATCAGGGAAAGCTATGACTTCCCTCACTGATTATGCAACTCTGGGAGCTACAGGTTCCTCTTCATATACTTATTCAAGCTGGTATCTTCTTGATTTCTTGAGTGTTTCATATTCATCAAAGGTTACATCCCTGCTGATATCAATATGATGGTAACCTGGTATATAAAATCTGAAGGCCTTGGAGACCTCACAGTATCCAACAAATATTCCCTTCTTTCCTAAAGGGTCCATATTGGTTCTGTTCTCTTTTGGAATATAAAAATATTGGGCATCCAAATATTTTGAGATGGATTACTTCTGGCTTCTTTCCAGTGAACATCTCTTCAGGGGTCTTGAAACCAAGTGCACTATGGGACAATCTGTTTTGTACATATACTATTGTTTTTGTTGCTTCTTCCCATAAGTACATTGGAATATCTTGATCATGGATCATGGTCTTCACTGCTTCCATTATAGTTATGTTCTTTATTTCTGCTACACCATTTTGTTGAGGATTGTAGGGAGTGGTGAGCTCCCTCTTGATCCTAAAATATTTGCAAAAGTTTGCAAACTCTTTTGAGGTGTATTCTCCTCCATTATCTGACCTGAGTATCTTGATCTTTCTTTCAGAAATATTCTCTATCAAGGCTTTGAATTCCTAGAATTTACTGAACACTTCATCTTTTTATTTCAAAAAGTAAACCCATGTTTTATTAGAATAGTCATCAATAAAATATACATAGTATACATACCCACTGATGGAGGATGATGGCATTGGGCCACACATATTTGAGTGAATGAGCTCTAGGACTCCTTCTACTTTACTGTCTCTCTTCGAAAAAGGGTTCTTGATGTTGTTTCCTTGTGCACATCTGTTGCACATACCTTCATGGTCAACCTTGAGTTATGGTAGACCTGTGACTTCCATGCTTACATAAGGTAATGACTTGTAGTTGATATGGGCTAATATTCTATGCCAAAGTTCACATGGATTCTCAATGGAGTGGGTCATGGCTATGTTTGAGTGACCCTTTAGCTTATACAAGCCACCTTCTTCTTTTCCAATAAAAATTGCTTCTTCCATGGTTTTTCCTTTGGTCCACATAATAACTTATCCATATATGAAGGCAACTTTGAAGCCTTTCTTTTCTAAAGCTAAGATGGAGAGTAAGTTCTTTGTCAAACCTGGTACATATAGTACATCCTTCATCTTCGTTGGGGTCCCTGAATCAAGCTTGTAGTTTGATTCTCCTACTCCCTTGATAGGGTATTGATAATCATATCCAAGTTTAACTTTCTGAGGAAACTTATTTTCTGAAAGGAAAGAGAGAATATATCTTTGAACTGTCATGTGCTTGGAAGCATCACTATCAATAAGCCAAGTGTCCTCACTAGGTGATACTGATCCTGAGAGGGCGGAGATTAAGACATAGTCTTCAATCTATTCTTTTATCTTCTTTGTGGGTGGCTCTTCATCTTCAACTGCATGGGCATGGTGCCTCTTTTTTTTCTTCTTGTATTCTTCTCGTCTAGATGGACAATGTTTTGCAATATGTCCCATGTTGTCAAAATGGTAACATTGGTAGAATGAGAAATCTTTTTCTCTTCTTTGACCTTTCTGAAACTTCTGGAATCTCCTTGGTTGAGATTCTTTATGTATGAATTTGTTTTGGGGTGAGACTCCTTATGAGTTTCTTTCTGGAATTAAGACTTATTTCTTCCTCCTTTAGTGTGAGTATCTAGGGATTGATCTTCATCTCTTGATAGCAAACCTTCTTGGTTAGCTACTCTTGATTCTTCTTGAACACATTTTTCCCAAAGACTGTCAAATTGTAGTTTGTCTTTTCTGGCACAAATAGTTTGGATGAATGCATCCCAAGGTCTTGTGAGACCATTAAGGGTTGTCATTATAAGTTCCTCTTCATCTATAGTATCTTCAATTGTTTCTAGTTGTTCTTTGAATTGTGATATTCTGGAGAAATATTCTTGGATTGTTTATCCTTTCTGCATCCTTGTATTCTTGAGTTGATTCCTTAGATTCATCTTCTAATTTATGTTCTTTCTTTCATATAATCTAGTTAAGGCATCAAACATTTATTTTGGAGTCTTCTTTGAAGACACTTGAGGAATCAAGTGATCTTTGATAGAATCTGTAATGATCTTTTGGCCTTAACTGTGTCTTTTTGGTGTTTTACTTTAGCTACAGCATCGACGGGTTCTGGTACATTCTCTTTAATGAATCTTGCTAGGTAATTATCTTCAAGAATGATTCCAATCCTATACTTCCAGGGATGGAAGTTTTCCACACCTTCTAGCTTATCAACAAGCTTAGTGCTTGCAAACATCTTTTACCTGGAGCTAGGAAAATGAACAAAAAATGAAAATGCTCAGAATTGAATTTTAAACTTACCAGGAGGTGTGCTTCACTGAGGCGAGTAGCCTAGTGTGGTTAGATTTCAGAAAATACAAATTTTTCCCCTTCAAACTTGACCAGTGGATTTATGGACTGGTGCTTCTAGTTTTCTGGTACTTCTAGTTTCCTGGTACTTCTGGTTTTATGGTACTTCTGGTACTGGTGAAAACTAGGGTTTCACTTTCTATGAGTTCTATCCACTGAAAAGTTGCGTTGAAGGTGCCAAAGAGTTCCTTAGGCTAGGGTGCACTTTTCTATATGGCTTTTGGGCTAAAATTCCTCTTCAATAAAAATCCCTAAATTTATTGTATGACAACAATGACATTTTTCTTTTTCCTGTGAAAGATGCTCTCTTCAGCTTAACTTTGATACCATGTTAGATTTTAAGCTATTATTAGGTTTGTTTTCAATTTACTAGATAACAATAGAATATATAGGATCACTGAGAGAAACACAATCACAAGAGACACATCATTTATCATGTGAAACCCCCATGGGGGAGAAAACCCAACAAAAAATTCCTTAATATAGATAGCCAATACAATGCCAAGACAATAAACCAAACACTAGAGAATATACTATCCCAAGTAATGTGCCTCTCTCTCTTCCTTCTTCTCCAACTGCAGCTACCAAAATTGTGCTCTGGATGATCGAATGAGTGAGTGAACAAATGAGGCATTGACTTCCTTTATTTATACGAACTAGAAAGTGTTAAAAGGACGTGTCTCTTCACTGGCAGAGCTGACTTCTCTTTCTGGGTGGTTAGAACCACTTTAATTTTCCTGGGGGTCGACTTCTCAAGTTGTATATTACAATTAGGGTTTGATCAATCCGCAAAAGGGGATTTGGTCATTTACAATGCCCGACATGATCAATCCACAAAAGAGGATTGATCTAATGAATAATACATCAACAATAAATAGAATACTCTTTGCAGTTACAATATTTCAATAGATGGTGCCTACACAATATCTCGTTGAGTTGGTGCTCAGTTGAAGAGATTGGTGTCTCTATTAGGTTGGTGCCTACACAATATCTTGTTGAGTTGGTGCTCAACTGAAGAGATTTGTGTCTCTGGTAGGTTGGCGCCTACACAATATCTTTTTGAGTTGGTGCTTAGCTGAAGAGATTGGTGTCTCTAGTAGGTTGGTTCCTACAAGATTTTATAACGATAAGTTTTTGTGGTTTTCTCCCACAATGGTTTCCAAATTAAACTCTATTAAGTGTGATTTGATTTTACATGAATTTACTATATTAAAGTTAATTAATGATTGATGAATTCTAATTTAAAGTAAAATTTATCTTATATTGATTCACCTCCCCCTCTTAATATAAGCATAAGGTCAACAATTGGTATAGGAGCAGGTTCCTTTGGAAACAATCTAACCTATGGAAGGAAAATCTCAAGAGTACACATAGCTAGTTAAGAAGAATTCATCTTCATGAACATGGACGAAAAGTCTACTGATACAGAAAATGAATACAATAAGAAAGAAAAATAATATTAATAATAAGAATAAATTGATGGGGAAGTGAATCTTGAACCAAAACTCATTAGTGCCTTAGAAGAAATAGACAGAGTCATGGGAAATAATAAAAAGTAGAAAGGGAAATTGAAGAAATATGAAAAGAAGGATCATGATCTTGATGAAATGAAAAAAAAATAGTTATCATCCTGAAGACTCAACTACAATATACAAAAAATATAGAATAAGTGGTGAGAAGCCAATTGAAATGGCAAGAATAAAATTGCGAGAAGCTAGTGGCTGAAATCGTTTCCTTAAGAAAAGAATTAGAGAAAACAAATAATCGATTGAGTAGATGATTGAAGTTTGGAAAGAGTACTGAAATATTAGATAATATTCTCAGCTACCAAAGGTCACCATTCATGAATATGGGTCTTGGATATGATGAAAAATGATAGACCCTCGAGGGAGAAGAAAGCACTAAAGTCACAAAGCCATCAGAAAAGGAAAAATGAAGAAAATCCTAAAATCTATGCTAATATTCTCAAAGGCTCCATCAACAATGAAAGCAACAACAAGAAAGGAAATGATGACCAAAAAAAACTTGATTATTCTCACAAGAACAAAAAAAATGATTTCAGAAGAGTTGTTCCACCATGGAGGCCTTTCACAACCCAGTACCAAAATCTCTTTCTTGGCTATTTTTTTTTTCTTGCAATAATTTTGGTCATAAAGCACTAGATTGTAGAGCTTATGCAATAAGTGATAATGTGAGAGACATAAATACATGTTCTTATGAGACCTCAAAGAATGATTATGTGAGAAACAAAACCAGAAGTTCTCATGGGTTTCTTGATAGAAACTACAATTCATTTTCTCCCCTACTTGATTACAATACTGAATGTTACAAGTGAAATAACTATGGGCACATAGAACATGACTGTAGAAGAAACATAATAAAGTATCCTAAGAAGAAGATGTTCTTACCGAGAATAGAGAAGAATAAACAAAGGTGTGAAAGGAAGAACACAATTACACAAGAAATGGATAGAACAATGTTGAATGAAGCCAAACTACTAGACATGTTTTGGAGAGAAACAATCAACACAACAATCTACATTTTGAATAGAGCACAAATTAGAGTGAACAATAGTAAGACACCTTATGAATTATGGAAAGTTAGACCAACTACAATTAAATAATTCAAAGCATTTGGGAGCAAGTGTTATACAAAGAGAAATGAAGATGATTTAGGCAAGTTTGATTCCATAACATATGAAGGTATATTTCTTGGCTATGCATATGGAAGAAAGGCCTACAGATGGTACAACAAAAGACTACACAAGGTTGTAGATAGTATTGATGCAAGATTGAATGAAGCAATACCTCAAAAGGAAAAGTCACAAACAAATGAAGATCTAGAGGAGACAATCTATAGAGAATGAGAAAAGGAAGAAGAAGATGAAGAACAAAAGAAAGAACAAGAACAAATAGAACGACAATATCCAAAGACACTATCCAGATTTGTTCAAAAACATCATCCTGGAAATCAAATTCTTGGTGATATAGATACATAAGTTTAGACTAGAAGAAGATTGGAATTTTATTTTCTATCTCAAATAGAGCGCAAGAAATTTGCACAAGCTAGTGAAGATAAGCATTGGGTTAATGCTATGAAAGAAGAACTAAATTAGATTTAGAAGAATGGGACATGGGAAATTGTTCCTAGACCAAAAGACAAGAATGTGATTGGAACCAAATAAATAAAGAAAGATTTGTTTGTAAAGGGTATGCTCAAGTTGAGGGTGTTGACTTTGAAGAAACCTTTTCTCCAGTTGCAATATTAGAACCAATCATAATGTTTTTGGAATTTGTGTGTTTCAATAACTTCAAATTCTATCAAATGGATGTCAAGTCAACCTTTCTAAATGGAATTTTAGAAGAAGAAGCATATATTGAACAACTAGGAGGATTTTAATTGTCAAAAAACAAAGATCATGTATGCAAACTAAAGAAAGCACTAGATGGACTAAAGAAAGCTCCTAGAGCTTGATATTCAAGACTTGACAAATACGTACAACAACAAGGTTTCAAAAGAGGAGATGCAGACATCAATCTTCACATCAAAACATATAATGAAAATATGTTAATAATTGTGGTTTATGTGGATGATATCATATTTGGAAGTAATTATGATAGAATGAAGCCAAAAGTTTGTAGAAATGAAAAAATAGTTGGAGATGTCCATGCTCGGAGAATTACCATTCTTTCTAGGGTTGCATATTTCTCAATATAACAAAGGCATATTCATTTCTTAGACCAAATATATCAAGGAAATGTTGAAGAAATTCAGAATGGAATACCGTGCACCTGTCAATACACCCATGATCACATGATGTAAGTTGAGCAAAGATGATGAATCTCCAAAAGAAAATCAAACACTGTATAGGTCAATGATTGACATCATACTATATGTGACAACATCAAGGACATACATCATGAAATCAATATGATTGTTTGTAAGATTTCAATTTTCACCAAAGGAGACACATGTGCAAGCAGTAAAAAGAATATTCGGATATCTGAAGGGAACATTGGACTTTGACTTATGGTATTTATGAAGTAAGGATTTCACTCTAACAACATATACAAATGAATTTTGGGTAGGAAGTATTGATGACAAGAAAAATAATAATGGAGGAGAATTATTTCTAGGAAACTATCTAGTATCACAGTTGAGCAAGAAACAAACTTCAATTTCTCTATCCACATTAGAAGTCAAATATATTGTAGTAGAAACATGTTGCACACAAGTTCTCTGGATGAAACAGACACTAAAGGATATCAAGGTAGAATATGTTCAACCAATATCAATCATCTGCGACAACACAAGTGCAATAAACATTTCAAAGAATCCTATTATGCACTCAAAGATGAAGCATATTCCCATAAAGTACCACTTCCTAAGAGAATAGGTAGTTGAGCAAAATGTCAAGCTGGAATACATTGCTACCAAAGAACAAGTTGCAGATATTTTTACCAAACCCCTTCCCAAAGACACATTTGAATATCTCAGATAGAAGTTGTGAGTGATATCCCTCTCATCTCATCAGTAAGGGGAAGCATAAGATCAGGGGGAGCATCCCTTTTCCATTGATTTCAAAGGGGGGAGAAGTTGCATACAGAGGAATAATTGCAAACACAAGAAGAGTTGCAGATAGGTGGAGTATCACATAATTGACTAAGGGTTGTCATCATTGAAAAATGGGGAGATTGTTGGAAATATTTTTTTCATTGATGTCAAAGGTCGGAGGAGACTACAAATTCCCAATATAAAGATTGCAATATGGAGATTGTTGAAAGTATTGTATTTGGATTTTTGATACTCAGTTTCGATACCCTATATTTGAAGGCCTTTTCACTCTGAATAGCTATCTCAAATGGGAGCATAGGATATATGGTTGAAAATATTATTCTGATACCTTTCCAATGGTATATGTTACTCTCTATAACTCCTTAGGAATGAGGAGATATGAAATGTTTTTTCAGGTTGGCCCAACCAAAAATTAGTACATGTTGGCCCAACTAGAAAGTACAGGTTGGCCCAACCAGTTTTATAAGTCGGCCCCATAAGTGAACATATAAACACTATAAAAATAGGATATATGTGCACATTTGAAGTGTATCCAAGCAAGAAGAGAAATTACAAGTGCACAAAAGATATCTTAGGTGCGCAAGAGGAGATGAGGAGTATTATTAGGGTTTAAAGGTGCACAAGAGGATTTTTATTTGAGTTTTAAGGGTGCACTATGAAAGACTAAGATCTATGATGCTACAAAGTGTGTTGTTTTTAGGTTGTGATGCTGCAGTCTAGAATTATATCATGGGAATGATGCTATGAGGTTTTCTAGGGAATGAAGGATTAATCTAACTAGGGTTTGAATCTATATATGGGGTATGAAGCAAAAAGATGCACTGGAGCATGAAAGTTAAAGGTATGATGGTGTTGTCAAATGCATGAAGCATGGAACACATAGGTGAAGTCAGAAGTACTTTGTGTATGAATATTTTATATTTATACCTAAACAAGTCTTACTGAATTGGTGCTCAACTAAAGAGATTGATGTCTCTAGTAGGTTGGTGCCTACACAATATCTCGTTGAGTTGGTACTCAGCTGAAGAGATTGGTGTCTCTAGTTGGTTGGTGCCTACATAATATCTTATTGAGTTGGTGCTTAGATGGAGAGATTGGTGTCTCTAGTAGGTTGGTGCCTACACAATATCTTGTTGGGTTGGTGCTCATATGAAAAGATTGGTGTCTCTAGTAGGTTGGTGCCTACAATATTTTATAAAGATAAGTTTTTTTGGTTTTCTCCCGCAAGGGTTTCCAAATTAAACTATGTGTACTATGATTTGAGTTTACATGCATTTAATGTCTTAAATTTAATGAATGATTCATGAATTCTCATTTAAAGTAAAAATAATATTATACTAATTCACCCCCCCCCCCTCTTAGTATAAACATAAGTTCAAAAATTGTTACCATCTTCCTTTTGTGCATGCCAATTTTTCCAGAATGTGGAACAAAACATGTCGAAAGGTGTTCTCAGATTCATTAGGACCAACTCAACGAGTTGTCCATATTTCTTCTAAAAATTATTACCACATTCACCCAATTTTAGTTGTAGTTCTTTAACACATGCCAAATAGTCCTCAATCCTTTGAAAGGAATGCAAGTCAAGAGAGATCAAATTGTTCTCCAACTACATAACTTGACTCTCATCGATGTTTTCAAACAAAAACGTTAGCTTCTTCCAGACTTCATGAGGGAATTCGATCCCACTTGTATGAAAGTTAATAACCCAAGAAATGTAGGTCATAATGACCCCAAAAACCCCATGTTTCTTTCCATCGATGACAAAATTCTCCTGTTCATTCTTTGGATATGGAGTAGTGGCCTTTGTATATTACTAGATCCCTTCTATTTTTAGCAAAGTCTCCATATCTATTGCCTAAATAACATAATTGAGTCCATTCAAAATAAAAGGATCAATCTTGGAAGCCATCTTCGATATTGGATAGATGTGATATGATCCAAATGGGTTATAATCAATAGATCAACAACCTAGAGTCAATCAAAACGATATTTGACTCAACGAGATTTGTGGACAACAAGTGAGGTCAAAACCAATCGCTCTCATACCATGTTGGGGATTGGGGGTAACCCTAAGTAGAAAAAAATGGAGTCTACAAAGATAAATGGAGTAATACTCCAAGAAGATCAATGGTGTCTAAAGACACCATTTCAACACTTAAGCACAATGCATTGTGATCAAAACATCATAATGGGTTACAATCAACAAATCAACAACCTATAGTCAATCAAAGCGATATTTGACTCAACACGATTTGTGGACAACAACTGAGGTCAAAACCAATCGTTTTCATACCATGTTGGGGATTGGGGGTAACCCTAAGTAGAAAAAAATGGATTCTACAAAGATAAATGAAGGAATAATACTCCAAGAAGATCAGTGGTGTCTAAAGACACCATTTCAGCACTTAAGCACAATGCATTGTGATCAAAACATCATAATGCATCATTGATTATAATCGTGATTACTCACCATGTTAGGATCGACCCATGGGGTCATTTATTTAGTCTCAAGATCTAACCAATTTCCTTGAAATTGGGAAGATCTTGTCCACATATAACCATCGATGGTTGGAACAGATTTTGGTAAAATCGTGATGTTGCATTGGCTAGTTGACTTATCAATTCGACCCATCCATCTAGTCATCTAATACATAGTTGATTGCTTGACTTATCGATCCATTGTATATCTCTGAATGTTATTTGATTGTTCAATTGACTGTCTAGTCGACCACTCGATCGATTGTCTCCTATTAATAGTTGATTGACCGATCGACTATCTCCAATAGAAATGGGATGAACCATTAGAACTCAAGGTTCCAACAAAATTAAAAACATTGAACGGAACATCAGAATGTTACACTATTTAATTAAGTTATTCGTTATTCAAAATTTCCTATGGCCTTTTCTCCTACTAGTTCTTAACTCCCATCCAAGTACTCTAATTTCAAGCATATACTCTTTACCAACTCACTTTTTTTTTTGGAAACAAATTATTTAATAATTCATTGAAGGTTTGTTGAGATTTATAGTTCATGTTTGTTTTCATGGCATGTTGTCAAAATAAACATAGCTCAACATAAAATAACATTATATGGTTGTTTCCTATTGGAAAGTTGAATGAAAGTTGAATACGAGTTTATTCCTTCAGAAAAAAAAATATAAAATATTAACAATATAATCATCTCATAAACAACATAATGACTTAAGCATATTATTAAATTTAGTCTCCCACTTGAATTGGATACTTTCATAATATCTTTTTTGAGAGATTCATTGATACAACTATGAAGAGTATTATTAAATTTACTCTCCCACTTGAATGGACACTTTTGATAGATTCATTTATAGATTTTTTTGAAAGATTCATTCATAACTATGGATTATAATTATATAGATTTATAATTTAAGTATTGCTAATTAAGGACGTGTTACATATAAGTTTTCTCCCCTCAAATACAATTATAATTCAACCATATATTCAATGTACACAATTAATGAATCCATCCTAAACACAAATAGTCTCCCATTTCATAGTATAAATCCATGACTTAAGAATTACAAAATTAATGAATCCATCTTAAACACAAATGGTCTCCCATTTCATAGTATAAATCCATGACTTAAGAATTACAATTCCATTTCATAATATAAATCCATGAATTAAGAATTACAATTTCTTACCAATATAACTATTTTGTTTTTGTTTTAATATATATTTAAAGCAACATGGTAGATATAATACATTCGAAATATAAATAATTATTACATGCTAAATAAGTGTTGTATGATAACGTAGTCCCTGCCTAAAACTTAGTTACTTTTTGGATCATAGGTTTCCGGGCTGGCAGATTCAAAATTGTGTTTTTCTTGTTCTGTGTCCTCCAAACAACACCCGAAGTTCCACGATATACAAATTGACAGGCAAACTTCCGAACTGGCGGGTTCAAGATTGAGATTGTTAACGGATGGTGATCCCTATCAACTATCTAACATTATCTAAAAACATTATTTCCAAATATTAAATATTAATATTGTACACTTTAATTACATAAAATTATTAAAAGATATTAAATCTCTTATTTAAAAAAAAAAAAATTAAACAAAACAAAGCTTTTTTTAATTTTATATTTAAAAATATTAAAATAAATAATCATTTATATTAAACGTTTGTTTTTATAAAATATAGATATTAATTTTTAAGTGTATTATTGAATAATATACAAAACATAAATTAAGATAAAATTATAATTAGGTTTATGATTATATTTAAAAATATTAAAATAAAAGTCAAGAAATCTAAAGGACAAGTATGTTAGATATTACTAAATTTAAAATTTAAAATATTGAAATAAATAATTATACACATTAAATATGTACTTTTATAAAGTATGGACATGAGATTTTATAAAGTATGTATGGTTTTCGCATTCCATACTTAGTCACTTTTTGGATCGTGGGTTCCTATGCTAGCGGGCTCAAAATTGCGCTTCTATTGTTCTGTGTCCTCCAAACAACACCCAGAGTTCCGCGATATACAAATTGACAAGCGGACTCCCGGGCTGACGAGCTCAACATTGTGATTGTTGACGGATGGTGATCCCTATCAACTATCTAACATTATCTAAAAACATTATTTCTAAATATTAAATTATTAATATTAAATATTAATATTGTACAATTTAATTACATACAATTATTAAAGGAGGTTAAATCTCTTATTTAAAAAAAATTGAAATAAACAAAACAAAACTTTTTTAAATTCTATATTTAAAAATATTAAAATAAATAATCATTTACATTTTACATGCATTGTTATAAAACATAGATATTAATTTTTAAGAGCATTATTGAATCATATACAAAACATAAATTAAGATGAAATTATAATTATGTTTATGTTTATGTTTATATTTTAAAATATTAAAATAAAAGTCAAGAAATCTAAATGATAAGTATGTTAGATATTACTAAATTTTAGATTTAAAATATTGAAATAAATAATTATACACATTAAATATGTACTTTTATAAAGTATGGACATGGGATTTTATAAAGTATGTACGACTTTCTCATTCCATACTTGGCCACTTTTTGGATCACGGGTTCCCGGGCTAGCGGGCTAAAAGACGTTTGAGCGCATGCTAGAAGGACATGGAATCAAGAAAGCGTAACAGGGGGAATCAAGAAACCAGATAAGTGGAATCAACAAATAACCAAGAAAATGATATAAATTGGGGAAAATGTAAAAGGAAAGGGTTGGGATTTTAGAATGGACATGTTTTTTGTTGTATTGTTTTGTTGATATTATGATGTTGTATTAGTTTAGATGAGATTACTTCTCTAGGATCTATCTACCAAGCAAGCAACTAATTTTGGTTATGTTGTGTAAGTTGCGATATGAAAGAGTTTCCCTATGTTCACCAATTGAGATATAATAATACATAAAGGAGTATTTGGGCATACAAATTTTGTTGTGTTATGGAGGAATGTTTGGTCTTATTTTCATGTAATTTGTCATGTGTTGTGTATTTAAAGAAAGGGAAAAAAAATTGCTTAACCAAAAACATTAAAAATACACTTTAAAAAAAATACTTGAAAAGAAAAAAAAGTTCTTAAAAACA
>ML778103.1:900338-913556 GCA_009831015.1 Picea engelmannii | reverse complement strand
TAAAAAAAAAAAAAAATGTAATTAAAAAAGTCAAAAAAATCATTTAAAAAACAAATAAATATATATATAAAAAATAATAAATAATAATAAATAAATAAAAATAAAAATAAAAATACTTAAAAAAAGAATTAAAATGAATTTCTAAGAAAAAGAAATGGAAAAAAATAAAACAAAAAATGGCATTTTGGTTGGGGGAGCGGTCCCAAAAATAACCTCCCCCCCCCAACCCCTATCCCCCACGTTACCCCAACCTCCTGTGGTCCCGTACCCCCTCCCCTCAAAGCTTGTGCCTCGTGCCCCCCACCCTTGTTGCTTAAAGAAGCAACAAGGGTGGGGAAAAAATGGTGCAAACTTTAGCAGTAGGGGGTACATGGTCATGGGAGGGTGGGGTAATGGGGGGTGATTTTAAGAATCCTCACACCTTGTGCAAGGGGGATGCAGGGGTGGGGGGGGATTCATGTAGTTTGATGGCCTTTACAAGCAGCTGAGAAAGTATCTATATGAGACATGGGAGGAGGTGGAGCATAGAGTTGGGCTGACAGAAATAGTGGATCGTGTCCTCAATCGAATCCCAACCCAAGTATTAGATTTATTGGGGATTAGATGTCTCTCTCCATGGACATTGATACACGTACCAATAAATTTAAAGGCTGAAGTTTCACTGATAGAAAGGCCTTTATAGCATAATGACCCATTACAAATTTCATGACTGACATGGGTACTATGATCAATCACAACCTCCCATGTCTATGGAATGATCAACTAAGGATCCACTCTCCAAACAAATATATGGGGATCTAGAAGGCAATAATGGGTGGATTAACAAACATGGTAGATGAGGGGACCATTCCCTCACCCCCATAAGTGTACAATCAATTGAACCTATCTATCACCACCCTGAACCCTCATTGCATGTCTTGCCCACTCTTTAGGGCCCATTGTTTACATGGAGAAAAAAAAATTTGATAAGTCCTTCAGGATTTTTAGACGTGGCGAAACTATGAGTAAGCAATGATGGCAACAACTCAACACCATCTATGATTTTACCACCTCAGTAAGTCCGTCCTCTTTCCTAGATTCCACTTCGACGGTATGTACCCTCTCAAATGCTTGCAACAACAACATCATCTTGGGCGAGGCCACCTCCCCAAACCAAAAGTAGTGTCAAAAGAGGAAAGTAACCGAAACAATAAGCAACAATTCTCAATTAGACTTCTCACATTTGTTCCTAATTTTATAGTGATTAGGAACAATTGGTCACCCATAAGTGGGGATTAAGTCCTAAGAAAGGAAGGATAATGAGTAGTGTTAGCATGTTCATGGTGTCTATATAAGTATCCCTTAGCAATAGGATGGTAATGATCTAGAGTTTTGATACCACCAAGACGCTGGAATTTTGAGAGAGTTATACCCTATCATTTTGTATTATTTCCGTAACCCCGTGTTGGGAGGATCAATCACATTGTTCATGCATTCTTTCTTTTCTCTTTCTAATTTCCCTAGTAAGCATTATTGTAAGCTCCAAGTTTTGGAAGGAAGCAATAAAGGACCTAGAACTAAGATTTTATATTCCCCATATGGTTCCCTCATTGTAATTCAAAGAACTATTGATTTTATTGTGTAAAAGAGTCTGTGCATATTGGCATTGGTGAAGTAATATAAAAATCAAGCCCAAGTTATGCATGATTTCTTCCATTTTTGGTCTTACATATAATGTTAAATGAATCAATGGCTATATGCTTGCTTTGCCCATTTGATTTCCAGTGTCAAATGAGAAAGTAGTATGTTGCTTCTTCTTATGATGCATGTTCATTTTTTAGCATTGTCTTGTGAATACAAAATCATGATTAAGGTTGCATCCTTCTGCATTGAGTTAATAAATTATACTTTCAACGACCTTTGAGTATTTTCCCTTTCAGCACTTATAAACCAAGCATAGATCATCACAATGGTAGAGATAGTTTCCATGCATGATTTGTCTCTGTAATAAATCCAATCGAAGCTTCATTGAAAAAGTTGTTCTAGTGTGACATGATAATACATATAACTTTAAGACAAGTGAGGGTACCTCCCCTCTAACCCGAGTATTGACTTAAAGGCCTAGAAAAACATAGGAGGGTGCTTTGGCATACTATGTTCGACCATTGGGACCCTTGGTGAGAGAAAGGGGAACAACCTAAGGGACAAAAGACTCCCTTGGAGAGTCATATCTTACCTATCCAGACCTTAGGAAATTTATGAAATCCTCATCCTCTAACCACTTCGAATTAAATTTGAAAGGGTTGGAAGATTTTCTATCGTCTTTCTCTATTCAAAGCATGATTGCTAGGCAGTCTAAATCCTCGCCCCCCACCCCCGCCCCCCCTCCTCGCCCCCGACCCCCGCCCCCCCTCCTCACCTCTACCCAATTCCTGACCCTTTCAGGATCACTCATCACTGATTCAGATACAAGAAATCTATCAAGTCTTTTTTAGACTTTCTCTTCCTCTGTCCTCATATATCTCCAAGTTGGAGTCACTGCTATTGGCTCCACATCCACCAACCTCGCTCCCTCAAAGTTGTGTAAGAAAAATTCAACCAAATGATCCTCCCTTGCTAAATTCCCTCAAATGTTAGCTCTTTTGGTAATCAAATTCAACTCTCCCCCCAATATCAAAAATCAACAATTAGAAAATTTTGGTCCAACAAATCCTCCCAAAAGAGAATTTCTCCTCATATGGACCATAAACATTAACTACAAAGAAATCCATCCCAAACTCCATTGACTAGATTGCAGCTCCAATCCCTAATAGCATAGAAAAAGAATTGATCAATCTCATTAATCATTTTCTCCAACCAAACAAACCCCAATGAGCCCTACAAAGTTTACTGCTAAAAATCCATTCCATCTAACGCTTGGAGAGGTCTTCTACGATCTTCTTTCCTTCTCCCATTGTTTCTTGAATCAATACTATGTCAAGTTCGTGAAGGTCAATTAACCTTCCCAAGGAAATATTTTTTGAGGGCTTACCCATCACCCTTATGTTAAAGGATATAATTATCATTGGAAATATTCTTTGAGGCATGCCTTGCTCTAAGGGACCCTTTTAGGGTTCATTGATTTCCCTCCATTACTTCCCTAAGGGACTAGTTCTAAGTTATAGAGATGTGAGATTCCATGCCCCTTCTAGGTTGTGATCCTTCCTTCCCTATGTCCCTACTTAAACCCCCTTCAACCTTCTGAGGTCTAAAAACTTTTCCCCCTTCAACCTACTGAGGTCTAAAAACTTTTCCCCCTTCAACCTACTGAGGTCTAAAAAAGGTTTCCCCCTTCAACCCATTGATATCCACAAACTTTGCCCCCTTCCTTGATGTAAGGTAATATATAAAAGGTCAAAACCAAAGGGTTCCTCTCCTTCATCCAAAGAGATAGGGTTCACCAAATCCCCTTGAGACTTCTCCCCCATGTTCAGGCTATAGAGAAGAGACTACTTCCCCTACCAAAGGTGGCAACCCTCCCATAACCTAAAAATCACTTGAAATATGCCCCTTCCCTTCTTTATCCTTTCCCCCTTCTTAGCAAGAAAATATTTATACACTCCAAGGCCATGTCATGATTCATTACACAAATTTATAATTGAATTCTCTAAACTAACAAAACAACTATAAGAAATGTTTAACTCACCAAATGGCTAAGAGATAAATTGGTAACCCTCCCATACCCTAAAAATCACTTGAACTATGTCCCTTCCCTTCTTTATCCTTCACCCCCTTCTTAGCCTTCTTTGCAGGGAAATATTTATACACTCCAAGCCCATGCCATGATTCATTACACAAATTTATAGATGAATTCTCTAAACTAACAAAACAATTATAAGAAATGTTTAACTCAACAAATGGATAGGAGAATAAATTGGTGTAGATTTTGGGCTCTTAGTCTCCCGAGCATGCATATCTAGACTCATTCCAACCTCAGGTTGGAAATTCATGGTCTCCATCTTTCTTTTTGGATCACTACAAATGCTCCTATGTGCCTTTCCCTCCAAACCCTGGGTGGAAATTGCCTCACTTTCTACTTTATGTCCTAAGCTTGAACTATTCCTCCATTCTCTTTGAGGAATTTGTATAAGGAAAACATTGACCAGGTGTTCATATGTATGACATCTTGAACATCAGAATGAAATTCCAACATAATCCAAAATTTGCATATAATTCCTACCCCAACTCTATTTCAAGGTCCTTTGCCAACCTATCCTTCAAATCCAACTCCTCTAATATACAAGCCACCAACCATGAGCTATTCACTCTAAATTATCCGCCACTTCTAATAAAGTCACTAACCTTTAGACCAACACCTTGCATACACACCAAGGTTCCTCAATTAGAAAACATAATGAGTCTCTAGGATGGGTCTACAAAGCAATCAACATGCTTTTCCTCTAGCCCTAGTTTCTAATGAACCCTAAATCTCCATGCTTCTTCCTTCAACTCCATTGTCCCTCCCCACTACACTATAGTGATCAATTATGCGAAGAATTATTTGAATACTTTAAAGTGATTTTATTTCATTCATTATCATCTCTTCTAAAAATATATTTAGAAATTAATCCATAAGCATGAAATTGTCTATTTTTATGTCATAGTTAAATTGTGTTTTTTAAACTATACCTTTGATATAATTAGCTCATTAGGCTTTTTCTTAAACTTAATTCCACTAAAACTTTCTCCTTAATTGACATATATATATATATATATACCCGTTAACATTATCTTATATGTTTGTCATGCTGCATTTTTGCCATACCTTACTTATTAACCTTTTAAACCCTCGCATCAAATGGTTGTGATGTCCCCGAATATTTCCTGATTTTGTTTTTAATACCCTTTCTCTCTGGGGCGTTAAGCATGCGTCCCGACAACTTTCTCATGCACCTCGATAGTCAAGTTCGTAGGAACTTCTCAGAGGTCAACTTCCGCCCAGCCAAGTTCGTAAACAACGGCGTATCCCTGATCGGCTTCAACAAGGTATTTGATAAACAACGACCGTTACGGCAGTGTTTCAACGTTTCTTTAATGGTATGCAAATTACCGATATCTCGTCAAATGCAACGCTGCGGCTTCTCACGGTGAGATGCAATGCAATTTGTTTTGACTACGTGCTAGGTCAATTCCTGGCGGCTCTTTGGCATACTTTTTCCAATACATGCGCCGGCAGAGTGTAATAATAAACTTCTTATGGCCGCTGAATGAATAACTTTTTCTGGTTGTTTTGATATATCTATGTTTCAAATTTGATATCTCATTTATGTTTCAAATTTGCAGCGGGATGGTTTTCGAATTCTTCCACGATGCTTATTGAGTAATATAGCCAAAAACCAGCAGTTTTGTTACCAAGGGAAATGAGATTTTGATCAAATGTCTGGCTCGACTAATACCACAATATTGGCAATATCAATGTAATGAACCAAACTAATTCATCAACTGAATATCCAGAATAAAGAAGATAAAGTACAGAAGTCCATGAAGAAATACAAATAAAATAGTAGTCAGCCCACATGAGTGTGGTCTAACCGCACAAGAGGATCAGGCTTGTATTAATGTGGAGATATGGGTTCTGAAGTCCCCAAGTGTGGATGAGGCAACGTGAAAGTCCTGGGTGACTTTGATGGCATAAATGCATCCCTCATAACCTGGCAGCTTAGCCAAAGAGACTATAAGATGTATTTCTCCAAAACAAAAGTAGTAATCTAAACACGCAACAAATTGGCCCTTTTACAATGGGTCAGAATAATGAGAGGATCCATCAACATTTTTGGCATGTAATCTTGCACAAATCAATCTCAATTTGGATTAATGGAATTGCAGATATCAAATGTTAAAATTACACAATCAGGTTGCAGTAGGGGATTCAAGAGTACTGATTTCATTTGTGTGTTAAAAATAACAGTTTCATCAATTCAAAATTGCAATTTCAGCTAAGATTGCCACACCAAATTCCGTGATAGGAAAAGGTCGAAAATTTAGAACATTCAACCTGTCTTTTTATATATATATATATATATATATATATATATATATATATATATATATAAAGTCACAAGATGAAGGTTTATAACCCTTAATTGATCCACATACATCATCGGGAAATGCTAGAATTGTAGGAATAATGTTGGAAATTTATGAACAAAGAGGGAGAAACTAGATTACAGTGTAGAGATTACTAGAATGGCTTTGACGGAGAGGGAGACATCAGGGAAGAAAGTTCACCAAGAAGGGAATCTGGTAAGAAATGGTATTTAAAATTTGATGGAGCTACAAAGAGGAATTCCGTGAACAGAAAAGGCAAGAGTGACCATGGGGGTAGCGGGGGGTCACGTGGTAGCACAGTATAACAATACTGAGTTCAAAGGTATTTTAATCCAAGCCCATGTAGCAGTCCATTAGTAAGCTTAAGGGAATTGGGGAATTTTTTTGTTGTTGTGGAATACAACCAAGGAGTAGATTGAGGAGTACCCCCTACCTCTCTTCTCGCCAAGTTCAGAGTTCCAAAAGTTACAAAAGCAAAAGGAGTGTAAAGAAATATTAGTATCCTCGTTTAGAAGGGCCAAGCCCAGCGTAAACACTATGGAAAACAAGCTAAAGGAGATAAATGGAAACATTGGAACAGTGTTACCGTCATCCCTGGAATCATCCACAACTTCATCAGTCTAATGATGGTAATGGATAAGCTGAAGGAGGCAATTTAGAAGATAAGAAATGCACCTGTGAATATATCTGACATTCTTGTAAATGAACTGTTAGAGGGTTTAAACGATAGTACTAGGATAGTAGGACATCCATACAATTGAATCCATCAACTTATCTTCTTCTTCCAGATTCTTTGTTACAGAATTACTGTTTGCAGGGTCTAGAACAGGTTGTCAAGGTGTATGTAAAAGCTATTGGAGTAACCAATTTCGAATCTAGTTTTTTAAATACAATTAAAATGCAAACTTCCTCGAAAGTAGTACACTAGGTATCTGTATCATATGTCATCTCCAAACACATGTTAAAAACAGGTAGTCTCAAGATGGTAATCTCTGATAATTACTCCAGAATGTCACATGAAATTTTGTTGAAAGATCTTACAATTTTATTTATTATTGTCAAATTTGTCTCTGAAGAAATTAAATTTAGAGACATATCATATCAATCGTCATTCCAACAAATTTCGACTGCCAGCACATCCATTCTCAAATGTACAACGTAGAGAAAAATCGAAGGACTTCTGTACACCTTTTGCAGAAAAGCCTTCTTAAGGTTCTGCAGCGTCCATTGCAATTTTTGGCTTGATTTGCCTAAAATAAAAATCAATAATATTTTGCAATTTATGTTGCTTGCATTTGCTTCCAAGCGCTTATGAATTTCAAAATCAATAATAAGTATTGCATGACAGATTCATTGTAATGGTTTGTTTGTCATCACAGCATCGATCTTCTCCATAATTTCTGGAGTCAGCAATGGAATCACTTCTAGAGCCTTCATATTCTCCTTTATCTGCACTCCAATGATAACAAATTAAAAAACTGCAAAGTAAAAATGTAAATATTCCTTCTTGCACGCAAAAAAATAGATTTGCTTTCTGCCCCTTTTTTGGCTACATTTCAATCTATATTGGCATGTGATCCGTAATGTCCTGCAGAAGGCCCTATCCATGTTGCATATAAGTTTCATCTCACAACTCCCACAATTGCCTAGATTCATTTAGAATATAAAAGAGTAATAGATGGAACTTCATACAAAATACCTGACTTTCCTTAGTTGCACCAGTAAGCACAGTGCTAACATTGGGATTTGCAGCACACCAAGCAATAGCTAATTGAGGCAAAGACACGCCCAGATCTTTTGCAATGGATTTTAACTCGTCTGTTTTGCGCAGATTGTCATCAACCAGTGAGTGATTCTTAATATGCTGCAGGCATTTTCAGACAGAAGAGCTCAGAAAACAATGGAAATAAATTTATTTGATTATCGATATTAAATGGGTATGCAGAATATGAAGAATACCTGATACTCTTTCAGAGCAAAACGACTGTCAGATGGTATGTTATCTTTACTGTACTTCCCACTCAACAATCCTGACGCCAAAGGACTGTAGGTTGTCAACCCCAACCCATAATCCTTATACAGTGGCAAAAGTTCTACCTCAACCTGCAGGGGTTTTTTTCAGTATAATTATCAGCATAAATGAAGGAATATGCTACTTCAACCTGCAAGTCCTCTAAAATTTCTAGATAAGGTAGATTGAATTAAATTAATCTCGAGTTCAATGTTCACTAGCATCAAAAACATCTAGTAGATCAATACAGAGATATGTCATAGATTTCAGATGAATTCTGTAATCCAAATTTTGAAGAATAAGGATCCTTCACATCAATGTGAGACATCTATATGAGACATCTAATAAAAAATTCAGGGTTATTTATTAATTATGGCAAGCCTGAGAAGCTCGGGATAGACTAAATGCTATGTATGCAAAATCAAATGAAACCAGGGTTCCTTATTTGAGAAACCATTTGTATAATTTAAGCATGGCAGCAGATGGTTCAGTCAGAAATCATCTCACCAGACTTTAAAATATAGGACATCAACCTATTGTTGTGTGAAAAGATAGTGAACAAGGATCTGGTCTCTATAACCCTTACTGAATTGCTTGTCTTTTCAAGTGTTTGTCACAAGTCTCAGCTTAGCAACAAGAGCTATATCCTTAACATCTAATGAGCTAGGAGGACTGCTCTAATGGGAGGAGCAAAGGAATAAGATATATGATGAAAAAGGCAGTTCTGAACATGCCTTTGTAGCAAAGCATAATGGCAAAGGGTGACAAAGCTAAGTTACCAGGATAAGGATATCACATAGACAGATTTCAGAAACTTTCCATATAATACATATGGATATGGCACATATAAAGATACATATTATATACATATTTTATTATAGATGTCAATTGGGTCTAGCTCGTGTGGTTATGGGATGGTGTTATCCTCCCCACCCAGTTTCTATTCCCATTAATGACATGTTGAGCTCATTATGAGTAAATTGTTGAAACGGCTTCAAGTCCTGTTGTCGATTTGGCATTGTCCAATGAAGAATCTAAGGTTTACCCCGGGTACCATCCTTGAAATGAGGGGAAGTACTTGGGGGTTTTCCCCGGGAGTTGTTACCTGGAAAAAAATTATTATAAATATAAAAAATACATATAATACATATATAGTATATGCATAATATCTAATTATTAAAATACACATTTATAATAATACTTACATTGGACATGTTTCAGATTTTTGAGCTGCAACTGCATGCTAGTGTTCGAATCCATTCGTCTTGGTTGTGATGTCTGAGTCTGCGGGGAGGGGGCATCCGCCCCCTCCAGATGAGGAAGCCCTTGCCTTCCAGGGGATAGTCTTCACCTCCATCAAAGCTTCGAAGCTCCAACCTACCAAATTTGTTAAGAAACTCGATGGAATGCCAACGGTTTCCGTCCCTCCCACTGCTGCAAGAAAGAAACCTTGGCTCTAGCTGATCGAGGATTGATAGGAAAGTTTACTGGCATTTGGCCGTCTCCGAAAACGGATGCTCATTAGATGGAAAAAAACCGGAAACCCTTGATAAAAGGGTCGTTGAGCCATTGTTTCTGCGGAAGAGGGTTTTTCACTTTTCTCTTCAAACATAAGGAAGATAGGGATTTAATTTTTCGAAGCGACCCTTACTTTCTAGGAGCAAGAGGAATGTACCTCAACAAATGGACCCCGGATTTCAGCCCAGAGAATGACGTCCCTTCGATGGTTCCTGTCTGGGTAAGGTTACTTCATTTGCCTCTTCATTGTCGGAATGATGATGCTTTTAGAAGCATTGGAAACTCTATTGGAAAATTTATAGACTGTGCTGAACCAAAAGAACGGAAATACTCCTATGCAAGGATATGTGTAGAAGTCGACCTCGAGAAAGGAATTCCTGAAGCAGTAATCCTCACCTTAGATAACTGAGAACATATCCAACAACTGGATTACAAGCAACTACCATTCAAATGCAAGCTGTGTCATGAGTATGGTCACTTAGCCAGAAATTGTAAGAAGGCAGAACAAGTTCCATCCAATGTTGGCAGAGAGCAATGGCAAGCGGTATCAAAGAAAATGGGCCTTGTGGAAATAAAGGACATTCAGCTGGTCCTCCCCCTCCCGTCCCAAAATCGCTTGGTAAAGCAGTGAACAATACTTCGAAAAAATATCACGCTACATCGAATAGGTTCGAATCTTTGTCCCTGGTAGAGGATTCAATGGAGGATGATTGCCAGACCCCCCTATTATCGGAATAGCCAGTTAAGAGCAACCTTCAATCCAAAATTCAAATCATCCCCCTCCCTCTTCTGGTTTGGGGGCAGCTTTATCGGAATAGCCAGTCAAGAGCAACCTTCAATCCAAATCATCCCCCTCCCTCTTCTGGTTTGGGGGTAGCAACTTTGAAGTCAAAAGAAGATCCAGTCATTTCCCTAATTTCTAACCCTCCCGACCCTCGCCAAGAGGACTTTGAGGCATTCAAAGACGCTGAAATCGCATTTTCTGAAGCCAAATATAACTCTGAAACAAAAAGTCAAGGAGAAGAAGGCCAAGAAGATAAAACTTCAGAAGAAATCTTGCCAAGGAAGTCGGGATGAAAACCTGCAAAATATGTGAGGGAAGAGCAGGCTCAAAAAAAATATATTATTGGGTTCCCAAAAAGTTATCACTAATATGATGGGAGGAAGTTCGAAAAATAACAAGGCTCAAAGTGGGTTAACAGGGAAAAAAGGAGGTTCTCACTCTAACCCTCCTAAGTAATGATTGTAGTCTCTTGGAATTGTAGGGGCCTTGACAGCTCCCCAAAAGTTCAGGCTGCCAAAGATCTCATCTCCTTAGAAAAGTTGATCATCCTTCAGAAGACAAAGCTTCAAAAGAAATCTTGCCAAGGAAGTCGGACGAAAACCTACAAAATATGTGAGGGAAGAGCAGGCTCAAAAAGATATATTATTGGGTTCCCAAAAAGTTAGCACTAATATGATGGGAGGAAGTTCGAAAAATAACAAGGCTCAAAGTGGGTTAACAATGAAAAAAGGAGGTTCTCACTCTAACCCTCCTAAGTAATGATTGTAGTTTCTTGGAATTGTAGGGGCCTTGACAGCTCCCCAAAAGTTCAGGCTGCCAAATATCTCATCTTTTAGAAAAGTTGATCACCCTACTTCTTCATGAGACTAACATGCAAGAAGAGGAAGTGAACAAAATAAGAAACAACATTTGGAAGAACAACAAAGCAATAGCAGAGGATGCAAGAGGTGCTTTTGGCGAGATATGCATGATATGGAATGATCAAGAGGTAAGTTCGATTTGTCAATCCAGTTCACAACATTGGATTCAAACTAAATTTTGCCACAAGCAGAGTAATCTCTCCTTCTCTGTTCTCAATGTTTATATGCCTATGAATCGTCGTGAAAAATATGATTGTTGGAACTCAATTTCTATCCTAATGGAGTATGTTTCTACAAACCCTTGTATAATAGCTGAAGACTTCAATTTGATAAGATATAACTCTGAAAAAAGGGGAAGGATTTTTGGCAAAGATCCCTTCCGTCTCTCTCTAGAAAACCTTCTATCTGACAGGGATCTTCTAGACATTCCTCCTCAGAGAGGGAAATTCACTTGGACAAATATGAGAGCTGGGCCAGGTCATATTGTTGCCAGGCTAGATCGTTTCTGGTGCACAGTAGTTTTCTTCAGCGAAACTCCTCCATTAAATCATACATTTTTCCCTCTCATACTTCTGACCACAAACCCATTTCTCTCCACCTTCAAAACCTCCCAAATTATGGACCTCTCCCCTTCCATTTTAATCCCATTTGGCTTCACCACCATGATGTTGTTGATCTGATTTCTGTCACCTGGAAAACTTGGATCCCCGACACCCCGGTCTATATTTGGGAATAAAAGTTATCCCTTGTCAAACAAGTTCTTAAACAATGGGCAAAGCTTCATTTTGTTCACCCCACTACTGAAAAAATCCATCTCAAAAACCAACTGAATAAGTTTCAAAAATCCCTTGAGGACAAAGTCATCACCCCTTAAATTCAGCATGAGTTCAAGCTTCAATGTCAATATCAGCAAGCCTTGAAAAAAGAAGAAGAGCATTGGTGCCTGAAGTCTCGAAGCCTTTGGCTTCAGGCCTTTCATAATCAAGCTAAAGCCAGACAAAGCAAGAATAATGTGTCAAAGATAACTTTGGAAAATGGCACTATTATAACTGATTTCACTGAAATTAAAAATGCTGCCCACTCTCATTTTGCTGAACTTTACACTCTTCATAACAATGCAAACCAAGACAATATTGATTCTATGCTCAAACATATCCTTTTTATGATTTCAAATGAGAAGAATTTGGAACTTACTCATCCCATATCTGAGGCTGAAATTCGCATAGCCGTTTGGAGTTTGGATTCGAACAAAGCCCCTAGTCCAGATGGCTTTCCCATCTCCTATCGTTTCTTTTCGGATCTGATTAAGTTTGACCTAAAACGTATGCTCCAATACTTGTACAAATCTTTTCACCTTGGAGGCAACACAAACTCTTCCTTTCTTGCTCTGATCCCAAAAGAATCAAATCCCTCCTCTTTTACTCGTTCTAGGTGTTAATGTTTAAGCCATTATTATAGATGTTTGCATTTCATTAGATAACAATAGCATAATCCAAGATCACTGAGAAATACACAATCACAAGAGACACAGCATTTATCCTGGGAAACCCTCTAGGGGAAGAAAACCCAGGAAAAGTTCCTTAATATAGATAGCCAATACAATGCCAAGAGATCTCTTATGCTAATACAGAAAGTCCTCTCCTAGATATGCGCCACTCTCTCTCCTTCTTCTCCGGTAATAGATCAGAACTTGTCTCTCAAACTGAGCAAGTGAGTTGTGTCTAAGTGAGGCGCTAGCCTCCTTTATTTATACAAGTCTGGCACGTGTGAAGTGTCTCTTCACTGGCAGGGCCGACTTCTCAAACTGGGTGGGTAAACCCACCTTTATTATATTTCTGAGTCTCTTTAATATCTGTTGGGGCCGACTTCTTATTCTGCCTATTACAATTGTCTTTTGACCAATCCGCAAAAGGGGATTTGGTCCTATTACAATAACCGACATGATCAATCCACAATGGGGATTGATCCTATGAATAATA
>ML778103.1:871392-896377 GCA_009831015.1 Picea engelmannii | reverse complement strand
GATATTGGTAATCATCTCCAAGTGTCATTTTCTGAGAAAACTTCTTCTCTGAGATACAAGAGAGAATGTTTCTTTGTCCCATCATGTGCTTGGATGCACCACTATCAATGAGCCAAGTGTCCTCTCCAGGTGTTACAGATCCTGAGAGGGCCGAGATCAGCACATGGTCTTTGATCTCCTCTCTTATCATCTTTGCGGGTGGCTCTTCATCTTCGACTACATGGGCATGGAGCCTTTTTTGTTTTCTCTTGTATTCTTCTCGTCTGGCTGGACAAAACTTCGCAATGTGTCCCATCTTGTCACAATGATAGCATTGTATAGATGAGTAGTCTCTTTCCTTTCGTTGTCCTCTCTTCTGAAATCTCCTTGGATGAGATTCTTTATGATTGAATTTATTTGATTGTTGAGGCTCTTTATGAGTCTCCTTTTGGAAGTAGGGTTTCTTCCTTCCTCCTTTGGTGTGAGTAGCTAGGGCTTGATCATCATCCTTAGCTAGTAACGCTTCCCGATTCGCTACTCTTGTTTCTTCTTGGATGCATTCTTCCCATAAACTGTCAAACTTCAGTTTCTCCTTTCTGGCACATATCGTCTGGATGAAGGCATCCCAAGGTCTTGTGAGACCATTTAGGGCCGTCATTATGAGTTCGTCTTCGTCTATGGTATCTCCAATAGCTTCTAGTTGTTCTTTGAATTCTGAGATTCTGGAGAAATATTCCTGAATCATTTCTCCTTTTTGCATCCTTGTATTCTTCAGTTGAGTTCTAAGATTCATTTTCCGGTTTATGTTCTTTCCTTCATATAGTCTGGTCAAGGCATCAAACATTTCTTTCGGGGTCTTCTTAGATGACACATAAGGAATCAGATGGTCTTTGATTGAATCTACAATGATTCTTTTGGCCCTTATTGTGTCCTTTTGATGCTTTGCCTTTTCTGCAGCATCGTCAGGTTCTGGTAATTCTTCTTTGACGAATCTTGCTAGGTCATTCTCTTCAAGAATGAGGCCAATCCTATACTTCCAGGCACGGAAGCTTTACACTCCTTCTAACTTGTCAACAAGCTTAATGCTCGCAGATATCTTTGCCTGGAGCTAGGAAAATGACCAAAAAATGAAAGTGCTCAAAATCAAAAACTAAACTTACCAGGAGGTGTGCTTGGCTGAGGCAAGTAGCCTGGTGTGTTTGGATCTGAGAAAATCCAACTTTTTCTCCTCCAAACTTGATCTGCGGATTTCTGGACTGGTGCTTCTGGGTTTATGGTACCTCTAGTACTCTGGTACTTCTGGTACTTTGTGAAACTAGGGTTTCACTTTCCGGGAGATCCAACCACTGAAAAGGTGCACTGAGAGTGCCAAAATGATCCTTAGGGGAGGGCGCACTTTTCTAGATGGTTTTGGGGCTGAAAAGCTTCACCATCAAAAAGCCCTAATTTTCATATACGGTAACAGTGACGTTTTTCACTTGTGAAAGATGCTTCCTTCAGCTTGGCTCTGATACCATGTTAATGTTTATCCCATTATTATAGATGTTTGCATTTCATTAGATAACAATAGCATAATCAAAGATCACTGAGAAATACACAATCACAAGAGACACGACATTTATTCTGGGAAACCCTCTAGGGGAAAAAAACCCAGCAAAACTTCCTTAATATAGATAGCCAATACAATGCCAAGAGATCTCTTATGCTAATACAGAAAGTCCTGTCCTAGATATGCGCCACTCTCTCTCTCCTCCTTCTCCGGTAACAGATCAGAACTTGTCTCTCAAACTGAGCAAGTGAGTTGTGTCTTAGTGAGGCGCTAGCCTCCTTTATTTATACAAGTCTGGCACGTGTGAAGTGTCTCTTCACTGGCAGGGCCGACTTCTCAAACTGGGTGGGTAAACCCACCTTTATTATATTTCTGGGTCTCTTTAATATCTGTTGGGGCCAACTTCTTATTCTGCCTATTACAATTGTCTTTTGACCAATCCGCAAAAGGGGATTTGGTCCTATTACAATAACCGACATGATCAATCCACAATGGGGATTGATCCTATGAATAATATATCAATAATAATAAGAATACTCTTTGCAGTTACATTATTTCAACACTAGGCCTATCTCCCTTTGTAACTCCTCATATAAAATCCTAACTAAAATTCTGGCCAACTGTCTCAAGAAGGTTCTTCCAAAGATTATTTCCCCTAATCAAGGTGGATTCATGCAAAACAGAGAAATTGTGGACAATATAGTGCTGGTACAAGAGGCCATTCATTCAAGTGTTACTTCAAAAAACAAAGGCATGGTCATTAAGCTTGATATGGCTAATGCCTTTGATCGAGTTCGCCACAGCTTCCTCTTCATGGTTATGAAGAAATTTGGCTTCAGCACTTCCTTCATTAAATTGGTGGAGGCTTGTATTGGGAAGCCTTGGATTGCTCCTCTTGTAAATGGTAGACCTTCTTCCTTTTTCCAGATAAGCAGAGGCCTTCATCAAGACTGCGCTCTTTCCCCCCTTCTTTTTTTTGTTAGTTGTTGAAACTCTGAGCAGGAAATTAGAATATGAAAGAGCCATTGGGAATCTTCCTGGAACACAAATTGCAAGAGGGGTGAAAAATATAAATCATTCCCCATTTGCTGACAATACCTTACTGCTTGGGGGAGCCTCTATAATCATAGCTTCTAGATTCAAACATATTCTTGACTCTTTCCTCGATGCCTCAAGGGGAGCAGTCAATAATGGTAAATGCCAAGTTTTTGGATGGAACACTTCTAGAATTATGAGATCTATAGCTACAGTATTTCAGTTCACTTTAGTTGAAAACTGGACCGCCTTTCGTTATTTAGGCATTCCCATTTCCCTCAAATCTTCTCATACTCAGGTTTGGCAGTAGATTCTAGACAAAATCAACAAAAAACTTGACCAGTGGGGATCTCAATGGCTCAACCCAGCTAGAAAGGTGGTCCTTATCAAATCTATTCTATCATCCCTTCCCATTTACCAAAGTTCTACTATATTGGTTGTAATGTCCCTTTCCCAGTGATGGTCACTACAGGGAGCGATTTAGTAGTCTATATGTAGACTATAGTTGAGAAAAAAAGGGGAATAACACCTCTAACCAATGTCATTCACAAAAGTCTAACATGAAAGTGACATTAACGAGGAAAAAGGAGGTTTAAGTGAATTATTTATTGAGGTGAAACTTAGGGAAAAAGTCACTTAAGTGGTAAAGTGAACGTCTAATTAGAACAAAAGGGGGGTTTAAATGACTTAAGTGAACATTAAATCATAACTTAGGAGAAAAGTCATTTAATTAAGTGAATGGAGAATTAGACGAGAGGAGGTATAAAGGGAGAAAAGTTGACCTAATTGGTCATTATGTTGATTTGAGAATTGGAAAACAGGTTGCAAAGAGGAGGGGGTCGACCTTCCCTTGTTTCGTGGATTTCTGGAGGAAACCGCCACCCAATACAGGGTTCGGTGTTGAGAGACACACCCTAACCGTCGAAAGTACCATTTTGGTGCTTCATCGACATTCTACAGCAGCATACATGCACATAGTAGACTAGTGCGCACTTCACCAGGGAGGTGCATGGGGTTTGAGGGCACAAAATGGGGTCGCTAGGCCCAACCAGGGCGAATCAGGCAAAATCCTTTCGACCCTGTGGAGAGGAGACTGAGGCACTTCCATTGAGATAGTTATCACAGTACTCTGCCCGGTAAAACATCGAAATCATGATATCCAGCTGAGGGAAGTGCACAGGGGTTGAGGGAATCCATCCGGGGTTCCGGTAGATCAGCAGAGGGTCAGATCTGCAAGCAGCAGATAGGGGAAGTGTACTAGGCAGCAGGGCGACCATTCTGAGACAGTTTTTAGGCCGATCCGACAAGTCTAGCCACCAGGGCGAGATTTCCAGTCTTCAGCGGCAGTTGTTGGGGGTATTTTCGGTTGCATGCAGCATATTCGGCCATGCATGCAGTGGATCTTCAATGCCGACCATAGATCTGCCTATCTCTATTGTTACGGGTATTTTCTTTAGTGTTTTGCATTGTATTCCAGCTAAGGTCATTCTCTACGAGATCTAGCTGAGGTTATTTCCTTTATTTTCCGCATGCTATATTGTAATTCCTGTCATTTTACTTAATAAAGCTATTGAGTTGTTCTTGGTTCCAAAACAATTGCATGCATGGTATAAAACACATAAACAAAAGAAAAACGCAGCCAAAAACCTTTCCAAAACTCAGTCAGAAACCCCAGCGCAGCAAATCTGTAGTTAGATCACCAGTATCAACAATAAATATCCAAATCTGAGGGATTTGGGATATTTCAGTCGTATCATAGCCTTCTTCCTGTCAGCCTGTGAAGAAGCTTGACTCATGACTCCATGATTCCGGGAACAGGGGAAATTCATTCATCGAGTAGGGGTCACATAGGAGATGAGTACGTACAATACCGCAGGGACCACAGTAGGGACAAAACAGACCGGAACAAAAGGGACTACAACCCCTTCCACATCAGTTAAGGTTCAGAAGCTGAAACAGAGTACAAAGACCACATCAGCACAGAGGCAAAGGCAGAGGACGAGGGAGATATGGGTCCCAGAGAGGACTCCCCGAAGGGTAGTGGGAGCGGATCAGAGCAACCTTTTGACAGTACCAGGGCCATGTTGAATGACCTAGCGAGAGGACAGCAAGAGATGAGGAATGTTATAGCACAGATGGCGCTTAACTCCTAGATCATCCAGAACAGCTTGAGCACGATTGGTGCTAGCATAGCAGGGGGAGCAGTTGGTCATACAGGACACCAGGGAGTGGAGCGAGTGGCTCGAGTGGGAATGTAGCAGGTACAAGTGGACAAATGACACCCACTTGTACCTACACTTCAGCAGGGAGGATACCCAGACCTCTATTCCCACAGTTTCAGATAGGACACAAGGTGGGACAACCAGGACAGGGACAGCCAAGACAATGACAACCAAGACAAGGGCAGCCAGGACAGAGGTAGTCAGGGCCAACAGATCCCTTTGCAGAGTACAAGCGAGATTTCTTAGCACTAGGTCCAGAGTTTCATGCAGACATGAGTCTGATGGACTATTGTTCGATCCGGTATCGAAATAGGCCTAGGGAGGCGGAGAGGGGCAACATGCAGCCACAAAACATAGATTTTATTAGGAAAGTTGGGAAATTGAAAATCCCCTCTTTCAACGGTTCGGCTAAATGTTTCACTCAAGCATGGGTGCAGAAGCTTGACACATATTTCAAGCTCAATCAGATGTCAGAGTCAAAGGCAATCAGATTCGCTACATTACATTTGGAGGGGGAAGCCCATGAGTGGTGGTACCATGGGCTAGTGACCTTGGGTCACAGCCACATCACATCCTACTTGGAGTTCACCGAGCGTTTGATGGAGAGATTTGACAGGAGGGATTCGGAGCTCCATTTCAGGGACTTGACATGATTGAGGCAGACCGGATCAGTTGAGGCCTTCATCACAAAGTTTCAGTGGAAAGAAGTTGTTTCTGACATATCTGAGCACCAGTTGATGATGCTTTTCATTGAGGCATTGAAAGAGCCATTGAGGGGTCGGTTTAAGGCTTTTCAGCCTCACACCCTACAGGATGCTATCATGTGCACTAGAGACATGGGGGACTCAGTGCATAAACAAAAGACCTTCACCAAACCCTTTATACCACAGAGAGATAAGGATCAGAGGAATCCTCAAAGGGATTGGAAAGGAAAAACAAAATTGGATGATGAGACTAGGAAAGAATTGATGAGGAAGAAACTATGCTTCACATGTAGATATCTTTGCCTAGAATAGAATATCCTGGAAGCAAGAGAAACCCTAAACAGATGTATAAAAACCCTAGAAGACAAGTCGACTCAGTAAAAGAATTAATATTAAAGTATTAGCCTCTAAAAGGAAAAGTCGACCAAGATAGTTGAGAAGAACCACTATAAATAGAGGGCACTCTAGCTCATTTGTACTCACTCACCTCACTCACTCTCTCAAGTATGGTGCAAGTTTGGAGCTGCAACCTTAGTCACCGGGTTTGACAAATTTTATCCATTCACTTCGAAATTCACCGAACTTCATGCGAGTCCGAACTTATTCGTTTAAGTTGGTCGTACTTCAAGGTGAATTCGAATTCGCAAAGGAACAGGAAAAAATATCGCCCAATTTCATTTAAATTCGAATGAGTTTGATGTTGTTGGACTCGTGGTTATCAAAAAAATTAAAAAGACAAAACCGCAAATACCAGAAACTCTAATTTGTCACCACCCATGACCCATCTATGATGTCGGCATGCTGCTTGCGTCCCACTCCGTCCACCGAACCAGCAGAACAGGAATATTCCTAGTGGCAACTTATTATTGTCACCCAGCTAGCCAACCCATGTAGAATGTAATGTCCTCATTTTTGGACATTATTATGTTACAGAGTATTATGCTTACCAGAGTAGCCAGATGGGGGTGATAGCGAGTTCAGGAGTTATTGAGGGGTTTTATTGGGCCCGACTTGCATCATTCATCATATTTCATCATCAGGATCCATTCCGCACAGCTTGGCTTTGGTTTCGTTGCATTCTGACAATTTCCGTAATTTTGAGTTATCATGGGTCATATTTTAATTAATTTCACTAAGAAGGTCATTTTGGGCATAATACTTGGAGAAACCTCTTAGTGCAATAGCTCATCGGAATCGGGAGGAAGAGCACTACAGGATTAGATGATGAGAAGTAACTTTCAATGGTCGGAGAAGCCATAGGGACGAATAAATCACTTTTTAGAGGCAAAAAGGCTAATTAATTAATAAAGTGATTTAATCAAGGAATAATAAAAATAAAGTAAAAGTCAATTGGAGGGAAAAGGTGAACAGGGGGGATAAAAGAGAGATAGGGGCCTTTATTCTCTTGTTATGTTGTTTATCATTTTGATGTCTGGCTTCTTGCTAGAGAGCCCATGATACTTGGGGGTTTTGAGGGTTTTCACTGAATAAACCCTAGAGATCAGCTCGGTGGTGAAAGATCCCACCTTTCCTTATCCAAGCTTGGCCAAGGAGGTGAAAGATTCCTCCCTCACCATTCTACATCAGTTTCTATTCATTGCAGGAGCCACTTGTGCAAGTAGGGTGCAGGTTGAGAAGTTTTCCAACAGAGAGGGCACATTGTTGGGAGAAGATCAATTCGATTTGGATAGCAGAAGGGAGATTTGAGGATTCTCTCTTTCCGAGGGGATTTTCCATGCCAAGAGCACCCTTTCTCATCTATTCTTGGAGGGGTTTCTCTACAGGATGAGTTATTGTGACCAGGGGGCGAAATTACTGAAGGAGGGCGTATTTTGGATAAGTGATCTTATTGTTTGAGGTTAGATTTATCATCTACAACCGGGGTTTCTTCTCATATGAGTTAGTCTTCTTCAGATCTATCAATTGGTGGCCTTTTCTCAGAGTTTGGAGGCCATATTCATAGAGGCCGAATTATTATCGGCTCACTACAGCGAGTGGGGCGCAACTTCCATCCAAGGAGGTCATTTAGTGTCAAGGAACAGAGCCATTTTGGACGTACAAACTTAAGGAATTGTTTGGAGGATTTTAGGAACTGCATATCATTGTTTCTTCTTGCTTTTGGAACTATCTACAGCCACAGTATCAATCTGATATATGTATTTCCAGATCTGAATATTTCATGTATGGAGCTTCTTATTTAATAAATAAAGGTCAGATCTGATTTGCGGCTATATGTTGGTATTTCTCTTCATGGGTTTTTGTTGAAGTGTTGTTATTATCCTATTGGTTTGTCATATGCAATTATTGGCTGCAAAAACAAATAAAATCAGACCATAAACAACCCAAAAACACAATGCATGCAAACTGTTTGATATAATACCACAACTAGAAAACACAGTAAAACTTAGCATGTTCCAAGCAAATATGTTTGGGAATATTACAGTGGTATCAGAGCGAATTTCCTTCGCCAACCTATAATATACATTGATGATCCAGAGGAGAGATGGATTTTGCAGATTTTGCAAAGGAGATCATATATTGTAACAAGGAATATCAAGCCCTTAGTGAGACATTCAAGGCTCAAGTGACATTCCAATAGTTTGTGTCCATCAAAAATCCTAGGTGCAACAAAGATGAGGTTACACATTGGGTCAAAGGGATGGAAAAAATCAATTATTGGTTGAACATAGCAAAAGAAAACAAGAGCCAAAGAAGGCAAGGAGGTAGATACATTACTACCAACTAGTAGATGGAAGGAAGCACATATTGAACCTACACCCATTAGGAGCAGGGAACTTTGCTACAATTGCAAAGTGCCTTGGGAGCCAGATCACAGATGCAGGGGTAAAGAGAAGGTGCACATTATTGAGGTGCACTACGACAGTGAGGATGAGGAGATGCATGAGGATGCAACCATAGATGCCTATTTAGTGCAGTCCGATGAGGCTAGTGACTCCTCCACATCTGATGGACAATTGGATGGACAGGATGATAGCGCCTGTTCTTTAGCTTCCCTATCAGACAATGTTGAGGACTCAACACTTCAGCATAGTGGTGACACTTGTGAGGGTTCATATGTGTTAGCACCTGGTATGAGGTCATGTGTGGGGGATATTGTTCCTCCCATGGAGTTGAGCGTGAGACAATCCTTACCTTCTCAGACATTTATGATAGACATGACACATGAGGATATCAATAGCATTCTGGAGGTGGTAGAGGAGCCTTGTGTAGCATTTGAACACAAGGGACATATGGATCTACAAGCCCAGGAGGAGAGGCAGGGCTTGGAGCCAGTTGACTATATACATACCTATCAGGATGAGGAGAGCGAGTCACCTCTTTTGGGAAATCTATTGTTAGATCGGGTTGTGGAGACTAACAGTTTGATGGGATACTCACTTCCAGGACCGGTCTACAGTGATGAGGATGCCCTCCTTATTGGTCGGAATGACCATATCTCATCTCTGGACACATCTGTATGGGATCCAGGTGCAGATGACATTAGCAGAATGAGTGCACAAGAGGATACAACTGCCCATACAGGATACAGTGCAATTCAGATGGGGGTAGCAGTTAGTGATTGTGTGTAGTGGCATACAGGAGGACTCAGTAGCACAGTGCTGAGTGGACAATGGGCAGTTCAGTGCCTTATCTTTTGAAGAGTGTATTGTTGGGGATTCCATTATTGACACTAGCAATGAGAGGCATGAGGTAGCACCTCAGCAGGATTGTGATCAAGAGTCACGACACTTGACAGGACAGTTGAGAGTTAGTGAGGACATGATCATGGCAGCCACTAGATGCATTGATGATACACATGCATTGGTGGCAGGTTATTGTTGGAGGGACTCGATGGCACATGATAGTTCAGATGGGGGACTTGCCATTGATGACTTTCATACACTCGGGGAGAGAGTGACTATGATGAGGGCCGACTACCAGCAGTTGTTGATCAATAGAGATTACCTATTGGAGGTTGGCGAGATGTATCACTGGGCACTGAGGGAGAAGGAGATTGAGGTGGACCGACTCACTCATGAGTTGGCGAGCACACGTGGATTCTTGAAAGGCGCACAGACAACCCTTCAAGAATCAGGGTCCATATTAGAGGAGCTCCTTGATTAGACTAGTCAGGAATCCACTACATCTATCTCAACAGAGAGCCAGATGTTTACCTCAGCTACTTCGCTAGAGGTTGTTGGTGGGTTGGTAGAGAAGCACCAGTTGATGGAGGTGCGTGAGGGACACCCAGGATCATTGATGGATATGGAGGAATGTGACCAAGAGACGTTGGAGGATATCTATGTGTCACAGGGACCACCATTCATGAGGGGTTCTGAGACGGTCTTACACATACACCTGGGAATTGCAGAGCCAAGGGCAAGTATGAGGACACTTCCATTGGTGTTTCAGGATTGGATGACATCCATATAGAGGTTGACCCAGCAATACACCTTGGATACATGATGATGTAGGAGGATACAAAGGCTTGCATGAGTATACAAGGACATATGATGATGAGAGATAGTTCACAGGAGCATGCAGAGGTGTACATCGGGATTCAGGGGGATGCATTGGATTGCAGGGAGGAGACATACTTAGTGGAGCAAGGAGATTCCTCTCCCTTGCAGCAGTACATAGTTTTGGGAGATCACCTTCACAGTAGCAGTAGCTATAGGAGTGATGATGGAGGGAGAGTGATCGACCAACGGTTTGTGGAGTTACCGACTGTTGTACCCGATGGTTGGAGTTTAGTGAGGAGCACAGGCAATTATTCACCATGGGTGCCAATGGATGAGCTTTTGGTCAAGTCCTTGGAATTGACCAAAGTCTATGATACTTTCCAATCCTACATACAGTGGCAGTTATTTCTGTTAGCCTTCCCCGATACTTTCATCATAGACAGCAGCATAGGGGGAGATAGACAGTGGCAAGGGAGATGGAGAGTTGGTAGGCAAAGACCACCTGACGAGAGTGACTTGATTATATACAGCAGGATAGGCGTGGTTCATCCGAGACAGTCATATGAGGCTTGGGGTGTGAGGGAGAGCATCCTCAGTCGTGGGACAGAGTACGTTCCAGAGATGGATACAGGTTCAAAGTCTCAGCAGGATGAAGACTGGGAGGAAAGATGGACAGATGCTTATGATGAGGTCTATGAGGTCAATTGACAGGAGGTATGGTCGCAGCAGGCAGTGTCTGGGATCTTGAGGACCGTACATGATGTATCTATGGTTGGACAGCTTAGCCATTTCAGGACTCGTCAACAGGACAGAGATAGATTCTCCTTGGGGGATCTCGATGATGATGTCATGAGACACATGGAGGCATGTTTGGTATGTCAGCATCACGAGTCAAGGAATGACTCTGTAGCTACCCTTGTTTTAGTGCTGAGTTGGGAGAGTATGCTAGCTTCTCTCAACCCTTGGGCACTAGAGATATATAGTAGGGTTGACATTATAGAGTTATTGCAGGAGCATGGGACTCTACATGCAGTAGTGTGGATTGACAGGGAGGCCAAGTTTAGTGATTATGGACAGGACAACATGACTATCAGCATACTTCGGCCAAAGGTTTACAATTTTGAGGGCACCGAGATACTTGGTATGAGATCTTCAGAGCTATGTGATGCAGGATTTGGTGCTCTACTAGAGCTCATGTTGGTTTCAGAGACTTGCATGATTGATTCTTTCCATTGTTGGGGGAATTTGAGAGCAAGTCAAGATGAGTATGCTTTGTGGCAGGATGGATCTCTTTGGTTGAGGATCAGATGTATCAACAGATCATCTTCTTAGTTAGTAGGGGATCCGGATTCAGCCAGAGACGATAGTTGGGAGATGGATTTATGTGAGAGACTCCTTGATGGATGGATATTGTATCTACTTGTTCCATTGGTTGGGTGTCTCCACGAGATTCATGATGTTGGTATCTTACAGGACTATACTTCGCAAGGCACTGCAGTTCGCATCTTGATATGGGATCCAAGGATTGGAGTGCTTGGTAGTCCAAGTTTGATGGGGTCGAGATCCGAGTAGAGTGATTGCTTGGGGAGTTGACCGAGGATTGGGTGCACACGATCATTCTACTCATCAGGAGCTTTTGGATATCATGTATGGTGAGCACTTGGAGGGGCCATGTCTTGAGGAGAGCTTACTACATGTCACACGGGTGGATATGGGATCCTGGTATCATATACAAATTGATTAAGTTATTCCTTGAGGAAAAGCAATATTCTAGCAGGGAGGACTGTAATGTCCCCATTTTTGGACATTATTATGTTACAGAGTATTATGCCTACCAGAGTAGCCAGATGGGGGTGACAGCGAGTTCAAGAGTTATGGAGGGGTTTTATTGGGCCTGACTTGCATCGTTCATCATATTTCATCATCAGGATCCATTCCGCATAGCTTGGCTTTGGTTTCATTGCATTCCGACGATTTTCGTAATTTTGAGTTATTATGGGTCATATTTTAATTAATTTCACTAAGAAGGTCATTTTGGGCATAATACTTGGAGAAACCTCTTAGTGTAATAGCTCATCAGAATCAAGAGGAAGAGCACTACAGGATTAGATGATGAGAAGTGACTTTCAGTGGTCAGAGAAGCCATAGGGACGAATAAATCACTTTTTAGAGGCAAAATAGCTAATTAATTAATAAAGTGATTTAATTAAGGAATAATAAAAATAAAGTAAAAGTCACTTGGAGGGAAAAGGTAAACAGGGGGGATAAAAGAGAGATAGGGGCCTCTATTCTCTCATTATATTGTTTATCATTTTGATGTCTGGCTTCTTGCTAGAGAACCCATGATACTAGGGGGTTTTGAGGGTTTTGACTGAATAAACCCTAGAGATCAGCTCGGTGGTGAAAGATCCCACCTTTCCTGATCCAAGCTTGGACAAGGAGGTGAAAGATTCTTCCCTCACCATTCTACATCAGTTTTTATTCATTGCGGGAGCCACTTGTGCAAGCAGGGCGCAGACTGAGAAGTTTTCCATTAGAGAGGGCACATTGTTGGGAGAAGATCAATTCGATTTGGATAAAAGATGGGAGATTTGAGGATTCTCTCTTTCCTAGGGGATTTGCCATGCCAAGAGTGCCCTTTCTCATCTGTTCTTGGAGAGGTTTCTCTACAAAATGATTTATTGTGACCAAGGGGCGAAATTACTGAAGGAGGGCGTATTTTGGATGAGTGATCTTGTTGTTTGAGGTCATATTTATCATCTACAACTGGGTTTTCTTCTCATATGAGTTAGTCTTCTTCAGATCTATATATTGGTGGCCTTTTCTTAGAGTTTGGAGGCCATATTCATAGAGGCCGGATTATTATTGGCTTACTACAGCCAGTGGGGCACAACTTCCAGCCAGGGAGGTCATTTAGTGTCAAGGAACGGAGCCATTTTGGAAGTGTTTGGAGGATTTTAGGAGCTGCATCTCATTGTTTCTTATTTCTTTTGGAGCTATCTACAGCCTTAGTATCAATCTGATATATGTATTTCCAGATCTGAATATTTCATGTATGGAGCTTCTTATTTAATAAATAAACGTCAGATATGATTTGTGGCTATATTTTGGTATTTCTCTTCATGGGTTTTTGTTGAAGTATTGTTATTATCCTATTGGTTTGTCATATGCAATTATTGGCTGCAAAAACAAATAAAACCAGACCATAAACAACCCAGAAACACAATGCATGCAAATTGTTTGATATAATACCACAACCAGAAAACACACTAAAACTTTGCATGTTCCAAGCAAATATGTTTGGGAACATTACATAGAATAACGTTTAGCCACTACTATTATAAAAATAGTCGAGTTAACTAAATTGTCGACCATGTTAATTAGTTGCATAATGCATTTATATTATATTGATATAAATTTAATATTTATTACGTAAATTTAATATATTAATATATAATATATACTAAAATAGTATAAAATTCGATATATATAAAATTTATTATAAAAATATGTTAATTAATTAATTTAAATATGTATATAGTTGTCGAATTTAATGAAGAATTTTATTCATCATTTTTTGCATAGAGAGTTTTTTATAAATTTCATTGGTGTCGAATTCGTACACGAACACGAACGCAATGACTAAGGCTATAGCTGCAAGGATGGAAGGTGGATCTTCTAGGATGGTTCTTGGTCTCTCTCTAGTGCTATCTAGCCTAAGATATGGGCCCTACCTCTTAGTATCTCTTGGTGGTATTCTTGATGACATTCTTGGTGGTATTCTGATATTCTTTGTTGTATTCTTGGTAACTGGAACTGGAACTGTTGCAGTTGAGTAGTGTTCTTGTTCTCTAGTTTTGGGACTTTTTGTCTGATGAGCTATCTTTAGAGAAAGATGCGCTCTCTTGGTTATCTGTTGGTTCTAGTGCTGCTTCCGGAATCATTCTATCTAGCAAAGGTTATGGTGTTCAGGGGTGGTTGCATGCCTATGGCTGGGTGACAATATGAAATATTGGCTATGGTAAAACGAGCACATCGAATATTTTAACAGGTTATGGGCCCACACTACCTTCAGAATAGTCTAACCACTGGAAGGTAGAGTGGGAGTTCTTTGTCAAGCTCGTTGCAGCACCAATTGCAGCGGCAACTAGGGTTTCTGATGTTGCAGCTACAACAAATCCTAATGTAATTCTTTGGATACTTTAAGTTAAGCATTTGGCATAATCTTTGGGTATTCTAATGCGCCCTAGCCTAGCGCACCCTTTGGTGTCCTCAGCCAGCAAAAACGTCAAGTTTGAGTTTTTAGTCAAAGTCAAAGTCAAAGGTTGACTTTTGGCCTAAATTAATTTTGCGATCAAATTTGAAATTTCAGGGTTTCTAGCTTGTTCTAATCGTTGAACCTTTTTGATTCAGTTTCTAGCCTCTTCTTGTCAAAGATGGTGTCTAGTTACATATTAGAAGACAAGTTGAATGATGCTGCAAATTTCAAAGGTATGCACTTGTATATGCTTTTCATGTTATATCATCCAGCAGAGCATGAGTGTGTTTTGCGGGGAATGTACAAGAGATATTGTCCAAGTAGTGATCTTGGATTATGTACATTCAGAGGAACAAGCAGTTGAGGCTCCAGGTTCCAGTCAAGGGAACGAGAAATGCTTCTATCAAAATGGAATCAGGTAACAATGTTCATCTTAGCAATGTTTTATATGTTCTTGGTTTGAAAAAGAATTTAGTATCTATTTTTTGCTTGGAAAACAAAGGAGATAGAATAGCCTTTGTCGATCGAAAAGTTCTTGTATGGTCTAAAGATTCAAAAATAGAAGATGCTAGAGTCAATGGGATACGTGAAGGAAGACTGTATAAACTCCTAGGTCAAAATGCTCAAGCTCTTGTACATAAATAACTCAATCCTAATGATTTATGGCATAGAAGGTATGCTCACCTTCATTATCAAGCATTGCCATCTCTAAAACAGATGGTTGTAGGCATACCAAAACTACAATCAGTACACGAAGGAGTCTGCAGAGAATGTGCACTTGGGAAGAATATTAAGAAGCCATTCCCAAGTAGTGAGAATAGATCCAAGGAGATATTGGATCTGATACATTCAGATGTATGTGGTCCTATGCCAGTGAAGTCTCTAGGAGGCTCTCTTTACTATGTGACATTCTCTCAAGAAAGACGTGGATGTACCTGATAAAGACGAAAGATGAAGTATTTAGCAAGTTCCAAGAATTCAAGGTTGAAGTGGAAAACTTGAAAAATAAGAAAATCAAGACGTTAAGATCTGAAAATGGAGGAGAATACACCTCCAAGGAGTTCGTTGCCTTTTGTAAAACAGTTGGGATTAGGAGGGAGCTATTTGTCCCACATAATCCTCAACAGAATGGTGTGGCAGAAAGAAAGAAGTTAGAACCTTCAGGAAAGAAGGGCATATTCATTGGATATAGTGATACATCAAAAGCTTACAGAATATATGTCCCAGGTCAACAGAGGATTGAAATCAGCAGAGACGTGACTTTTGATGAGAAGATTGCCTTCAAGAAATCTATAGAAGATTCCATGGACTCCAATGATGAAGAAGAACATGAAGATCCCAAGGAAGAAAGTTCATGTTCACCAGAACATTCCAATGAAGAACCAGACCAACTACTTGAACCTGTAGAACCAGTTGTTGTACCTAAGAACAGAAAACGACCAGCATGGCTAGAATCCACCTTACAAGAAGCAGAAGGACATAAATCTCCCAGTGGCACCTTCAAGGAGAACAAGAAGCCCAAAAGATTCTTTAGTTATGCAACACTCATGACAAATCTTGTTAATGCAGAACCTTCCACCTTTGAGGAAGCAGTCAAGAAGAAAGAATGGCAGGAAGCTATGATGGAAGAATATCGATCCATCATGAAAAATGATGTATCGGAAATTGTGCCTAGACTTGAAGGAAAGTCGGTAGTAACTTCAAAATGGGTTTGCAAGATAAAGCATGCAGTAGATGGGAGTATCGATAAATACAAGGCAAGATTCGTGGCTAGAGGGTTCTCCCAGCAGGAGGGAGAAGATTATGATGAGATGTTTGCTCCAGTTGCCAGATACACATCTATTAGAACCATCATATCTCTTGCAGCATCCATGGGTCGAAGCTTACATCAGATGGATGTAAAGACCGTTTTTTTCAATGGAGTAATTGAGGAAGAAGTATACATAGAGCAACCTCAAGGTTTTGAGGTACACCCGAGAGAAACTCGTGTATGCAGATTAAAGAAGGCCTTGTATGGACTCAAGCAAGCTCCAAGAGCTTGGTATGCACGAATTGACAGTTACTTGATGAGACTTGGATTTTCCAAGAGTTATGCTAATCCAAACCTTTATTACAAGGTTGTAAATGATGCACATGTGATCCTACTACTATATGTTGATGATTTGTTTATGACAGGTGTAGAGCCTCTCATTATTCAGTGAAAGAGGGAGCTAGCCTCTGAATTCGATATGAAGGATCTTGGTCTCATGCATTATTATTTGGGACTAGAAGTATGGCAGAAGCGTGGTGAAATCTTCCTAGGGCAAGGGAAGTATGTTGTAAAGATCCTTCATAATTTTGGGATGATGGATTGCAAATCCATGGTAACTCCCATGGTGACAGATCTAAGGAAGTTGAGAGACTCTGATTCTGATCCAGTAGACTCTTCCCTCTACCAACAATTGATTGGCTCATTGATGTATTTGGTTAATCCCAGGCCAAACATTTGCTTTGTTGTGAATACGTTGAGCCAGTTCCAGGTGGAACCTAGACATGAGCATTGGATAGCTACAAAGAATATTTTGAGATATCTTCGTGGGACGCTAAACTATGGTTTGAGATATGCCTCAAACAATGATGTACAATTGCATGGATTTACTGATTCAGATTGGGTAGGGAGTACAAATGACAAAAAGAGTACTTCTAGTATATGTTTCAGTTTGGGCTCTGGTATGATATCATGGGATAGCAGGAAACAAAAGTATGTTGCACTCAGCACTGCAAAAGCAGAGTATATTGCAGCTTGTGATGCTTGTACGGAAGCGGTATGGCTCCATAAGTTGGTTTCTAGACTATTTGATCAGGTGTTGGATTCGACTGTGATATGTTGTGATAATCAGAGTTGTGTGAAGCTTTCAAAGAACCCTGTGTTCCATGACAGGTAGAAGCACATTGAGATCAAGTACTATTTTCTCCATGATAAAGTTCAAAAGGGAGAGGTGATTCTCTAGTACATCTCCACCGATGAGCAAACAGTTGATATTTTGACGAAGCCTGTGTCCAAGATCAAATTTGCATACTTGAGGGACAAGTTGGGACTCGTGGAGATTGCTCCCTTGGTTGAGAGGGAGGAGATGACTTCCTCGGTTGGGAGGGAGTGTTGATATATGGCATCATGGATAGTCAGTGTGCTGGTGGAAAGACATTCTCCAGGCGGAGAATGGTCCAGGCAAAACAAATTGTTGGTGGACAGACATTCTCCCTGTGGAGAATGGTCCAGGTTGACAGATTGTTGACGTATCATGGACTGGTATTTTTCCAAGGCATAGATTGTGGCCCGATTAGGAAAATGGTTCAGGACCGATATTCTCCTGAGGCACAGTTATTGGCCCGATCAGGTTGAATAGTCCGCCCCCTAAGGACATGATGTCCCGATTAAGGTGGTTGATACGAGACCGATATTTTCTAAGGCACATGGGTAGAGATTGATCTCTATGGTACATATGACCGATTAGAAAATAGTCTGAGACTGACATTCCTGTAGGAATGGTCTCTGTAGCCCATGGCTTGGCTTTCAGCATCTAGGAGGACTGATATTCTTCTAGGACATATGTCTGGATTAGAAGAATGGTCCTTATAGCCCATTGTGGGGCTTTCAGCATCTGTTGGGTCAATTATTCTTCTAGGACGCCTGTCTAGATTAGAAGAATGGTCCCTGTATCACTTTGTTGAGTGGGTGACATATGTGAGACACTTTGTTGAGTGCGCTAAGTTCAGCACATGACTTATTCAGCATCATGCCCGATTACTCAAATGGAGTATGGCCTCGAGAGATGATGCAGACGATGATATGATTTGATGCCAGGGGATTGTTGTACTGCATGGTGATAGCTTGTGTAGCTACTAGTTGATTGCAGTGGAGACTGTATGTCTCTGGACAATAGCTATTTACTATTGTGGTGGATGTGTTCCACTAGTAGTGACTGTGTCACTAGATAGTAGATGTGTGCTACTAGGAGTGGTTGTGTACCACTGGATAGTAGTGGTGTACTACTATGGATCGACATTGTTGTGATCTATTAGATGCCATTGTAGTAACTGTGTACTACTACTGGATTGCCATGGCGACTACCAGTAGTGTTGAAGGTGTTTCTTAGGCTAGTGTGCCAACTAGTAGTGTTGGAGGTGATTGCTAGTTGATAGCGATGATGATGCTCGTGACTTGATCTGTGTGATCATGAGAGAGCCTATGTGGCTATGATGATGCTACTTATAGAATGGTTTGCAAGACTGTGAGCCTTGCCCATACCATGTGAAATGGATGGATGTGTTTGAGACCATTACAATTAATACCTCCCTAGTTAGGAGGGAGTGTTGATATTATGGTAGTTGTGGGAGGTATTAACCTCCATGTGTAACCTTTGGCTAGAATAGAATATTCCGGAAGCAAGAGAAACTCTAAACAGATGTGTAAAAACCCTAGAAGACAAGTCGGCTCGGTAAAAGAATTAATATTAAAGTATTAGCCTCTAAAAGGACAAGTCGGCCCAAACAATTGAGAAGAACCACTATAAATAGAGGGAACTCTAGCTCATTTGTACTCACTCACCTCACTCACTCTCTCAAGTATGGCGCAAGTTTGGAGCTGTAGCTGCAAGGATTGAAGGTGGATCTTCTGGGATGGTTCTTCTAGCGCTATCTAGCCTAAGATATGTGCCCTATCTCTTAGTATCTCTTGGTGGTATTCTTGATGACATTTTTGGTGGTATTCTAATATTCTTGGTGGTATTCTTAGTAACTGCAACTGTAACTACTGCAGTTTAGTAGTGTTCTTGTTCTATGGTTTTGGGACTTTCTGTCTGGTGAGCTATCTTTGGAGAAAGATGTGCTCTCTTGGTTATCTGTTGGTTCTAGTGTTGCTTCCGGAATCATTCTATCTAGCAAAGGTTATGGTGCTTGGGGGTGGCTGCGTGCCTATGGTTGGGTGACAATATTGAGATATTGTCTATGGTAAAACGAGCACATCGAATATTTTAACAGTTAGAGCATCTTTCTTGGAAAGCGCCTTCATTTATGGACACATGCATGAGGTAGTTGGGTGGTTACAGGTTGTTGGAGTACTTTTTGGAGGAGCGCACCTCTTCTTTGGCCCCATTCACACATGTGAGGTAGTTTCTAGATCATTTTAGGGGGGGCGCCTCTCTTGAGCCCACTTCATGTATGGGTTGTTATGCGTTGGTTACACATTGATGGAACATTTTGAGGGGCTCACTTCTTCCTTGGACCGTTTGATCTCATCCACATGCTATTTTGAGGGAGGGAACCCACTTTGTGAGACAGCTATCTTATCCATTGTACATGTGGCCTCTAGTCCACCATATTTTGATTCCCATGAGCCCCCGCTTGTCCTACCCCGACACATTTTCAATCATGCATTTTTCATCTCAGTTCTGCATGAAAGCTTTGAACCCATTACTTAGCAACTCAACTCTCTCTACATGGATTCTTTCTACATACCACTACAAGGTCATTCTATCCTTCAGACTTTCACTACTTGAAAAAATTTATCCCTTCCCTCCTTCAAGATCCATGCACCACCCAGTACTGAATGATTAAAAACTGGACAACGCGCTTCAACCCCACTAAACGTAACAAAAACAAAGTTGAAGATGAACAAAATTTCTTGTAGTGCTCCAAAAAATGGAGTCCCTCTTACAACAACATATACACATCTAATATAAGCTCACCATCAACACACTATAGATTACTCAACACAGACTAACACATCAATGATCTCAGATTCTAATAACACAAATCATGGAGCAATAAGAATAATTGATTTTTATTAGTACCAAACTTGCCCTTTTTGGGTAGCCAGAGTATGGCAAAGAAAACATGCCATGTCAGACTTAAAATCAAAAGAAAACGATACCGTTTCTAGAAGAGAAGACGCACAGACAAACTTTTGTACTCTTGTAGCAGACCTCTATTTAGAGGTCAAGCAAATGCTCACTAGGTTGGTCTGAACCTGGTCAAAACAAATACAAAATATCAATAAGCGGTCCTAAAGGATCTAACCAGGGTCACTGAAGTGGTGGAGGAAAATAAGGAGAGATCAACTGAGAGAATGGAGTAAGGATCAACAAAAGATTACGAGTGACACCTCTGAAAAGCGAAAATAGTGGAAAAGAAATTCCACTCAATGATGTCTCACGCAACGACGGACTTCATCGCTTTGAAAATGGAAATAGTTGGTCGCATTCACTAGGGCAATGCCAAGCAGCTAGCTAATAGGTACTCCAGCCCGACCCAAGTGCCAAACAAGCAAAATCCCAGACTAGCCATGATCACAGTTAGCCCAGTCAACCAAGCACACCAGATAATGATAATTTTCGTCATTTTAGTCTCCAATTAAGGTTCTGTTTGCTTTCTAGATGGTTTGAGATAGTAGTGCTAGTAGCTTAATTGGTTACAATGTAATGAAATCCAAAGGTTTTGTAACTCAAAGAAATAGAATGGTGACAGACACATTCATGATGTTGGCACCATAAGTGTCAGCAAGACCATGCATGTGTGCCACAAGTGTTCTGTTGTCTCCGCACATCACAAGTTTTGTACCACGCAATGCCAATATTCAGCGCACGCCAACTAGTCCCTACTACACCTACGACAACCATTTTGCAGTGCACGCGCCAACTCTAGTACCACGCAAGGACTTATAAGAAATCACGCGTGCATATCTCATTAAAGATTAGTTGTAATGATTAGTAACCGACTGATTGGTCGTGCCTAAGGTTGTTGTTGAGATGGCAGAGTTTCTATCATTGTAATGGTTATGGAGAGATAAAAGGGATGCACTCGAACCAGTTTGGGGCGGTTCAGTGTTGTTCATTACAGTTCTTGGGCTATTGTTGCTGTTGTGAATGATGCAGTCTTTCCAATGTAATATGAAAGAGAAAGTCGATCTAGATCTAAGTTTTTTGGTCTCTGGTTCGTGTTTAATGAGAATCTGAGAAGGCTACGGCCCAATATGTATCTGAATGTTTATCTGTGATTGACTAATGAAAAGAATGAGACCCGAATTGGTACTTCATGTCATGAACTCTATTATGGATGAATGTTTGCTATATGTGTTAAATTGTAATTTACTCATATGAATGCCGATGTGAATGGGTAGAATCTAATGCACAGTTCTGGGCTATGTGTTTCCTGTCTGTAATATTCCTTCATGCAATGCACAAATGTTCGATCTCTGTAGTTCTCATGAGCGTCTCGGGTGAGACCTTATTTGTAAGATCCCCTTCCAAGGATGTTGATACTCTTCTATGTTAATTAAATTTCAGATGTATCCCTCAAAACAATTTCACAACAGATCCATAACAATTTTGGCACACAATGGGTTTTATTGTACTCAACAAAAACAACGGCAATTACATTTAATGCAAATGATCACATTCACATTCCAAGACTGTAACAGCAGAAATAAACTCAGCAAATACAATCTGATCTATTACTCTTCCTGACCTGTAAATAACCATGCGTTGGGAAGCATTTAATGCACTAAGACGCCCCCTTTTTAGACACCATGAACAGCAATTGATTGGCACAGTTTAATGAGGAAAATAGAGATTAACAGTAGCAGCTTGATCTGCACTAGAACGGCTCCCTTCTGAGGCTCCCTCGATCTGATAATAAATGCTACGACCCTTTCTTGAGATCCCCACAATCTGATATTAATGCTACAGCCCTCTTTTTAAATGCCACGGGCTGTACATAAATGATACAACTCCCTTGTGATCCCCAAAAATTGTATATAAGTGGTACGGCTCCCTTTGAGATCCCCTCAAATTCCAAATAGGTGGTACGGCCCCCTTTGAGATGAGTGGAGGTAAATAATGCAGCTCGACCTGTAGTGAGACGGCCTCCACAATCACCCACAAACTTTGAAAATACCCACGACTTGACAAACTGTTATGCTTCCCTTTTTCTACAATAAACTCCAGTGAAAGATTTGATTAATCTCTCCAAATTGATTGGCTAAGGTGGATTAGTCTCACCACCAAACCCAATCGCTTAAGGGTTTCAGTCCCAAAGCCAAAAAGCTTCAAGAGCTCTCCAAATTGATTTTGAGAAAAATAATCACGAATAACGAGAATGAACTCCAATTGCATTTTTTATACCCTTTTTTCTTTTCCACTCTAATAATTAATTATAAAGTGACTTTATAAAATCTTTTTAATATTTCCCCAAAGTCACTTCACATCACCTTTTATTTTAATTATTCAATATCACCTTTAAATGTTGCTTTTTCACCATGCAACATTAAATAATTAAATAAATTAATTCCCTTGCATTGACTATAGCCTACGGGAATTAAATAGGCTATTAAGTCCTCCTAGACTGATCACTCGGAAAGGAACATTACAACCCTCCCTTCCCGAGATTGCTTACTTTCAAGCAACTGCAAGTTATGGTGCTACAAAATCTGATCTCCTTCCCATGTAGCATCCTCCACTAGCAAATCTCTCCACCTAATAAGATTTTTTTTTATTACTCTATTCCTCAATTTCCTCTCTCTGACATCGAGAATCTCCTCAGAAATCAACACCAACTGCCCTTCCTCATCCAATGGGGTAACTCTGCTGAAGAAGTGACCTGCTATCCCAGTGCCTTCTTGAGGCATGATACATGAAAAACATTATGAATCTTGCTCCCCTCTGGTACCTCGAGCTCATAAGCTATTTCCCCAACTCATTGGATTACCCTGTAGGGACCATAAAAGTGTAGTTTCAACTTTTCTACACCATCTTTCTTCAATGAAGTCTATATGTAGGGCTGCAACCTCAAGAAGACCAAGTCTCCTACCTCAAAATTGTGCTCAACCCTGCATTTGTCTGCATACATCTTCTATTGATTATGTGCAACCTGCAGGTTATCCTTAAGGGTCTTTGGCTCCCTTGTATTGAATCCTTGGCTTTGGGAGCCCTGTTATCCCCAAACGCCAAATCCACAAATGAAGGAGCATCATAACCATATAATGCTCGGAATGGGGTCGTACCAATGGACATATGGTAAGTGGTATTGTAACAATGTTCTCCCAGATGTAACCACTTAATCCATGCCTTCCGTTGTCTTAACACATAGTTACACAAATACCCCTCAACCCATTTGTTCACAACCTTCGTCTGGCCATCCGTTTGGGTGCAATAACTGGTACTAGGAGTCAGCTCTATGTCGACCAATCTAAACAGCTCCTGTCAAAATGCACTGAGAAATATGTTATCTCGGTCACTGACAATGTACTTAGGCAACCCATGGAGTATAAACACCTCCCTGAAAAACAACTCTGCCACTTGTGGTGCCTTATACTCTGATGAAATTGCGAAGAACTGAGCAAACTTGGTCAACCGATCAACAACTACATAAATGTGATCCCTTCCGTGCACCTTTGGTAGACCTGTGATGAAATCCATCGACACACTCTCCCCCTTTTGTTCCAGAATCGGCAGAGGTTGCAGTAATCTTGTTGGATGAGTATGCTCTGACTTGTTCTACTGACAAGTCATACATTCCCTCACATGCCGCAACACATCGTCCTTGAGTCCCTTCCATGAGAACCTCTCTCTAACCTGCCTGTAGGTCTTGAAGTATCCACGGTGCCCTACCAATGGTGTATCATGAATAAGCCTCATAATCTTCTCCTTAAGTGTGGACTCGGGAACTAAATATATTCGATCCTTGTAGAAGATAATGCCATCCATCACTCTGTACATGTCATCATGAATGTGACCATCCATCAACTCACAAGCAAACTTATTCTTGGAATATTCCACCAGAAGGTGGGACTTCCAATCAACTGACGCTTGAAACCTTTGTAAGGGAACATGCAGTCGGTTTCCTGGAAAGGGCATCAATAACAATATTTTTCTTGCCCTTCACATATTCGATGTCAAAGTCGTAATCTTGTATCTTGCTGACCCACTTCTATTGTCTCTCATTCAGATCCTTCTATTCCAGGAAATACTGCAAACTGTTGTGGCTAGTGCCAACCACAAACCTTCCACCTACCAAATATTGTCTGAACTTTTCCAAGGCATGCATAATGGCAAGCATCTCCTTGTCGTAGATGGAATAGAGTCTCTCTGGTCCCTTGAGCTTTCGACTCTCAAATGCTATCGAATGTCTGTTATGCATCAAGACAACTCCTATACCCTCACTTGAAGCATCACACTCAAGCACAAAGGGCTAAGTGAAATTAGGAAGTGCCAATACTGGACAAGTGCTCATCACCTCCTTGAGCTTGTCAAATGTCTTTTGAGATTGCCCTGTTCACCTAAAGACTCCTTTTTCTTTGTGAGATCTGTCAAGGGTGCACCTGTTGGAAATGTTTAACAGGTAGCATATGCTTGTCATTGATGGCAAGTACAACAATGAAGATGGCATGGGTGCAGGAAGAGTGTACAAAGGATTGTTGGCATGTTTTACAGGCAGCATAGACTTGTCATTGATGGAAAGTACAGTAGTGATGATGGCTTAAGTACAACAGTGAAGATGGAAGGGTCAGAGAGGTGAATGATCGAAAGCAGACGTCGGAATCCTTTAAGGATTCGCGGAGAATAAGCTCAGGAGGAATAGCGTTCTTATACAGACGGGAAGCTCAGGAAAGAGACCGAGAGCCGTCGGATCTAACTCGGAAATCCCGACAGCTGTTGGATCGGGAGAAGCTGCGCAGATGTTAAGCGCAGGAGTTGGCGTGCAAAAGAAGTGATCTGAGCCATCAGATTGGAAGCAGATAC
>ML778103.1:851237-866642 GCA_009831015.1 Picea engelmannii | reverse complement strand
CCCCCCCCCTCTCAGTTGTCCAACAGCACCCAACTGCGAAAACCCCTTAACAAAGCATCTATATTAAGTGCACAATCCATAAAACCCAGGCAACTCTATAAGGGTCTTAAGTGGTGGCCAATCCAATATGGCCTATATCTTCTCCTAATGCACATGCACACCTTGCGCACTAATCACATGGCCCAAATACAAAATATCTGTCATGCCAAATTCACATTTAGACGCCTTAGCATATAATGATTGTTCCCCCATAATGCCCAATACCTCGTCTAACCGCCTCAAGTGATCCTCCCATGTCCTGTTGTATATAAGGAGATCATCAAAGAACACTAAGAGAACTTCCGGAGCCGCTTGTTGAAAATGTGGTTCATGCAAGACTGGAAAGTGGCAAGTGCGTTGGTCAACCCAAAAGGCATGACCAAAACTCATAGTGCCCATAATGGCGCCTGAAAACAGTCTTGTGAATATCCTGCTCCTTGACCCCGATTTGTTGATATCACGATCGAAGATTAATCTTCGAAAAGTATACTGCCCCATGCAATTCATCCAACAACTCATCGATCCTAGGAATAGGATATCTGTCTTTGATAGTTTTCTTATTCAGGGCCCAATAGTCAATACACATCCTCATAGTTTTGTCCTTAACCAAGACCACTGAAGAAGCGAATGGACTGGAACTGGGTCTAATATGCCCCATATCTAACAACTCCTTGATGGCCTTCTCTATTTCATCCTTGAACTTCTTCGGATACCTGTAAGGAGTAGTTATCACTAGTTTGGCCCCTTCTTTTAACTCAATGGTGTGCTCGAAGCCCCTTTCAGGAGGTCTCCCTGGAGGAATCTCTCCAAAAACCCGGTCATGTTTGTCCAACAATGATTGAATGTCTACATGATAAAATTGGCTACTATTTGAAAACTTCTTAGACGTAATCAGACACTCTATTCCACAATCTACATCTCCATGCATGAATATGCTTTCCATCCGCTTGGCTGAAACAATCTAAGGAGTACCATTGACCATACCCCTCAGAACCACCTTCTTACCATCTGCTGCCTTGAATTCCAGCTCCATAGTTTGGTAGTTCTGAGAATGTTTTCCCAGGGAATAAAGCCACTGAACACCCAAGATGACATTAGTGTCTACCAGTTCAACTACATAAAAGTCATCTGTCACGGTGTAATTGCCCAACGTCACATCCAACTACGGAACCTTCTGTGTGCATGTCATACTGTACCCATCAACTACCACTACACCAAATCCCTCAATTTTTTATGCAAGAATGCCTCTCCTAGCCACCAGAGTTGAGTCAATGAAGTTGTGAATTGCCCCATCGTCAATCAAAACCGTGATATGTTGTCCTTGTAATACTCCCTGGATTTTGAAAGAGTTAAATCTAGGAACACTTGATAGAGTGGCAATAGTCCCACCCTTAACCTCCTCATGTGGTCGTTCATCATCCAGACTGTTGGGATCGTTGTCCTGAGCCTGTCCTACTTCCTCTTCCCCGTCACTATCTGAAAACACCTCTATGTAATTCACCTTACCCTTACCAATGCACGTGTGACCAGGTTCCCAAGGCTCTTTACAGCTGAAACAGAGTTTATTCCTTCTCAATTCTTTACGAGCCTCGTCATCCAACTTATCTTTTCCGACCCACTCCTTCTGGAAGGGTTTCTTGTGTTTGTTTTTCCAAAGACGGAAAGGTTTAGAAGAAAATTTATTCTTTGGGATTGAGTTCTCCATGTCTCGTGCTCTAATGATAGCATCCTATAGAGACGTTGGTTTAAAGGCCTTAATCCAACCATGCAGGGGATCGGATAGTCCTTCAATGAAAAGAATAATCACCCTGTGCTCCGATGCATCAATCACCATGATCGTGATCCTCTGAAACTCTGAAATGTAAGCATCCACTGTCCCAATCTACTTAAGTTGTGCCAACTCTCTGAAATGCAACTCTAGGTTCTTCATATCAAATCAGTCAATAAGCTTATGCGTGAAGTCCAAGTATGACATAATATTGGCATTCCCCAACGTGGCTAGCCCATGGTACCACAACTCATGGGCCTCTCCATCCAAATGCAATGTAGCGTATCTGATGGCCTCTGTCTCCAACATAGGATTGAGTTGGAAATCTGTGTCCAACTTTTGAACCCAAGCTCTGGCTGTGCATTTGTATGAGTCGTCAAAGGAAGGGATAGACTATTTCCCAACTTTCCGTTGAAGATCCAGATTCTGTGGGCCCTTGTTGTAATCCCTTGGCCTATTCTTGTACTTGATGGTACAAAAATCCTGTAAGGACATAGTTGCATAAAATTCCTCGCCAAGAATCTAATACTCCCTCAAATAATCAATAAACCCTTCACCTTGTCCTTGTTGTCCTTGATTTCCAACTTGTCCTTCCAAGAATTGAGGTAAGAGAGGTCTACGAGTGACTCTACTAGTTGTCCGATTGTTATTCTGTGCAAAGGTATGAGTGTTACTCCCTTCAGCATGATTCCCATTGTTACCATTGTTGCCATTAGTCCCTCCCGAACCATTATTGTCAGCATTGTTTTGGTTCCCTTGGTTATTTGTTATAAATTGGGTGAAAAGTTGAGCCAACTGTTGTTGCCCCCTTGCAAGGTCATTCAGACTACTCAGAGTGTTATCCTCAGGCAGCGGTTCATTCTTGTCCCCCTTGTTTTCTTCTTCTTTTGACTCTGAGTGAACTGTGTTATCAGCCCCTCTCTACCTTCTACTCCTATATGTGATATATTCCCTATCCTCCGTATACATTAAAGAGCATGCAACTCACAAGCTGGCAGGAATACCAGCTCTGATACCACTGTAAGATCCCCTTCCAAGGATGTTGATACTCTTCTATGTTTATTAAATTTCAGATGTATCCCTCAAAACAATTTCACAACATATCCATAACAATTTTGGCACACAATGGGGTTTTATTGTACTCAACACAAAAAATAGCAATTACATTTAATGCAAATGATCATGTTCACATTCCAAGACTGTAACAGCAAAAATAAACTCAGCAAATACTATCTGATCTATTACTCTTCCTGACCTATAAATAACCATGCGTTGGGAAGCATTTAATGCACTAAGACGCCCCCTTTTTAGACATCACGAACAACAATTGATTGGCACGGTTTAATGAGGAAAATAGAGATGAATAGTAGCAGCTTGACCTGCACTAGAACGACTCCCTTCTGAGGATCCCTTGATCTGATAATAAATGCTACGACCCTTTCCTAAGATCCCCACAATCTGATATTAATGCTACGGACCTCTTTTTAAATGCCACGGGTTGTAAATAAATGATACAACTCCCTTGTGATCCCCACGAACTGTATATAAGTGGTACGGCTCCCTTTGAGATCCCGTCAAAATGAAAATAGGCAGTACGGCCCCCTTTGAGATGAGTGGAGGTAAATAATGCAGCTCGCCCTGTAGTGAGACGGCCTCCACAATCACCCACAAACTTTGAAAATACCCATGACTTGACAAACTGTTGTGCTTCTCTTCTTCTGCAATAAACTCTAGTGAAAGATCTGATTGATCTCTCTGAATTGACTAGCTAGGGTGGATTAGTCTCACCACTGGACCCAATCGCTCAAGGGTTTCAATCCCACAGCCAAAAAGCTTCAAGAGCTCTCTAAATCGATTTTAAGAAAAATAATCATGAATAATGAGAATGAACTCCAATTGCACTTTTTATACCCTTTTGCCTTTTCCGCTGTAATAATTAATTATAAAGTGACTTTATAAAATCTCTCTTTAATATTTTCCCAAAGTCACTTCATATCACCTTTTAATTGAATTATTTAATATCACCTTTAAATGTTGTTCTTTTCGCCAGGCAACATCAAATAATTAAATTAATTAATTCCCTTGCATCGACTGTAGCCTACAGGAATTAAATAGGCTATTAAGTCCTCCTAGAGTGATCACTCGAAAAGGGACATTACATTATTCATTTCTTGAATATTGAACATGGCAATGTTCATGGGATGTTTGTTGGTAATGTCCTTCGAACCCTGGGTCTAAAACCCCAAGCCAACAATTGGTTTTGTTGCCAAGACCTGATGATTTTGTGCTACATGTTGGAGTAGGGACATGACGTGGAATCTTTCAAGAAAAGAGATAGAGGAATGGATATCTGAAAAAGAGGATGAATTCACACGGCGGGAGACCAAAAATTTGCAAATCAACCTCGAACGATGGAAACAAACGTACATATATTTAGATCTACATGAAATTTTCTTTGTTGAGTTTCTTTGTTTGTTGCATGAATGGGAAAAGAGACAAACAAAGATTAACGTTGTGTGGCGAGCCCAAGAACCGTTGGTTTGGGACCAAGAAGCGGTAATTCAGTTGAAATCTTTGGACAATAAGTGGGTCAGAGCCATTGATTTCTAGTTCTAGTTCGAACGAGTTAAAGAAGGATACATTGTTCAATTTGTGATTGAATGCAACAAATCTTTTAGTAGTGCAGAAAGAAAGTTTGCAGTCGACCATCGAGGCAGATTTTGGATCAAGATGTTGTTCATTGAAAGTGAGGAGATCTTGATTGTTATAAGGAGGCTTGTGCAGCTCGATATAGGAAGCTCTTCTAGATTCACCCAAGAAGAAGACAAGGTAGCATGGAGTAATCCCCTCTTTGAACCACCACCCTCACACATTTTAAATCAAGAAGAAACAACAAAGGAAGAAAGTTCGGAAGCGATAGGAGAGGACACAAGTGAGTTAGAAACCAAAGTTAGCAAAACTTTGCAAGAAAGATTGTTAGCACCTATAGTACCAAATAGAAACCAGTCAAGAATATCAAGTTCTAAATCAAGTTCTATTTCAAATATGGCGACTCAGACAAGGGATGATTCAACCTTCAGGCTCTTTGTGTTTCATGGCATAGGAAGAGATGATGCAGAACAACATTGGTTCACATGTGAAGTGATCTAGTCTATGAAGCAGATCACAAACAAGGCAACTAAGATCGCGGAACTAGAGACTACCTTAAGAGATAGAGCTCCAACATGGTATGTGAATTATAAGGTTACTGCCCTAGCGAGACGGGAAAGGTCCCTTACAGAGATAAAGAGAGATTTACTTAGAGAATTCCAGAAGCCAAAGTCGGAGTTGCAGTGCATAACAGAGATTAAGGAGATTAAACAACAAGCCGAAGAAATCGTGTGGGACTATGACCAGTGATTCAAGATTCTGTTGTACAAATTAACCTTCCAGATCCAGGACGTCCATCATAGAGACTGGTTCATTATCCAACTCCTCCCACACATTCGAGTCTCACTCACACAACAAAGGGTGACAACTCAGTCGGAAGCCTTAGAGATTGCAATGCGCCTGGAGTCTACTCTGGGAGGTGGCGAGATGTTAGCAGGATTGGCGCAGGTGCAATCTAAACTTGTGACACTCACCATTCACTTGCAAGATATGGCAAAGGGGAAGGGAACCCGTGAGAATGTCTGGTGTACCTTGTGCCCTGCAGAGGGCCACCATCAAAACGAGTGTCCTGCGCTAGGAAACTACACAATGACTAGCGCACCAAACCCGTTTCCTGCTAGGTTGCAGATTGGATAGTGTGATATTTGTAGACAATGGGGCCATGTACCTCCTCGTTGCCCAACAATGCAGAAATATCAAAAGATTACACACACTACGTTCTATGAGTTCTACAAATCCATGGGGGCATGATATAAAAAACTGTCGGTCGTTGCAATTCATGAAAGAGCATATTGCAGATGCATATAGGGTCCAAGAGGAGAATAAGGGTGGAGACCGTGGAGGCTTCCAGGGAGGCCAGAGAGGAGGATATGGAAGAGGAAGAGGCAGAGGATACTGTGGGGGAGGAGGCAAACCACCCACATGCTTCAACTGTGGAGAAACAGGCCACTTGGTGTGGTTATGTACCAAGCCCTACGCGTTGTGTAGATATTTCCACAGCCCAAACTATGTCACGGAAGATTGCCCGAAGTTGGTGGCAAAGTGGGAAGAGAAAAGGGGGCGTTGCAACATGGTGACTGCTAAGCCGCGCGAAGAACAAAAGATGTAAAAAGAAGTCGATGTACGGGTAGTAACCCAAGAGGGTACCCGCACAAGAACCAACCTAATTAGAGGGGAGTGCTCAGGACAGAATTGGAGAGAAGGATCAGGAAAACACCACAGGCACCTCCCAAGTTTGATGTTGTGAAGCAAAAGCAATTCTTGCACAACGCACAAAAGGTGATCAAAGAGGTATCTGTGCATGAAGAATTGCGACGCACGATGAATCATAGTGCAACGCTTACCAAAAAACTAACTTGGAGAATCAAGTAAGTGAATTCTTGTGTTGTTGTCTTAAAGTGTTGGGTGATCCTCTAATTACCAAGAAGTTGACACGCCTGCTAACGAGATGGACCGAGGAAGGCAAGAATGAAGCTACTATTTATGCCCCACTACCGGAACAAGACGTGCGCCATGTTAGCAGGAGGAAGCAAATGGGTAGAGAATTTAAAATGATAGTTGAGTTAGGTAGCTATGAGATGGAAGGTGTTATGTTGGGTCGAGGGTCTGATGTGAACATTTTGCCAAATAAATCGTGGGAGTTAATGGACAAACCTAAGTTGGTGTGGTCTCCCATTCAATTCAGGCTTGCAAATCAGTATAGGATTTATCCCATTGGCAGGTTGGAGAAGGTTGAAGTTAACAATGATGGGGCAAGACAAAAGCAGACATTGAAGCAATAAAAATTATGGATGATTCAGACCCATATCCAGCATTGCTTGGAATTGGTTGGGCATTTGATAACAATGTCATCTTGAATCTGAAACAAAGGCAGATGTCATTTGAGGACACCCTGCACATCGTTTCTCCGCTAGATCCAACTAAGGGTGACATATATAATAAAATAGTCAACGAGGATACGCAAAGCTCGGTTATTGAGAACATCTACAACATCACAGAGTGCAAGGAGGATTACGTGAACCAATAGTCGATGGCGAGTTGAGTTGGAGGAGCATCTGCTCATATGACATTGATTCAGAAGATGCACTAACTCGATGGAAAAATCATATGTATGAAGTATCAACTAGGAGATGCGCATGGATCAATAAAGCAATGTGTTGGATTCGATCGAAGCTGCACGACCTACCACGATTTGATGGGACAGGCCTGGCGGATGCCTTTATAGCATCGATGGAGAACAGTGTGCCTGAGACCCAGAGGATTCAAGCCATGGATGTAGTTATGAAGGGAACACCTGTGCACTGGTGGGCAACGCACCACACAAACTTACAAGATTGGGTGCAGGTAGTAGAGTGTATCAAAATAAGGTTCCAACCCCCAACCGACTTGGAGTTAATAAGCAAGTACAAGGGAACCGAGGATCCCCACTAACACATTTGGTTTTGTGAGCGGCACTAGACGACTAAGCAAATTCCTAGAGCGCAATGGGTCCATAGGTTTACCCACAGTATGGATATGGTTCCCAAAAGTTGGTAAATACAGGAAGAGACAAGAAGGCAAACCAGGGACTGGGGAAAAATGAGCAACCAATTTTGCGCAAAATTCAAGTTTATGTCGAAAGTCCTCACGCAGAGGGATATGCTCTTGAGGATAAAGAATTTTATCTTCAATCAACAACCCAAAGACCTCGCGTAGAAGGTAGTCTGCGCCTACCATAAATAGATGGTGAAGTTAAATTAGTTAGTGTACTGCTAGAAGGTAGATAACGGTGATGCGCAAAAAGAGGACCCTCGGAAATTATAGATCAACGAAATAGAGGGCTAGCACGCAATCCAGGGGAAGGCTTCCAATAGTACTGCACCAGATTATACAGTCGTTAAGGATGAAAAAACATAACATAGGCATAGAGGAAGCACCTAAGATGGTTGTAATTATTGATTACTAGGACCAAGAAATAGTGACGCAAATGTTGGACTTGTTAAAAGAATACGAAGACCTATTTCCAAGGAGTTTTTCCGAGATGAAGGGTATCGCAGGATCCCTTGGGGAAATGATGATTCAACTAAAACCAAATGCCAAACCGGTCAAGAAGAGGCCATATCGACTAAACCTAAGTATAAAGAAAAGGTGCACAAGGAATTGGACTGCATGTTAGACGCTGGGATTATCATCCCAGTGGAAGAATCAGAATGGATCAACCCGATGGTAGTACAACCGAAGAAGACGGGTGATTTAAGGATTTGTGTAGATTTGCAGAACCTAAATGCAGCTTGCGTGCACAATCCATTCCCTACCCCATTTACAAATGAAGTCTTGGAGAATGTGGGTGGTCACGAAGTTTACTCATTCATGGATGGATTTTCAAGCTACCACCAGGTGTGCATTGCAGAAGAAGACAAGGCCAAGACAACCTTTGTGACAAAGTGGGGCTTGTTTACATATAACATGATTTCGTTTGGCCTGAAGAATGTACCTGGACTGTTCTCTAGGATCGTCGTCGCGATGTTCAAAGAATTTATGCACATATTTTTGGAAGTGTATTTAGATAAATGGATGGTGTTCAACTTGCTCAAAGAGCATATGTAGGTATTGCGGTTGATGTTGGACATATGCAAGCAATTACAAATCTCCTTAAATCTTAAAAAGTGCCTCTTTTGTACACCGTTTGGGACTCTATTGTGACATGTCGTGTGCAAGGAAGGCTTGTTAGTCGATTAGGTAATTGCAACGATTGTGGATATGTTGGCCCCAACCTCCGTCAAAGAGCTATGCATAACCTTGGGCCATACGAGGTATTACAAAAGATTCATTCAAAACTATGCAAAAATTGTTGCGTCATTGGAGAAACTACTGCTCAAGGATACTAAGTATGTCTGGACACATGAATGCTAGGAGGCGTTGGACAAGTTTAAGAAGAAATCAATTACTGTGTCGATCCTCATATTTCCATACTAGACCAAGATCTTCCATGTACATGTGGATGCTTCGTCCATTGCATTTGGCATAGTGCTTGCGCGGTCAGGAGAAGATAAAATTGATCATCCGATCTATTTTGCCAGTAGAAAGTTGGCAGATTCTGAAAGGAACTATACAACCTCAAAGTGGGAAGGACTGGCAATGATCTATGCCTTGCAAAAGTTCAAACACTACTTACTCAGCACTCCCTTTAAGTTATTCACGGACCATTCAACACTCAAATATTTGGTGAATAAGCCAGTGTTGGGGGGAAGAATATGTTGATGGTTGTTACTCTTCCATGAATTCGAATTTGAAGTAGTGGTCAAACCTGGAAGGCACAATGTTGGATCCGATCATCTCTCGATAATAGAGTCAAGGGAAGTTGGAGGTAGTTTGGACGACGACCTACCCGACGCACAACTCTTAAGGGTTGAAGCAATGCCAGATCAATTCGTGGAAATTGCAACATACCTTACAACAAAAAAGGTGTCGGAGGGGTATACACTGGCAGGGCGCCAACAACTAGTGACCCGAAGCAGCGATTACCAGTTGATCGCAGAACATTTATAAAAACTCGACGTCAATGGCATCCTTCGTCGATGCGTGTTGGAGCACGAGCGCGACATGGTACTATATGAGGCACATGAAGGAATTGTTGGTGGACATAATGCAGGGAAGAAAACTATGCCAAAAGTGTTGTGCATTGGGTTGTGGTGGTTGTCACTGTTTGAAGAAGCTATGGATTATTACAAGCGCTACGACATTTGCCAATGTATCGAGAACCCATAAAGGTGAGATGAACTGCCACTTTTTTTGGTCACCATGTAAGAGCGATTTGAAAAGTAGATGATTGACTTTGTTGGGCCAATCAAACCCCTAACGCACGGAACCAGTGCGCGGTATGCCATTACTGTAATGGAATATTTGATCCACTGGGTAGAAGTTGTGTCGGTTAAGGATTGTACGGTACAATTCATTTTTGAGAATATTCTCACCAAGTTTGGCTGCCCAAAGATATTGATGAGCGACTAGGGTGAGCACTTCTTGAATGACACCATCTGCGTGCCGACTCAGAAATTTATGCTCCAACATTAGAAGAGCACACCATATCATCCACAGGCCAATGGTACCATAGAAACAATCAACAAGATACTGGAGCATGTGCTGACCAAGGTGTGCAATGTACAGCGCAATGATTGGGACCAACGGGTCACAACAATATTGTGGGCGTATAGGATGACTTGCAAGAGATTGACCAAACATACTCCCTTCAGATTATTCTATGGGAAGGAAGCGGTGATGCCATTAGAATTTGTGGAAACAAGCCTCGGGATTGCAGTTGAAACACAGATGTCGGATAACCAGTCACTACAACCTAAGTCACAGGGTTCATTAGACTTGAACTTGAGGTTTGAAATTCGACAAACCTCAAAAAAATTGTTCATGTGCATTTAAGTTCATTTAGGTTCGGTTTATGCTTTTTGTTTCCTTTATCACGAGCTTTATCTCTACGTTTCAGGTTCGATTTACCTCTGCATCTTGTGCTAGGTGAAACAAACAAACGTCATTTATGCACGTAAATAAAGCTTGCAATCTACGATTATTCAATGAAGCCAAGCATCATAGAAAACCCCTAGGGCGAGCAAGTTACAGCCCATGGGTCTAGGTCACAGGAGGTTACGAATTGTTAATTTTAGAGCATCTATTAAGTTTATTTTCAATTTACTAGACAACAATAGCATATGCAGGATCACTTAGAGAAACACAATCATAAGATACACAACATTTATACTGGGAAACCCTCATGGAGGAGAGAACCCAGCAAAAACTTCCTTAATATAGATAGCCAATACAATGCCAAGACAATAAACCAAAACACTAGAGAATATCCAACACTGAGCAATGCGCCTCTTTCTTCCTTCTGGAAACTGGCAACTGCATCTTCCTTCAAACTTGCGCACTAGATGAGTGAGCTAAGTGAGTGAGAGAATGAGGCACTAGCCTCTCTTATTTATACTAGTTGAGGAGCGCTAGGGTGGTGTCTCTTCATCAAACACGGCCAACCTCTTCACTTAGTGGCTAAAACCACTTTAATTAGGCCTGGGGGGCGACTTCTTAATTAGCATGATATAATTAGGGTTTGACCAATCCACAAAAGGGGATTTGGTTATTTACAAAGCCCGACATGATCAATCCACAAAAGGGGATTGATTTAATTAATAATAACTCAATAATAGATAGAATACTCTTTGCAATTATAATATTTAAACACTCCCCCTTAACAAGAAGGGTATTCTACAAAATCATTAGGAGAGAGAGAGGGCAACAACATCAACAGCATCTAGAACATTGACTAGCATATCTATAAATCATTGGAAGTTTTTTTCATCATCAATATCATCATCCACGGCAAGGAGCTGGAATGGCATCATCATCATCTGCATCAACATCAATTAGTATAACACTAATACATCATCATCATCAATAGCAGCACGAGATCGAAGGCTGGAGCAACAACAACATCACAGCACGAAGGCTGGAGCAACAACATCATCACTACTCGAAGGTTGGAGCATCAACATCATCATCATGGGGCAACAAAATAAGGCAGGTGTTACAACATTTTGTGGTACTCTGACAGTCCCTAAGGAGCTGCCCAGGAATCATAAGATTCCCTAGGATATAAAATCCTAACGGAGCTACCACGTGGTACTCTGACAGACCGTCCTTACTAGACCTTCGAGATCTGCCCAGGAATCATAAGATTCCCTAGGATTATAAAAATCCTAATGGAGCTACCACTACTGACCATAGCTAGCATATACATGCACAGGTGCTCTGACAAACCGTCCTTACCGGACCTTCGGGATCTGTCCAAGGATGATCAGTCCCCTAGGATATAAAATCCTAACTGAGCTACCCGATGTTGGTCAGGATACCATAGTATCATCAGTATCACTCCCTCTTTCGAGAGAGGTCCTTTCGGACTATACCAAGCTTGTCTCGAAAGTGCTCAAATTTTACACGAGACAAAGGCTTGGTCAACACATCTGCAACCTACTCATTTGTGCCAACATATTGGATCTTTATGGCTCCCCTCTGCACCATATCACGAATGTAGTGATACCGGATTTCTATGTGCTTCGACTTGTCGTGGAACACAGGATTCTCTGTCATCTTTATGCAGCTCTGGTTATCACATAGAATCACGGTTGCTTCCATCTCCAGATCAAATAGCCATGTCAAAAACTTTCGTAGCCATATGGCTTCACAACTGGCGGAACATGCAACAATGTATTCTGCTTCTGTTGTGTTGAGAGCAATACTAGATTGCTTCTTACTCTGCCATGAAGTCATGGCTGACCCCAGACTGAAACAACATCCTGAAGTGCCCTTTCTGTCGGAAACACTTCCATCCCAATCTGAATCGGTATAACCAATCAGTCTGATGTCTTGATCTCCATTGTAGCAGAGACCAAAGTCCAACGTACCCTTAAGGTCTCTCATCACATGTTTTGCAGCAACAAGGTGAACACGTCTGGGCTCTACCAGTTACTGACTCAAGGTGTTCACAGCAAAACATATATCTGGCTTGGTATTCGTCAGATACATCAACGATCCAATGATCTGTCTATACAGCATAGCATCAACCAATTATGACGAAGTATCAACCAAGAGCTTCAACTTTTTTTCCATGGGTGTATTCATGGATTTACACTCCAACATATCAAACCTCTTCAGTATTTCAACTGCATACTTCCCTTGGTTAAGGAAGATCTTCTCTAGGCTCTGCCAAACCTCAAAACCTAAGAAATAGTGCATTAGGCCTAGGTCCATCTCAAATTCTGCAGCGAGCTTCTTCTTACAATCAGTGATGAACGTTTCTTCTCCGGTCAAGAATAGGTCATCCACATACAACAACAATATAACTGGCTCATCATGCATAACCTTGAAGTAAAGGTTACAGTCAACTTTACTCTTGGTAAAGCCCAAGCTCGTCGGGAAATTGTCAATTCTTCCATACCAAGCTCTAGGAGCTTGCTTCAATCCATACAGAGCCTTCTTCAACCTACAAACATGAGTCTTTATGTTTTCAACTTCAAACCCTTGGGGTTGTTCTATATACACTTCTTCTCCAATGACACCATTCAAGAAGGTTGTTTTCACGTCCATCTGGTGTAACTTCCACTTCATCTTAGCTGCAAGGGCTATGATGGTTCTGATAGAAGTGTATATGGCTACAGGAGCAAACGTCTCTTCATAATCAATGCCTTCCTTTTGAGAAAAAACCATGAGCTACCAACCTTACTTTATATTTCTCAATACTTCCATCAGCAGCATGTTTTATCTTGTATAGCCATTTGGAAGATACCACATCTTTGCTCTTTGGTCTGGGAACTATTTCCCATACATCATTCTTTATAATTGATTGGTATTCTTTTGTCATGGCATCTACCCATTCTTTCTTCTGAATGGCTTCTTCAAAGCAAGTAGGCTCCTTCTCTATGAGGTCACACATCAAAGCCATATAACTGAAGAATGGCTTAGGTTTCTTGACTTTTCTCATGGTTCCTTCTAGGGCACCATACTTCTCTCCATCTTGAATTAGTTCCTTCGCTCAAGCTGGCTTTCTCTTGTGAGAGATCGTCATTTGGGGAGGTTCTTGAGATTCTATCATGTCATGATCTTCTGGAATCTCCTCATCGGGGGAAACTGTGACTTCCCTCACTGGTTCTACAACTCTGGGAGCTACAGGTTCTTCTTCATATACTTCTTCAGGCTGGCATCTCCTTGATTTCTTGAGTGTTGCATCTTCATCAAAGGTTACATCTTTGTTGATCTCAATATGATGGTAACCTGGTATGTAAATTCTGAAGGCCATAGAGACCTCACAGTATCCAACAAATATTCCCTTCTTTCCTGAAGGGTCCTGTTATCGCACAGTTTGCAGCTAGGTCAAATGGCTAGAGAATTGAGGCCAAATTGGCGTAACAGGAACCTTCCCCACCCAATGTCACCTCAATGGGGAGGTTCTTTATGTTTAGGGAGGTTAACCCAGGGGAGACGTCTCCGGTAACCTGGGTTTTGAAGAGGCAAAGGTATAAAGTCAAGATTAAAGTTTCCCTCTCACAGGTTACCACCAAGGTCAGACAGTCCGGCTAATCAACCAATAAAGAAGTGTATGCCCAAATGAAAACACCTGCCCAGAACAAGACAACAGTAATACAGTATATATGCAGGCTATAACTCAATGGGTTAGTACTTCAATGACTATCTATTATTAATTAATAAGCAATGTAAAAACAATAGATATCAATGAGGTCAACGTTTTATCAATTAGCCATGGAAAAAGCATCAATTCATTAATAACTATCAAGATGATCAAGCCAACAATGTATCCAACCAACACTTTACTCAATAAATGCTTTAGATCATCATCCAATTGCTTATCATTAAAAATGGTTGCGTCAAGATGGATTATTCAAGGGTAACGTCAGCCTTATCTACGTTAGTTTGTTAGTTAGGGTTTCAAAATTCAAAGTTTTGAGAGTGGTTTTGGACACTCTGACCTCAACGTTATGTGCCTAAGATCAGTGCCTAAGGGTATATGGAGTCAATAAAGGAGAAGACACAAGATTGAAGGGGTAACAGGCTAAAGACGAGAGGGAAGGGTTCTAGAGTGCTGCAATGGCAGGGCCCTAGAATCAAAACCCTAGGGGAAAGAGGCTCACTCTGGTGTTGCTTAAGCAAGGCCTCGTGCTCTTTCCTCCTTCTTTAGGTCAAACTTAGCAAACGGCTAGCATAAGAAAAGGGTTAAAACAAGAGGATTTAATGAGGGAAAGTGTTGTAAAGACAAGGCTCTATCACTAAACCCTAAAAGATGGACGGCCCTAGGTGTAGATAACCTAGGCCTAGGACGTCACCCTCATTTTAACCTTTGAAATCAAAACTAGCTTAAGGGAAAAAGTTAGATGAGTGTAGCAAAGGCTAGGCTCTATCTTCCTCCTTCAATGGCTGAATATTTCTCTCTAAGGGGACATATGACAAGGACCTACTTGTGTGCTTGTCACCTAGGGTTTTAAAATCAGCAATTTTATAAGTAAATGCAAGAATTACTAACCTACAACCATTCAATCAAGAAGTTTTGCAGGAAAAATACTTACATATCATGAAGAAAAGCATGTGCAAACCCTAGTTGTAAACCTTCCTCAAGAGAAATGCCATAATATGCCAAGAAAAGCCTCCCATCAACAAGTGTGCCTCAATTTTAAAGACCAAATACCCTATAAGGGCGCAAAAATCAGACCTCACAAGTGTGAGTGATTGTGTTATGTTCAAATGAGGGGGAAACATCCTCAATATATAGTGTATCATGACCTTTTAATTAATTTTAGGTCATTAAAAATAGCCGACAAGGCTACAAACCAAAAATCATACTGTTTTACATTAAACTGTTAAATGAAACCCTAAATGAGCAATAAACAGGACGT
>ML778103.1:836917-850846 GCA_009831015.1 Picea engelmannii | reverse complement strand
AATAGCTCAAAGACATTACAATGACCTACTATACAAAGCCGAAGAAAAAGACAAAATGCCCTATTGGGCCAGCATCCATAAGAAAAGGAAAGTTCCCAGAGGATATCATCCAAGCCATGTAACACGAGGTGGTGTGGTCAAAGAATGTCCAGACATACAGGTAGAGTGAAAGACAGGGGTGATATTATCCGTGGGTGAATTTGTAGAAGGTGAGTTGTACCTGTCATGGATGCAATTCTTTCCAAGCCCTTTATTGCCTTTATTCTTTCTTTTCTTTATTACCTTTTCTTTCTTTTTATTTCAAGGTCTAACTAGAGGACACTACCTTGGCGTGGTGACCAGAGCTGACAGTGTTACCCACAAGTACTTTTACAGAGATGATAAGGTTGGCTCGTGATGAGACCCCCTTTTCCTTGGCCATACAACCAAAGGTCATTGCCCTGGCGTGGTAACCAAATAATGGCAATGTCATACTGCTAGGTACCCATGAACATAATGGGTTGGCTCGTGATGAGACCCCCCATCCTCTTCGCTAAGTCTTGTTTTGTCAATTTTCTTCGGGTCCCTCTTGTTTCTTGTTGAGAGGTTTTTTATTGCCTTCTCGGGGATCCCTGGGCGAGGCCTCTCTAGGTTTATTTTTTATGGCTTTTATCTCTTACCAGCTGCTTTTACCTCCTGGGCCTTTAGCCCCTTCTTCCCACGAGATAAGGTGTAACCCCACAAACAGGTCATCCTAATGTCCGAACTAGGGGAATGGGATAATGAGCGGGAGATAAGATGTAAGAGTGATGATATGATGGGAGCGGACGATGGCCCTTCAAAATCCCCCCTGGTGGCTAACCAAAACCTATGGGTACAAGCTTGCTAGGGTACCCTGTCGATCCCCCTAACCATGGTCAAGTGGGTTAATGTAAGATCCAAGCAGTCGTCAGAAATGAAAGGAATTTGATGCATATATCTGAAGGTTATAATGACCAAATATGACACATACCATGATACCTGGACCAATTACCTCATGGAGCAAGAGTCTTCTTCGATACAAGTCCAAGCCGAAGGTGATGGATGTTGTTGCTGCTGACAGGACAAGTCTGATGAAGAAGAAGAAAGATGGGCCCTCCAGGGTCATGCTCAGGTCAATCCTGCTCTCGGTACTCCATGTCTAGGACCTGTGGGCCTCGAGACATGATCTCCTAGTTATCCCAAGGAAAACGGGGATAACATGGCCAACTTGGTTCTCTTCTCTTTCGGAATGTGTACAAACACTGGGCAGCCAAATATTTTGAGATGGCTTACTTCTGGCTTCTTTCCGGAGATCATTTCTTCGAGGGTTTTGAACCCAAGTGCACTATGGGATAATTTGTTTTGTACATACATTTTTGTTCTCGCTGCTTCTTCCCATAAGTGCATTGGAAAATCTTGATCAAGGATCATAGTCTTCACTGCTTCCATTATAGTTATGTTCTTTCTTTCCGCTGCACCATTTTGTTGAGGATTGTAGGGAGTGGTGAGCTCCCTCTTAATCTCGACATCTTTGCAAAAGCTTACAAATTCTTTTGAGGTGTATTCTCCTACATTATCTACCCTAACTATCTTGATTTTTCTTTCAGAGAGATTCTCTATCAAGGCATTGAATTCCTTGAATTTCCCAAGCACTTCATCTTTTGATTTCAAGAAGTAAACCCAAGTCTTGCAAGAATAGTCATCAATAAATGATACATAGTATACATACACACTAAGAGAGGTGGATGGCATTGGCCCACATACATCTGAGTGGATGAGCCCCAAGACTCCTGCTTTACTATCGCTCTTCGAGAAAGGATTCTTGATGTTCTTTCCTTGTGCACATCCCTTGCACACACCTTCATGGTCAACCTTGAAATCTAGTAGACCTGTAACTACCTTGCTTACATATGGTAAGGCCTTGTAGTTGATGTGAGCTAGGCTCCTATGCCGAAGTTCACACGGACTCTTAGAGGAGTGAATCAAGGCTGCATCTGAGTGACCTTTTAAATTATACATGCCACCTTCTTCTATGCCAATAGAAATTGCATCTTCTATGGTTTTTCCTTTAGGCCATGTTATCCCCTATCCTAGGGATAACTAAGGAGATTATGTCTCGAGGCCCACAGGTCCTAGCCATGGAGTATCGAGAGCCATATTGACTTGAGCTTGGCCCTAGAGGGCCCATATTTTCTTTAGCACCTCCTATCTATTAGCAACAGCAGCATCCATCCCATTGACCTTGGTTTTGAAGTAGCAGTGGGTCTTGCTCCATGAGGTAATGAGTCTAGGTATCATGGTATGTGTCACTCTGATTCTCAAAACATTTGAATATGTGCATTGAATTCTCTTTTGTTTCATGACATTTGCTTGGAAATTATGCTCTTTAACTTGTCCATACCTGGGGGGGATGACAAAGTTCCCTAGTAAGTTGGTTCCCTTGGGGATGAGTTGCCACTGGGTGGGTCTATGAAAGGTCATCGTCCATTCCTTCCATACTTACCACTTTTCATCGTTATTCCTCTCATTTATCCCCTACATTGGTTCGGGCATTGGGTTTGCCAAGCTAGTAAGGGTTGCACCTTGCCTTGTGGGAAGAAGGGGCTAAAGGCCCAGAGGGTAAAAGTAGCTGGCAAAAGTTAAAATCCAAGATAAAACCTTGAGATGCTTTGCCCAGGGATTCCCGAGAAAGCAATAAAAGGCTTCTCAAAAAGAAAAGGGGACCCATAAAATAAAATAAAATAAAACTCAAGACCTACTTGGTGGAAAGTAGGTTTCATCACGAGCCGACCTATTAGGTCCATGGGCATGTAGTGGTATGACACCGCCATCCATCTGGTCACCAAACCAGGGTAGTGGCTCTTGGTGACATAGCAAAGAGAAAGGGGATCTCATGACGAGCCAACCTTCACATCTCCGTGAAATGCTTGTGGGTAACGCTGTCACCACTGGTCACAACGTCAAGGCAGTGTCCTCCAGCTATTCTCTTGAAAGAAAAAGCAATAAGACAAAGAGTAAAAGGCATTGAATGGGCTAGGAAACAATGGCATCCATGACAAGGTGCAACTCACCCTCTACAGAGGCACCCACAGGTAAGAATTACATTTCCCTGTTATCACTGCACCCCTTGCCTAAACATTCCTTACACCATCTCATGCATTAACATGACCTAGATTGATCTTCACCTAGGAAACACCCCACACCTGAGGAGGATTAGCCCAATAGGACATCTTGAGACCCTCTGCAAACCTGGCTTGTTAAATAGCATAACGTCTTTGAGCATTTGTATGGGTAAAGGGGGGTTTGATGCACATGTTTGGGTAACTTGATTATTAGATGTGATTGACATTGCTATGATCCCTGTGACTTATGAGCCCATGGAAGGCATACTTGTTGTTGTTGCAGGACCATGCCCGACGGACAGGTACATTTGGGGAGATGATTAGTTCGGACCTACATGGGGCTAAAATCCCACCAGATGGATGTTCTGACCCCATCCAGGGGCAGAGGGATACCAGAGGCTTGCACCAAAGAAAAAGGAGGACATTCCACCAGAGGCACTTTGGCAGGCCTGGACCTAGGGGGATTTTGCCCTCCCACCATGACGTTGGCCCTTGAAGGCCCCTGACGTCATCATTCTAAGCCTTGACGTCATCCAGTTAGGGTTTTGGCATGAGGACGGCTTGGTTGACATGTGTGGCAGTTTCTGAGGCCTAACGTTTCACTTTGGAGGCCTAGCGTTCCATGAAGGGGCCTAACATCACCCTAGGAGGGGCATGACGTCATCCCTGAAGACAAAATTAGGGTTTTAATTGTAAATTTTGTGTAAAAATGGATTTTTGATGTAAACTGGCCATGTCAGCCTTTTTTGACCTAAAATGTGATTAAAGGTTAATGATATTGTATAAATAGAGAGTTAAGACTCTCATTTTTTGATCATCTTTCACTCACACAAGTGTGAGATCTGAAATTCGGCCTCTTTTAAGGCTTATTGGCTGAAATTAAGTGGTGCACAACCCTTGGAGGCTATTTTTGGTGTATTTTTGCATTTTCATGGTGGAAAGTCTTCAACTAGGGTTTGTGGCTAGATTATTCTTGATGAAGTAAAAATCTGCAATCCTTCTTTATTTTGAATGGTTATGGTACATTTGCTTATTCATTTCTAAGATTATGAAATTGCTAGTTTGAAACCCTAGGAGAAAAGCACATGTTATTGTCCTTTTCTTTACAACTCTTCACCTACTTGATTTTGCTAGAGAACATCTTCCTTGAAGCATATAATAGAGCCCTACCTTTGTAGCACTCTAGTAGCATTGCTTATTTAAGCTTCATACATTTATTTCAAGTTTGATCTAAAGAAGAAGGAAATCGCTAGCGCCTAGGGTTACTTACTTTCTAGCATCTTTTCCTTCTAGGGTTTTAGATATTGAGGCCTTAGGTTACTAACACCTCAATCATCTTCCCTTTCCTTTAGCTCATCTATTATCATTTGTTATTTCCCTCTAAGAATTGTCGCTGCAAACTTCATTTTACCCTAAAAGGCACTAGTTCATACCTTGCAAGTGATTGATTGACCAAACAAACTCTTAAACCATATACCTTAAGACTTTTATTAACTATTTCTAACTTTAGATTAGACTAACCTACTAACTAATTTGTTGTTGTTGCAAAAGATTGCTACAGCCGTCTATAACAGCAGCAAATTCATCTTAAAAGCAAGATTTAAAGCTGATTATACATTGCTATCATTGCTTCTGACAATTACTATCATTTTGTCAAGTTTATGTTATCATTTCTTGTCATTTTTTGAAGCTTTATTGAGGCATAATTGTGAAGCTATTGCTAAATATATATTGTTGTTATAAATACTTCTATCACTTCAGCTTTTATATCAGCTTGTTCATTTTATCAAAAGTCTATGGTTTTTATGAAGCACTAACCATCATATGGTATTTGCAAATAACATCTTTTCTTGTTGTCTTGTTCTGGGCAGGTACACTTAAATATTATCTTGCTTCATCCCATTTGAACCCTTGGAACTTTTGATCAAAGTGACCTGTGAGAGGGGTGGGACCTTCTTAATATTTTTCCTTAGCCTCCTCAAACCCCCAGGTCACTAGGGACGTCTCCCTTGGGGTACCACTCCTAAATAGAAAGAGGTGTCTTATTAAGGTGACAGTGATAGGACATCCTCCTTGTTACGCCAATTTAGTACCCACTTGCCTTTGGCTTTGGGCAAGTACAAATTGCGCGATAACATTTTGGTGCCATTGTCGGGGAACACTGAGTCAATATTCCTCAAAAGACACTTTTTCAGTAAGCCTTTATCCAAATCCTTTACTTCACAAAGCTTACATGGCGACTCCACTGAGGGTGATTCCCTCTTTTCTCTTTGATGGTCCCTAGAAGGATTATCTGGCGACTCCACTGATGACAGAGCCAACCATGGCTTCTCAACGGGACCCAGGAAATTTCAAACCCTTAGACATGAGTAAAATCTCGGGATACCCTCGAAAAATGCACCCGAGGTATGAAAAATGGATCCCTATATTCACTGGTAGTGATGGGGTTAGAGCCAACAAACACATGGATGATTTTTGGATTTATGGGCAGGGGAAACATTGATGGCACATTCATATAGAGAAAGAATCCATTTGGATTAACAAGAGCTGGATTTGGAACTATTCGCTGGTGATGGGGTTAGAGACGACAATCACATTGATGATTTTTGGGCTTTCTTTAACTCCACCCTATCAGTGATGATGTTGAAGATTTGGCAATGAAACTTTTCTCTGCCACTCTTCATGGCACTGATAGGAAATGGTATGACAATCTCCCCGATGCTAGCATCACGACTATGGACCAATTGGAAGAAACCTTTCTCAAGAGATGGGGTATTAAATTGGAAGATATCCAAATACTACTAAAGAGACTCGAGTATATAAAACACACTGAGAATGAGACTATCAGGGAATTCCAGGATAGGTTTGAAAATTTGCTTTGGAAAATTCCTGGAAGCCATCATCCTGAAGACAAATACCTTGTTTACCTCTATACCAATGCACTCTTGGTGCATTTAGGGTTTCTCCTCACTAAAAAGGGCCCAAAAACACTCCATGAAGCTCATAACATGGCTATAGAAATCGAGGCAAAAATCTCCTTGTCCAAGGAAGGACACCTCTTTACCCTAGATACTCTTAGTTTGGAGAGATTAGTTTCCCTTGACACCTTTACTGGTAATTTCCCAAAAAAAAGGGGAACAAGTCGTCAACCGACAAGAAGTTGGGAAGAAGGATCCTAATGAGGTTTTCTAATCCCATGAGGAAGAGCAGGAGATTATGCATTCTTCTGTCGAGGATAATGAAGACTTGGTTGAAGAGCGAGAGCCCGAAGATATCAAACACGATGATGAAGTATTGATGTATGCTCCTCCCTTTGATGAAGCCATTCAAGAGCTTTTCCCCCCTGCACAAGAAGAAGAGGATGAGGTTAGTCACTTTCCTTTTCAAGCTTTTGATGATACCTTGTTCTATAATTCAGAAAGGGAACCCTTGGACAAGACAGATCCTCCTTATTATGAAGTTAAAGAGACAAGTCATGAGGATGAGACAATGATGCATGCTCTTTTGTTTGATGAAGTTGTCCAAGTCCTCGAAACTCCTGCACAAGAAGAAGTAAACACGGTAAGTTATTTTCCTTTCCAAGAGTCTGATGATGCTTTACTTTATGATTTGGAAAGTGAAGAAGTGTTGGAGGAGCCCTCAAATGTTTTAAGCCCTTCATGTTATGATAAAGATGATGAGTTTGTTGATAATATTGATGAATTCATACATGTCGGAAAGCGTAAATGGGATGTGATTGGATATGATGGGGATCCCATTTACGACATTGAGGGTCATTTCCAAAAGTTGCCTTTACAACTATCATATGACAACTATCTCAGCTCCCTTTGACTATTTTATCTCGCTATGTCACTAAAGGTGTAGTTAGGAAGCATGCCCTTTGTCTTAAGTTTTCCCTGAGGCAAAGCTTACTTTTAGAATTCAAGGGTAGGTTGAATACCTCAAGAAGAAGTTTGTTATCTCAATCTTCCAGCCTTCCCTTAAGAAATTGCCAGTCATCCCCTAGGTTCTTCCTAGTTTCTTCCCATACCTCAAATTGTGAAGACATCCAAGGTAGCCAACCTTCAAACTCTTTGAGTCAGTCTATTGAACCTTTGTTTTTTCACGATCCCTCTCTGAGATGGATTGAGCACTTTCCTAAAGGTGTGAATTAACATGATTTTGTCCCTCCCACCCACCTCCATGAGCTAGAATTTACGATTTCCGATGATACAATACATTTTCTAACTCATGTTATTTTTCTGCTTGACTTATCATTGTTTTGGTTTATGATGAAGCACAGAGGTAGGTATTATGAGGCATTGCTAGGATGGTTTCACTGGCTATTTGAATACACCTAGCATTCAACCAACAGGTAAGTACAGCTAAGTAGGTAGGCATTTGCATTCATTGTATATACCATCTGCATATCATGCTAGAGTAGTACAGTTGTATTTCCATTTGTATATATGATTGTTTTCATTACATTGTATCATATATGAGCCAGGGCTTGATATCACCACCCCAAAAGATTACTGATCATTTTGTTGAGATCTAGCAGGTCGCAGGTCATGCCAGAGATGTTGAGGTTCTCATGCGCTCTACGGTGAGCACATGTCCCTGAGTTGGAGCCAGATGTTATCCCCTATCCTAAGGATAACTAAGGAGATTATGTCTCGAGGCCCATAGTGTTGAAATTAATGCAATTGCAAGAGCTATTCTCTAGAGGATGGAAAAGACCCTAGCTGTGGACTAGGGCCCCCAGCACACCCCTAGGGTTTCTTGGTATGAGACCAAGCAGTGAGAGCCATGGCAAAAAACCCTAGTGAGGGCCCCCAATATATGACTGGGGTTCTTGGTCTTGGACCAAGCAATAAGTCCCTAGATGTGTCTAGGGGCCCTGGATGTGGTCCAGGGAATCCTTGCCCGGTGCTTGGATTGATCCTTGGATATGTTCCTTGGTGGTTGACATAAGTCCCTAGATGTGTCTAGGGCCCCTGGCTGTGTTCCAAGGAATCCTTGCTCAGTGCCTGGATTAATCCTTGGATGTGTTCCTTGGTGGTTGGTATAAGTCCCTAGATTTGTCTGGGGCCCATGGATGTGTTCCAAGGAACCCTTGCTTAATGCATGGGTTGATCCTTAGTCTTGTACCTTGGTGGATAAGACCCTAGATGTGTTCTAGGGCCCCCAGATGTGTTTTGGGAAAAACTGGTCTTTGACCAAGTAGATCTTGGTGTAATGCCAAGATGTGTTGATGTGTGATCCTCTTCCTTTCTCCCGAGATGGTCCATGAGACCTAGGAGTGCCTATGAAGATGGACATGACCACATTGTCGATGTACCCCCTTATGCAGTGATGATAAAGTTTATAGGTCACTATGAGATTATGTGGACATGTTTTGCCATTAAGGAACCCCCCTTGACTTTATCTTAACAGGTAACCCCCTTGTTGGTTTGCTTTCCCTCTTGATTTATTTGATTGGGTTTTATTTTGTGCGATTGGTTTTTATTTTATGTGATTGGGGTTTTATGTAATTAGGAATTTAATTAAATATCAATTGACATATTAATTAATATTTATATTAATTATATGTCAATAATTAATTATAAATCTAATTACCCTAACCCCTCTCCCTACCTATAAATTAGACCCTACCCTATTGCATTTGACACACACTCACTCTCTCATCTCCCTACTTGTTGTGGCTACCTCAGTGACTCTTCCCTCCGGTTGATGCGGCCTTCCCTTTGCTTATCAAGTTCAAATCTGCGATTTTTTATGCTTGTTGGAAGTTTCCTCTTTGGAGTTTTTGCTAAGGTTGTTGGATGTGTTGCTATGAGGTGCCTCTAAGGGTTGCCGGACCTATCTCTTGCACCAGAGCTACCTCCCTCTAAGCTATCGGGCCTGCTCTATGGGTGTCGATTCCTTCTCTAGGGCCACGGACCTGTGTGGAGGTGTCGCGGCCTCTTTTTGGGCGCTCTCCTTAGTTGTACTTGCTTCCCACTAACTTCTGCGTGGAGTGTTGAGTCCCCTGTGGGGATTTCTCGGTGTGCTGACCAGATTTCAGTGGAGAGGGTTTGCTATTTAGACTTGTGGAGAGTTGCCTACTTACTGTCCAAATTTGTGTGAGGGTTTTCTTGTGGATGATCACCTTGCTGTCCAAGATCTGTGTGAGTTTTTTCTTGTGGATGATCACCTTGTTGTCCAAGATCTGTGTGAGGGTTTTTTTGTGGATGATCACCTTGTTGTCCAAGATCTGTGTGAGGGTTTTCTTGTGGATGATCACCTTGTTGTCCAGATCTGTGTGAGGGTTTTCTTGTGGATGTTTTCCTTGTTATCCAGATCTGTGTGAGAGTTTGCTTGTGGTTGATTTCCTTGTTGTCCATATCTCCTTCCTGTGCTATCATTGTTTATTGGAGGGTTTCCAGTTGGGGTTATTTGTTGTTATGACTATGGATTATTGTTGTTTTCTTTGGGATTTCCTAGCTATGGCAAAACTGTCCCACAGTTTTCTTTGACAGAGATCAAACCCTAGAGGTTTGATCTATGAACCTAAACTAAGTTTGAGCATACTTACAGGAGCATACATCTACACATGTGATAGGTACATTTCTCATTGATTCAGGAGGTAAGCTATAGTTTATTTTATACTCAGAAATATTGTTTGTTTCAGATCTGTTTATCTTCTATGTTGATCTATTGAACAGAAATTTAAAAAAAAAAAAGCATTTTTGTTTCAATTTTTCCCTATTTCTAACATGGAATCAGAGCTTAGGGCGTGAAAGGAGCTCAAGAGTTGCAAACTTGAGCCTGCGTAGATCCACTTCTTAGGGTTTACTGATCAGCAGTCATTGAAACCCAAATTCAAGTTGTTTTTTTCTCCTTGACTTTCTGTCTGTCTTGAAGTAAAGAGAGAGTACTTGTAAGGGCACCTAGTTTCAATTTTTTATTTTTATTTTGAAGGTTGTTTCTTATTGTTTTAAGTTGCTACTTTTTGTGCTTAGTGGTGGACACATGGAGTGCCATGTGCAGCATGGGCCCTTGATCCAAGAAAGGTAGAATGGGCTAGTAAATGACCTTCTTTTAATTCACTGTCGTGTTTGTCATGATAGCTCCTGATAGCTCTTATATTATGAGCAGTGTATTCCTTGATATCTTCATAAGTGAACAGCTCTAGCAACCATGGTTTTGTTACCCAGTGGTCTGTGTATTCCAGAAGAATTGATTTTGTAAGGGATATTGTGATTTGGAGCACTGAGGGATATTGTGTCACTAGTCTGTAGGTGCACAGAGATTCATGCAAGCAATGAATCTAAATGCCAGAATTCAAGCCAAAGTTGATTCATGGTTGTAACTGTAACAAAATACCTTCAGCATTTAAAACTGATCAACCTACCTAAATGACTCCACGCAGGTGACACCATTGAGATGGTGTGGATTACACACCCAATTCAAGGGTTGACTCTACTTTGAAATACTCTATACTGTTGGGTTCTTCCACAACCAGTTATAGCAAATGTTTCCTTATCTATTGAAAGATATAGGACACCACCAGCCATCGGCTAAACTTGTTGCCCTTTTCTTTAATGTACTTTTGACAGTTAATGTTATCAGAACAAGTGTTGTGTGTTTGTTAGTCAAGTCTTAAACATTAACAGCAATACAATAATTGTTTAATGACAGAATTACAGAAGCTCCTCACAGTTGGTCACTTTAGATTGCTTAAGGGGAGGATGATACGTTTTCTGCTGAGACATACATTGGGTGCTTAGCTTCAGATCGCTCTGGTTGGAAAAGAGATTAGATGATCTCTATACTCCTGTTGAATGGTTGAGAATTTGCATTTTAATCATCTTTAATGAAATTAAATCCACCAGAAAGGCAACCATAAACTCACTACTACGGTTCTTGACAGATAGCACTTTTTGGTTTGAGAGTAACATCACAATAGAAGACAGTCATATTTAATTTAATTCCTTTTTCTAATGTGGATGCCAGGGTGTTGATTCCAGATTTAGAGCCTGTAGGCATTGACTCATTTAATTGCCTACAATGCTAATAAACATGTTATTAACATAATGTTGTCTAAAAGAATAGGCTCGACAAGGGATAGTGAAAGACTATCTTATTTATTCTCTTGTACACTTGTGGGATGCAAGTTTGGATGCCAAAGTAAACTTGTTTGGATTATTGGTGGAGTGACCAATGCTAGTTGAGAGAGATTTCCTGTTAGCAGAATCTGGAGGCTAGTGTTCTTTATTTCTTGGTGGATCCTTGTTTTTCTGTTATAGATTCCTTGAGATCGTATTCAAGTTTCCTCTTTTCAGATCCATTTTGATCAGTTTAAGTAACTCTGATCAGGATCCAAACCCTTATAAAAAGGGGTCCTGCATAGACATCAATCTAGTAGGACAGTTACTTGAACTAACAGTTACTGCATACACAAAGATGCCCCGGATAACTACAGTTGGTAGCAAGCTGCAAAGCACATGTGTGTCTTCAGCCCAAGCTAGTTTAAGAACTCAATAAGGCTACTTGTTTTCCGTTATATGTATCCTGCAGTTTGTGAGGTCATATGACAGAAGCATAACCTGGTAAAAGTATGACTCAGTTTTTCATATTAAACTGGTACCGGCACCAAGTACATCTTAAAGAGATACGACACCAGATCAGAGTCAAAGGATCTTGTGGGTTCAGAGGGAGCCAGTTGGCACATACAGTGATGCAGACATTTTATGAGACTCAGAGGGAGCAGTCCCTGTATGTGAGTTAGGCCATGACATGCAGCAGATGGCAGTATTGAGATTAAATTTGTGACTCGTGACTTCTCTCAGAAAGAAGGGATTATCTATGATGAGATCCTTACTCCTATTGCCAGATTACTTCCATCGGGATCATTATCTCTCTTGCTGCAGTTTTTGATTGGAAACATCACCAGATAAATGTTAAGACTGTTTTTATTAACAGTGAAGTTGAGCAAGAGGTTATATCGAACAGCCTGAGGGGTTCGTAATTCATGGGAAAGAATCCCATGAATTGAAGCAAGCTCCGAGAGCTTGGTATGGATTGACAGTTTCTCTACAGAGTCTTGGGTTCACCAAGAGTATTGCAGATTCCAATCTTTATATAAAGATTGTACAGAATCATCTTGTTATCTTAGGATGATTTGTTCCTTACAAGAAAGAAAAATTTGATAGATCAGACTAAGAGAGAGCTTTTCAGCAGAAGTTGAAATAAAAGACTTGGGTCTTTTGCATTATTTTCTAAGCTTAGAGGTGTGGCAGAAACCAGGTGAGATCTTTCTCTCACAAGAGCAAGAACGCAATTGCTATGCTCCGCAGACTTGGCATGTTGGACTGTAAGTCCATATCCACACCGATGATTTCTAAACTGAAGAAGTTACAAGATCAAGCTACAGGTTCAGATCTGGAAGACCTCACTGTCATTGGGTCCTTGATGTATCTTATACATACCAGACCGGATATTTATCATGCAATGAATGCCCTCTACCAGTTCATGTATGAACCGAAGCATATTCATATGGTTGTTGTTAAACATATTCTGAGATATGTTTGGGAGACTATAGCGTATGGGCTTAGATACACTTCAGTGGAGGTGTAATGCTTCATGGTTATACATATTCAGATTGGATAGGCAGTACAATGGACCAGAAGAGTACTTTCGGATATTGTTTCAGTTTGGGTTCAGCTATGATCTCCTGGTTCAGCAAGAAATAGGGCTCCATAGCCCAAAGCACTGCAGAGGTAGAATACATTGTTGCAAGTGTTGCTAGTAGAGAAGCAGCATGGCTCGGAAAGCTACTCTCAGATTTGTTCAATGTTGAGTTGGAACCCACAGTAATCCACTGTGATAACCAAAGTTGTGTAAAGCTCTTCGTGATTCCTGTGTTTTCATGACAAACACATTGAGATGAGATATCACTATGTTCGAGACATAGTGCAAAAGAACATTCTTAGAATTCAGTATGTTCTGACGACGAAACAAACCTCAAATATTTTGACCAAGCCTCTATCATTGACAAAGTATGTGTACTTTCGAGACAAGCTTAGTGTTGTTGAGAATGCCTCTCTTGCTGAGAGGGAGTGTTGAAATTAATGCAGCTGCAAGAGCCATTCTCCGGAGGATGGAAAAGACCCTAGTTGTGGACTAGGGCCCCCAACACACTCCTGGGGTTTCTTGGTATCAGACCAAGCAGTGAGAGCCATGGCAAAAGACCCTAGTGAGGGCCCCCAGTATATGATTGGGGTTCTTGGTCTTGGACTAAGCAGTAAGTCCCTAGATGTGTCTACGGCCTGTGGATATGGTCCAAGGAATCCTTGCCCGGTGCTTGGATTGATCCTTGGATATGTTCCTTGGTGGTTGACATAAGTCCCTAGATGTGTCTAGGGCCCCTGGCTATGTTCCAAGGAATCCTTGCTCAGTGCCTGGATTGATCCTTGGATGTGGTCCTTGGTGGTTGGTATAAGTCCCTAGATGTGTCTAGGGCCCCAGGATGTGTTCCAGGGAACACTTCTGTTAGTCTCTAATATTGTCTTGGTTTAGTGAGAAACCCTTGTCCTAAACCCTCCTTACCCATTCCTCATTTTTCGTTTTCAGCTGTTTTCTATTTTTAGATTTTGGGTATTTCATGGTTTGCATTATAATCTTTGATGATTTATTTAAGTTTGATTTTGAAAAACATTGTTTAAATTTGAAGTGTCTCCTTTTATGCCGTTGGAATTTTAAAATTTCAAGTTGTCAAACGCACTACGGGAATAAGCCTATTCCCGTAGCGCCAAATAATCATGCCATAACTTGCGCCTGCCAT
>ML778103.1:821542-834387 GCA_009831015.1 Picea engelmannii | reverse complement strand
GATAAGAACTGATAAGGAAAAGATTAAGGAATTTCAGAAAACCATAAAACAATTAAAGAAGGAAAAGATGCAGATAGAACAGTGGAATGCTCGCCAGCAAGAAAGGATTCAAAGTCTTAAAAAGAAGAAGAAGGAGCAAAGGGCATTGCTTAAAGAACTCAGGGAAATCAATTTCAGACTTTACTGGCACAATGTTGTGTTAACCACGAAGCTCAAGCAGAAAAACGCCAAAGCCACTGATGCGATTTTATCCTAAAGGTAACATGAAGATTTGTTACAATTTTGTTTAAAGGTTCTCCAGGAGATATGGCAAAGATTACTCGTTTTGATCAGGGAGATGCTAAGACTTCGATTTGTTTTACAGAGTCAAACAAAATCCCTATTTTGTAGAGTCAAATGTAATGCTGGCAATGTTTGTTATGTCAAGTTGTTGAGTTGTGGACTATTTTGGGGGTAGAAGCTCATTTTGAGTGAATTACTTTAGGAGTTGGATACTTTTTTATTCTAGTCATTTAAAGTTGTTCTAGATAATAGGATCTGCAAGTTTTATAGATAGTTTAAATAGACAGAAGACAGACCATATGGAGGTCAAAAAATTGGAGATCCAGTGAAACTTTTTGTGGAGCTTATTGTAAAAGACATTTATGTTCAATTGACACTCAATAGCAAAGGCATATGGATGGTTAGACCTTCTTTTTTCTACTCTGTTATTTCATTCTTCATGCTTGAATTTATTATTCARATTGCAATGYGTTTTGGTTCTTGAATGTTAATTTATACAGTGAAGATTTTGYTGTAGAGATAAATTTTCAAGTAATAAGGTCAAGTTGATTCCTTTGTTTCTTTATAATATATTGAGACAAAAAACTCTTGTGAAGTTGACATATTGAAGACTTCACTTTCCTTTTTCTTAAATTTGTTTAATCCATCTATGTATCTACCTATTATTCAGTCAGTGGGATATACAATGTTTTATTCTTGATTTTCATGTCATGTTGTAATCTCGACCCAGTTTTCAACCACTTTACAATAAACCAAATCATAAACCGTAAAAATACTTTGCAATAAACGAATGATGCCCTAGCTTGCCCTCTCACAATCAAGTGCAACTTTAAGGACTAACAACTTCCTTAATGCATGGGTTGATCCTTGGTCTTGTACCTTGGTGGATAAGACCCTAGATGTGTTATAGGGCCCCCAGATGTGTTCTGGGGCAAATTGGTCTTTGACCAAGTAGATCTTAGTGTAATGCCAAGATGTGTTGATGTGTGATCCTCTTCCTTTCTCCCGGGATGGACCATGAGACCTAGGAGTGCCTATAAAGATGGACATGACCACATTGTCGATGTACCCCCTTATGCAGTGATGATAAAGTTTATAGGTCACTATGAGACTCATGTGGACATGTTTTGCCATTAAGGAACCCCCCTTGACTTTATCTTAACAGGTAACCTCCTTGTTGGTTTGATTTCCCTCTTGGTTTATGTGATTGGGTTTTATTTTGTGTGATTGTGTTTTATTTTATGTGATTGGGGTTTTTATGTAATTAGGAATTTAATTAAATATTAATTGACATATTAATTAATATTTATATTAATTGACATATTAATTAATATTTATATTAATTGACATATTAATTAATATTTATATTAATTATATGTCAATAATTAATTATAAATCTAATTACCCTAACCCCTCTCCCTACCTATAAATTAGACCCTACCCTATTGCATTTGACACACACTCACACTCTCATCTCCCTACTTGTTGTGGCTACCTCAGTGACTCTTCCCTCTAGTTGATGCGGCCTTCCCTTTGCTTATCAAGTTCAGATCTACAATTTTTATGATGGCTGGAAGTTTCCTCTTTGGAGTTTTTGCTGAGGTTGCTAGATGTGTTGCTGTGAGGTGCCTCTAAGGGTTATCGGACCTGTCTCTTGCACTAGAGCTACCTCCCTCTAAGCTATCGGGCCTGCTCTGTGGGTGTCAGTTCCTTCTTTAGGGCAACGGACCTGTGTGGAGGTGTCACGGCCTCTTTCTGGGCCCTCTCCTTGGTTGTACTTGCTTCCCTCTAGCTACCACGTGGAGTGTTGAGTCCCCTGTGGGGGTTTCTCCGTGTGCTGGCCAGATTTTTGTGGAGAGGGTTTGCTACTTAGACTTGTGGAGAGTTTCCTACTTACTATCCAGATCTGTATGAGGGTTTTCTTGTGGATGATCACCTTGTTGTCAAAAATCTGTGTGAGGTTTTTCTTGTGGATGATCACCTCGTTGTCCAAGATCTGTGTGAGGGTTTTCTTGTGGATGATCACCTTGTTGTCCAGATTTGTGTGAGGGTTTTCTTGTGGATGTTTTCCTTGTTGTCCAGATCTGTGTGAGAGTTTGTTTGTGGTTGATTTCCTTGTTGTCCGGATCTCCTTCTCGTGCTATCACTATTTATTGGAGGGTTTCCTATTGGGGTTATTTGTTGTTATGACTATGGATTATCGTTGTTTTCTTTGGGGTTTCCTAGCTATGGCAAAACTGTCACACAGTTCTCTTTGACAGAGATCAAACCTTTGATCTATGAACCTAAACTAAGTCTCAGCATACTTACAGGAGCATACATCTACACATGTGMCAGGTACATTCCTCATTGATTCAGGAGGTAAGCTATCGTTTATTTTATACTCAGAAATATTGTTTGTTTCATAACTGTTTATCCTCTATGCTGATTTATTGAACAAAAAATTTTWAAAAATGCATTTTTGTTTCAATTTTTCACTATTTCTAACACACATGTCCTAGACATGGAGTACCGAGAGCCATATTGACTTGAGCTTGGCCCTRGAGAGCCCATCTTTTCTTCAGCGCCTCCTATCTATCAGCAGCAGCAGCATCCATCCCATCGGCCTTGGTTCTGAAGTAGCAGTGGGTCTTGCTCCATGAGGTAATGAGTCCAGGTATCATGGTATGTGTCACTCTGATTCTCAAAACATTTGAATATGTGCATTGAATTCTCTTTTGTTTCATGACGTTTGGTTGGAAATTATGCTCTTTAACTTGTCCATGCCTGGGGGGGATGATAGAGTGCCCTAGTAAGTCAGTTCCCTTAGGGATGAGTTGCCACTGGGTGGGTCTATGAAAGGTCATCGTCCATTCCTTCCATACTTACCACTTTTCATCATTATTCCTCTCATCTATCCCCTACATTGGTTCGAGCATTGGGTTTGCCAAGCTAGTGAGGGTTGTACCTTGCCTTGTGGGAAGAAGGGGTTAAAGGCCCAGAGGGTAAAAGTAGTTGGCAAAAGTTAAAAGCCAAGATGAAACCTTGAGATGCTTCGCCCAGGGATTCCCAAGAAATCAATAAAGGGCTTCTCAGCAAGAAAAAGGGACCCGTAAAATAAAATAAAACTCAATACCTAGCTGGTGGATAGGAGGTCTCATCACGAGCCGACCTATTAGGCCCGAGGGCATGTAACGATATGACACTGCCATCCATTTGGTCACCAAACCAGGGTAGTGGCTCTTGGTGGGATAGCCAAGAGAAACGGGGTCTCATGACGAGCCAACCTTCTCATCTCCGTGAAATGCTTGCGGGTAACACTGTCACCACTGGTCACCACGCCAGGGAAGTGTCCTCCAGCTACTCTCTCGAAAGAAAAAGTAATAAGACAAAGAGTAAAAGGCATTGAATGGGCTAGGAAACAATGGCATCCATGACAAGGTACAACTCACCCTCTACAGAGGCACCCACAAGTAATAATTACATTTCCCTGTTATCACTGCACCCCTTGCCTAAACATTCCCTACACCATCTCATGCATTTACATGACGTAGATTGGTCTTCACCTGGGAAACACCCTACACCTGAGGAGGATTAGCCCAATAGAGACCCTCTCCAAACCTGGCTTGTTAAATAGCATAACGTCTTTGAGCATTTGTATGGGTAAGGGGGAGTTTGATGCACATGTTTGGGTAACTTGATTATTAGATGTGATTGACATTGCTATGATCCCTGTGACTTACGAGCCCATGGAGGGCATACTTGTTGTTGTTGCAGGACCATGCCCGACAGACAAATACATATGGGGAGATGATTAGTTCGAACCTCCATGGGGCTAAAAGCCCACCAGATGGATGTTGTGACCCCAGCCAGGGGCAGAGTGATACCAGAGGCTTGCACCAAAGAAAAAGGAGGACGTTCCACCAGAGGCACTTTGACAAACCTGGACCTAGGGGGGTCTTGCCCTCCCACCATGATGTTGGCCCTTGAAGGCCCCTGACGTCATCATTCTGAGCCTTGACGTCATCCAGTTAGGGTTTTGGCATGAGGACAGCTTGGTTGGCACGTGTGGCAGTTTCTGAGGCCTTTTGAGGCCTAACGTTTCACTTTGGAGGCCTAGCGTTCCATGAAGGGGCCTAACGTCACCCTAGGAGGGGCATGACGTCATCTCTGAAGACAAAATTAGAGTTTTAATTGAAAATTTTGTGTAAAAATGGATTTTTGATGTAAACTGGCCATGTCGGCCTTTTTTGACCTAAAATGTGATTAAAGGTCAATGATATTGTATAAATAAAGAGTTAAGACTCTCATTTTTTAATCATCTTTCACTCACACAAGTGTGAGATCTGAAATTCGGCCTCTTTTAAGGCTTATTGGCTGAAATTAAGTGGTGCGCAACTCTTGGAGGAGGCTATTTTTGGTGTATTTTTGCATTTTCATGGTGGAATGTCTTCAACTAGGGTTTGTGGCTAGATTATTCTTGATGAAGTAAAAATCTGCAATCCTTCTTTATTTTGAATGGTTATGGTACATTTGCTTATTCATTTCTAATATTATGAAATTGCTAGTTTGAAACCCTAGGAGAAAAGCACATGTTATTGTCCTTTTCTTTATAACTCTTCACCTACTTGATTTTGCTAGAGAACATCTCCCTTGAAGCATATACTAGAGCCCTACCTTTGTAGCACTCTAGTAGCATTGCTTATTTAAGCTTCATACATTTATTTCAAGTTTGATCTAAAGAAGAAGGAAATCGCTAGGGCCTAGGGTTACCTACTTTCTAGAATATTTTCCTTCTAGGGTTTTAGATATTGAGGCCTTAGGTTACTAACACCTCAATCATCTTCCCTTTCCTTTAGCTCATCTATTATCATTTGTTATTTCCCTCTAAGGATTGCCGCTGCAAACTTTGACTCCATTTTACCCTAAAAGGCACTAGTTCATACCTTGCAAGTGATTGATTGACCAAACAAACTCTTAAACCATATACCTTAAGACTTTTATTAACTATTTCTAACTATAGATTAGACTAACCTACTAACTAATTTGCTGTTGTTGCAAAAGATTGCTACAGCCATCTATAACAGCAGCAAATTCATCTTAAAAGCAAGATTTAAAGCTGATTATACATTGCTATCATTGCTTCTGACAATTACTATCATTTTGTCAAGTTTATGTTATCATTTCTTGTCATTTTTTGAAGCTTTATTGAGGCATAATTGTGAAGCTATTGCTAAATATATATTGTTGTTATAAATACTTCTATCGCTTCAGATTTTATATCAGCTTGTTCATTTTATCAAAATTCTATGGTTTTTATGAAGCACTAACCATCATATGGTACTTGCAAATAGCATATTTTCTTGTTGTCTTGTTCTGGGCAGGTACACTTAAATATTATCTTGCTTCATCTCATTTAAACCCTTGGAAATTTTGATCAGAGTGACCTGTGAGAGGGGTGGGACTTTCTTAATATTTTTCCTTAGCCTTCTCAAACCCCCAGGTCACTAGGGACTTCTCCCCTGGGGTACCACTCCTAATGATAGGACATCCTCCTTGTTACGCCAATTTAGTACCCACTTGCCTTTGGCTTTGGAAAAGTACAAATTGCGCAATAACATTTTGGTGTCATTGTCGAGGAACACTGAGTCAATATTCCTCAAACAACACTTTTTCAGTAAGCCTTTATCCAAACCCTTTACTTCACAAAGCTTACCTGGCGACTCCACTGAGGGTGATTCCCTCTTTTCTCCTTGATGATCCCTAGAAGGATTATCTGGCGACTCCACTGATTACAGCGGCCAACCATGGCTTCTCAATGGGACCTGAGAAATTTCAAACCCTTAGTCATTAGTAAAATCCCGGGATACCCTCGAAAAATGCCCCGAGGTATGAAAAATGGCTCCCTAGATTCACTGGTAGTGATGGGGTTAGAGCCAACAATCACATGGATGATTTTTGGGCTTTCTTTCAACTCCACCCTATCAATGATGATGTTGAAGATTTGGCAATGAAACTTTTCTCTGCCACTCTTCATGGCATTGATAGGAAATGGTATGACAATCTCCCTGATGCTAGCATCTTGACTATGGACCAATTGGAAGAAACCTTTCTCAAGAGATGGGGCATTAAATTGGAAGATATCCAAATACTACTAAAGAGACTCGAGTATATAAAACAAACTGAGACTGAGACTATCAGGGAATTCCAGGATAGGTTTGAAAATTTGCTATGGCAAATTCCTGGAAGCCATCATCCTGAAGACAAATACCTTGTTTACCTCTATACCAATGCACTCTTAGTGCATTTAGAGTTTCTCCTCAGTAAAAAGGGCCCAAAAACACTCCATGGAGCTCATAACATGGCTATAGAAATCGAGGAAAAAATTTCCTTGTCCAAGGAAGGACACCTCTTTACCCCAGATACTCTTAGTTTGGAGAGATTAGTTTCCATTGACACCTTTACTGGTAATTTCCAAAAAAAGGGGGAACAAGTCATCAACTGACAAGAGGTTGAGGAGAAGGATCCTAATGAGGTTTTCCAATCCCATGAGGAAGTGCAGGAGATTACTCATTCTTTTGCCGAGGATAATGAAGACGTGGTTGAAGAGCGAGAGCCCGAAGATATCAAACACGATGATGAAGTATTGAGGTATGCTCCTCCCTCTGATGAAGCCATTCAAGAGCTTTTTCCCCTGCACAAGAAGAAGAGGATGAGGTTAGTCACTTTCCTTTTCAAGCTTTTGATGATACCTTGTTCTATAATTCAGAAAGGGAACCCTTGGACAAGACAGATCCTCCTTATTATGAAGTTAAAGAGACAAGTCATGAGGACAAGACAATGATGCATGCTCTTCCGTTTGATGAAGTTGTCCAAAGGAAAAGAGAAGGTGGTCCCCAGACAATGGATCAAATCATGAATCAGTAGCAGATAGTTTGGCAGTGCTAGAAGTTCAGTTGAATCGCGCATTCACTTGAGCAGTGGCCACAACTAGCAATCCTAAGGTGTGACCCAAGGCAAAAGCGGTGAAGGAAGCCCAAATTCCAAGGGTAGAAATCCCCAACTCAGTGCATGTCCGAGGACCCTCTTGGGCATGGTTCCCATCTTGAAGTTTGTGGACTACAACATACAAGATGAGGCGCTTCAAAGCTTACACAAAAATCACTAAAGGGTCTGAAGGAAAAGAGAAGGTGGTCCCCTGATAATGGGCCAAGCCCATCTACAAATCTGGGATCATAACATTATTGGATGTCCCCTCCTTCGGGCGCAACCCGAACATCAATTCTTGTGTTCGCTTCTTGCTCAACAGGTTACATGGGGGATTCCTTTGGTTGAACCGCACATACTCGGTTGACATAGAAACAATGCATCAAGTCTCGGGCCTTTCCAAAATGGGGGAGGATCCTACCAACGCGATGGTGGCACGAGATGTTGCGCAAGAGGTGTACCAAAAATATGGTACCCACAGAGGGACGAGAGGAGTAGTCATTTTAGCTATCAACAATTGCCAAGTTCGATTCGCCAAACAGGTACTTGCCTGCAAGCTGCTGCAGAAGTGCGGGAAGGATGAGTGCCCGTTGGGGGTCATCCTGGCAGTAGAGAGATGTGTCTGGGGCATCAAAATGTGTTGGTCCAGATATTTGATAAACAAGTTCATCCAGGATTGCGTGGAGATGCAGGACCGCAAGAAGGAGTTCCATTACAGTTGGGTTCTACTCCTGCTCGCCATGATAATGTGGAAGCCACCACCGGGCTGAAAGTATAACACACCAGTCACTCCATCCTTCCTCGTGCCCAAATTCAACGAGTCCTAGTACAGTGCAGATAAGGGCGTTCAACGCAAGAACAACATAGCATTCCAGCTATGGTACACAAGATGATTTAGGAGACTGTTGAAGTCTTCCAAATCCCGCACACTCTAGTTGACAAGTATGATGATTACATTTTATTTGAAGTCGATTGTCATAATGTTTTCATCATCCCTCGGAAAGACTAGTAAGTATTTGTCGAAGTCCTCCCATTTGCATTACAGAGCAGGACATTCAAAATGCTATCATGCAGTGGTCGAAGTCAGTGCGTCCCAAGCTAGAGGAAGAAGTAGAGATTTTGGAACCTGAACAAAGAATAGGCATGAGTGCGCGACCAAAGGAGCAGGTAAAGGACCAAAGCTCAAGAAAAATGGGCATGCCTAGTCATAGAGAAAACTCTGCCCGTGAAAGGAAAACAATCACGTACTGCACCAAGCCCAACCTCCGATTCTAGCTCAAAAGGGTGCACATCCAGTCCATCACTGCCTATCGACTCCACGCCCAACGAAGAGGCAACCCCCTTTTAGACGCCCCTAAAATTCACCAAGCACAGGCTCTTTACCAGTCGGATAGAGGGCCAGGACATAGACACTGGCGCTCAAGTTCAGGAGCCAAGACCTTCCCCCGCACCGGTCTAGAGCATCCTCAAGGTGCTACAATCCAATTTGGAAGTGTAGTAGCTGCCACATTGGAAGTCGTCACAACAGTTGGGTGAGCTCTTCCGCACACTCAAAATTGCTCGTCCATCGACTAACCCTAAGTCCCCAGAGCAAGCGGCCATATGTAGAACCACAGGTGTTACATCATTGTGCACAAGTACACAGAAGTAAGTTCTGCGGCTAAATCCATTAGCCTTGACAAATTTCGATGCCTCAACTATTTCAGTGGCTCAATCATTGCCTTATGTTGAGCTGGATTTGGCGCAGGTACCTTCACAAGACTTGCAAGTGTTTATGGCAGAAATAATGAATGAGTTGGGCGACAAGAAGCATGCATTGAGCGAGTACTATTTGGAACTGCAACAAAGACATGCCAGGAGATGGCTGAGCACAAGGAAGTCCAACAACGCCATGTGACGGAGGTGGCTACGCACACCTCGTTTCTCAACGTCGTGGATGAAGTATATGTGAGCGTTCTCAGTTCATCTGGTGAATCTTCTGACCTCCCTGCACCAAGAAAACTTATCAAGGTGCAGGAGGTTGTCCAACAACTACAAGCTAAGAATGCAGAGCTCCAAGAAAAGTTGAAGAGCACTCCACCATCATCTTAGGTGGAGTTGAACAACAAGATTACTACCACGGAGAAGTTGTTTCAGCAAGGACAAGCTCGTGTGGAAGGATTCTAGGGGGTGGTCGACTTCAGCTTCTAGCTCTGGACTCACCTGCAAAACGCTCCCGAAATCAGTACCATCAAGGACTGCATATGCGCATGGGAGGCGCAAATCAATGCAAAGAAACAATCATTAGCCTCCCTCCAACCTGCAGCGCGCAAGGAGGCCATGACGGAAATAACTGTCTCTATCAACAAAGCACATCTTTGCTCAAACCAAGCAACAGACATTGTCCGCATGTTGGAAGCACAAGAGCAGGCTGAGCAACACTACTATGCGCTCATGGATGCACAAGCACAGGCAACCCCGGTAATCGAGTTGGGCGCGCAAATCAAGCCTACACCTGAGTCGACCACACTGGTAGAGGTTGACAAATTTTGCCAAGATATGAAGGAATTGTTGAAGTCATTCGATCAATTTGACTCAGAGTTCTAGAACTCCATCACCCAACTCATGCAGAAGGTACCATCCGTCGTCTCTGTCACACCACAATGACATTCGTTGGCTAGAGGACAAGCCAACTAATAGTGTTGGAGGCTTGTTGGCACCATAAGTGTTGGCAAGGCCACGCGCACATGCCACAGGTGTTTTGTTGTTTGTGCACGTCACAAGTTTTGTACTGTGCGTCGTCGATATTCAACGCACGTCAACTTGTCTCTACTGCACCTGCGCCAACCATTTTGCAGTGCACGCGCTGACTCTATTACTGCGCAAGGACTTATAAGAAATCGCGTGTGCATATCCAATCATCAAAGATCAGTTGTAATGATTAGTAACTAATTTTGTAACCAATTGGTCATGCTTGAGGTTGTTACTGAGCTGACATAGTTGCTATCATTGTAATCCTTAAGGAGAGATAAAAGGGATGCACGCAAACCAATTGGGGGCAGTTTGGTGTTGTTCATTATGATTCTCAGGTTCTTATTGCTATTGTGAATGATGCAATCTACCCAATGTAATATGAGAGAGAAAGTAGATCTAGATCTGAGTTGTCTGGTCTCTGGTTTGAGTTTAATGAGACTCTGAGAAGGCTATAGCCCAGTATGTATCTAAATGTTTATCTGTGATTCACTGATGAAAAGACTGAGACATGAATTGGTACTTCATGTCATGAGCTCTGTTATGGATGAATATTTGCTATATGTGTTAGACTGTAATTTACTTATATGAACACTAATGTGAATGGGTAGAATCTAATGCATAGTTCTTGGCTATGTGTTTCTTGTCTGTCATATTCTTTCACGCAATACACAAATGCTCGGTCTCTGTAATTCTCATGGGCGTCTTGGTTGAGACCTTATTCAATTCATGAATATTGAATATGCCGACGTTGATGGGGTATTTGTTGGTAACGTCTTTCGAGCCTTGGGTCTGAAACCCCGAGCCAACACATGCCTAGCAAAAGAAATGCTACTTCTGACCCCTGCTCAGAGATGAGTGAAAAGAGCAACTTTTTTATTGATAATGTAACGACGTTGTAAAAATGCAACAAATTGCACCTCTCATGCGCCTTTCTGACTTGAATCCAGCAATCAATCACCCATTCCACACCAGTAATGTTCCCTATTAACAGATTTCGACTGCCGAGGGATTTTTGGCGGTCTCCAAATCGATCTATAACCTCAAACAAATCGGAAATTTCTGGATTGATCCAAAATCAGAAACATGAGGACTCGTTGTACCGGATTCCAGCAGAAAGGTTAATTTTGTTGCATAGTTATCCTTGTTCACAATGTAACACTGTTGTAAACATAAATGCAAGGCCTTTATTTTAAAACTAACAAAAAAAAAAGAGATTGGCCTATGGGGTTTCATTGGATGAAAAGGCCTTTCACAAAATTTACAACAAGGTAATATGGAGTTTTAATCAATGAAAAAGCTTTTCACAAAATGTACAAGAGGGTGATGATGGGATGAAGCGTTGAGCTGTTCATCAGGGTTTCATTCTCTTTGTTGTCCAACCCATTCATATTTGGTGTCTCACTCAAATGGCATGAGTGAGTTTCAAAGGGGAAAATCGAGTGCAAGTCTCCTACAATTTTGACATAATGGTTACCCCTCATACTTGGCAGCTTAGCAAAAGGAAATTTGCTCGTTACCCCTCATACTTGGCAGCTTAGAAAAAGGAAATTTGCTCTTTGGGGTGGAGCACCTCAAGGCATGTTTTTTAAAAGCACCTTCAATTGGGATTAAAAACATAAAAGCAAAAGGCATTACCTTGTCCCTTGCAAGCAAATTATACTTGGGCTGTTCGACCTGAGGCCCGACCATGCCGAGGCGGTTGGCAATCCTCCAAGCTTCCACGATCATTTCCTTGGGCCACATGCTGGTACCCCAATAGTGGGTCCACCCCTGATCAATGATAAACTTCATAGCCCTCAATGTCTCCTCAAGGGGAGTCCCCCCCTCATCAGGTCTATGGCAGAACAACACATCCACATACTCCACCTGCAGTCTCTTCAGTGAGGCCTTTGTCCCTTCTATCAAGTGCTTCCTGGACAGCCCCACATCGTTGGGCCCATTCCCGCCATTGAAAATCTTGGTAGAAATCACAATATCAGAACGCTTCCATCCCAGTTCTTTGATGGCCTGACCCATGATCTCCTCTGCCCTGCCACCTGCATAAACCTCCGCGTTGTCGAAGAAATTGATGCCATGTTCTCTGCAGCATGACAGCAACGTCTTGGCTTCTTCAAGGCCTATTTGAAAGCCGAAACTGATCCATGCGCCGAATGATAGCCTGCTCACCTTGAGGCCCGTGAGGCCCAGGTTCCTGTACTCCATTTCGATTGCCTATGACGATTACAAATTCTCTTCCATAAAACAACCCTCCCGAATACTTATACAGACAGTCAATTATTCAAACCATACAAGAAAATATTAGTGCCTATGGCTGTTTTTTTGGGGTCAAACCATAACAGACATCAAGAAATATCAGTGCCAAGTGGGAGATTAATGGAGATGTGGTGGTGGGAGATTCGATAGAGATGAAATCCTTCAAGGAATAATTATTACTATGGCGATTGTATCAATGTCTCGTAGGTCGCGCACATTTTCATGAAAAACGCCTTCGGTTTCTCTCGGAGCTGTGGAAATGGCTGTGACCGGCCTCTCTTGTAGTAACGTGCAAATTTATTAAAACGCAAAATAAGTCGCTTGGATAAAGAGTCATGACGACGTCCCTCGATGGTGGTGACAGGGAAATGTGTTAGGAATAAATAATCCATCTTTATTATGATGAAAGAGTATCTATGCCTATATATAGAATATTGAATAATAAAAGAAAGAGTATTTATGCCTATATAGAATATTGAAAAATTAATAAAAGAGTATTTATGCCTATATATCGAATATTTAATAATAAATGAAAGAGTATTTATATATATATATAGAATATTGAATAATAATTAATGGAGAGGGAGGTATGTTTGAGAATAAATAATCCA
>ML778103.1:714179-816502 GCA_009831015.1 Picea engelmannii | reverse complement strand
TTCTGTTTCTTCATCGCTTCACCTTCAACACCATAATTTTAAGAACATAGACAAACATTTTTCAACACCATAATTATAGTTAATAGTTATATTATAATAACCCCAGTCTACCTTATCGCAGCCTACCTACTATAAATCACCCAGTTTTTTGAGTTATTAAATTAATATATACCACCGTCCTAATCTATATTTTTAGTTGACTACATTTATTAGGCTGGGGTTACTATAACTATAGTTATAATTAACTAATASTTATYATTAATGTAACTATTATAGTTACATTAATAACTATGTATATATCCAAATAGGTCAATATTTATATGGTTATAATTAATATAAATATTATWGTTTTAATATTGGTTATAGAATTATAAGCATTATTATTTACAAATAATTAGTTAATATGGACATAATATTTTTGAGCATAATTGATATATTATGCCTCAAATAATATCACTAAAAATATTCATTATTTGTGCATTTAGTTATAGTAAGTTTTATTGTTCAACATGTATTTCCCAACTACCAAGTAATTCGGCAGGGACTAAGTTGCCATGCAACTCTTGTTATTAAAGAATATATATATATATATATATATATATATATATATATATATATATAAGTTAATGATGATTACAATGAATTTGGTGATGATGGATTATGTCTTTATAGTGGCTATTGGTCATGTAACAATCATGAAATGGGGTCATGATATGATGGAAGGAATTTAAACTCATTTTAGATGGATAGATATAGGATAGGGTAAGTATAGCGACTCGAAGAGATGATGAAGTTTGCATGAGGGAGGACCTTGTTGACATCATGAAAGCTTGTAGCTTTTATCGATGGTTGGGTTGGTGGAACATTGTATTACCCATTTCTAAAATGGCCTTGATGGACTATATTGTTAGCTCCATAGCTTTGTGTATTTGTAGTCATTTCATCTTAGGTAAACAATTTGACACTAGGAGCGTTGATTTGGGGTAATGGTTAAAGGAAACAAGGATAAACCTAGTTTTGAGCCAATAAGCATGGTGTATTGTGCTTCACTGCTAATATTTGAGACAAATGATATAAAGCAAGAAAACATGGATGCTAAGGCATCCCCTCCCAAAGTTCATGGCAAAGGTCAACCACCATAACCTAGGAGTTGCAGGCATTGTGCTACAAATCAATCTTACACTAGAGGAAAGAGGAAGTCAAAGGCTTTCAGAATTGCTAAGATTTTGTTGATAAAGATAAAGCCACTACCATGTAGAGTTTGGATAAGCTTGTAGACAGAGTTCATGGAAGGTGCAGAGCCACCCTTAGCCAAACCATTGACAAAGAGTTAAAAAAAGATTGTCCCATATATAAGTTTCTCTTATAGCAGAAACACTCACTACTCTCTCATAGTGCCATGTACTCGCATTCCAAAGAAATGGTAAACTCATTGCATAGAAAAAGGCTCTAAAGAGGACAATCTTATCTAGAACACCAAGGGGGTGTATAAATTAGAAGACACAACAACTACTAAGGAGGGCACAAGAACGATTCAAACCTTCACATTTAAGGCAAGAGTGCCCTATCTCCCTGGATAAGGATTAGTCTTAATGGGCTTCATTCTTGTTTCCACAATATTTACTTTCGGTACTATTAATCAAGTCAGCGTTCAGACAATGCCTTGATTTTAATTATGATCATCTCTAAACAAGACTTTGCAGAGTATAGGCATGAGTATGTTATTATTGGTGATTATTTAAATCTTGCAGTGAAGTTACAAGTGACCACTAAATTGTTTTGTTTGACTTTTTGAATTTTCATGACTTTCTAATGAAAGATCAATATGTGATCACTTGAACTCTTAATAAAGTGTAATTTTCTAGATGTATATAAATAGATAAAGTATCTAGTCCTTGTAAAATAAAATAAAATTAAGGAAATAATTATTTTCCTTTTATTAAAATTTGATTTATTTTGATTTTGTATAAAAATGATTAAATTTATTTTTTCAATTTATAATATTTATAAAATAATAACTTCAACCATAAAAATTTCATAAAATAATTATACTTATTAGTCTCGCCAACGGACTATAGAAATCGCATTGACCTTATATTAGTCAAGGTTTGACTTCTAAATATTTTCATGTTAGCTAAAGTTTAATGTATAGTTTGTATTTTATTTATTTAAAAAATGTAAATAATTATATTTATTCGAATTTTCATTGGTGGTAAACTTTCATTCGTTATTGCAAGTTTGGCAGCGGAGTTCTTAGGAACAACATCGTCGTATTAATATGCATTGAATCCACATTAAATCCGTTGATTATTACAGTTGCGTGAGACATCCTTTATGACACAAACCTGAGAGAGAGCCCCTGAGATGGGTGTGTGGTTCCTATTTGAGACAGAACTGGAACGTAGTGATGGCCTCCTCCTTACAGAGAGTTGAGAAGAACTCCAGATGATTCTCCTATGTAACGCAATGAGAAAGAAGATATGTTGAGTTAGACGTACCTGTGGCTGAGCACAAGGTGAACGTGTGAATTCCCATGAGTTGGGTGCATCGTTCTGAGACAGAGATGAAACAATGTATTAGCCTCCTCTGAGAAGAGAGTTAAGATGATGAACTCCATATGACTCTCTTGTATAACGCAATGAGAAAGAAGATCTGCTGAGTTGGACATGCCTGTGGATGAGCACAGGGGAACTCCTAGTGGTTGAGCACTAATAAGTGTGGTTCTCCTGTGAGACACAGTGAGATAGAGAGACATCCATGTGGTTGAGAATAGATGGATGTGCCCCTAGTGACTGAGCACTAGTGGGTGTATGAGATCCCTTGCTATATTGTCCAAGAGTCAGACTTACCTGTAACCCTATTTGTGATGTAAAGGGTACAAGTCGGCCCCACCATAATGTAAAAGATAATTAATATGGTAATTATTAATTATATTTTGAGTTATTGAGTGTTGGGTATGTGTTATATTCTTTGCACGAGTAGTAGTGTCACATATTTAAGTGTTTTTTCGGCACATGGTTTCTTTGTCAATGGTTTTCTATTTCTATGTTGACTAATCTAGGTCATTGGGTTAGGGTTTTGGATGTCGTTGGCTCCTATATGTATATTGTATTGTAAACAATGTAGCACCATGAATGAATATAGAATATGCTTGTTTTCCCGGTTTGGGTTTCCAGGGGAAAAATCTATGTGTAATGTTTGTATTTTCCATTGTAAATTTTCTGTTCTTTTACTAAAAATCTGTTTGCAGTAAATATTGTACAAGGTTAAAATCTACATTGAGGTCGGCCCTATTATGCCAATAGACATATCCTTTGATGTGATAAGTCATATATAAATAAAGGTGAATTCCCATTGAGGAAACACACTTATCATTGTGTCATCTCATGATTTCAGAAGTTGTGGTCTAAAATTATGAGAATTACAGCACCCTCTTGTGTGCTAGGTTTGGTGATAGTGTGGGAGGTCTTTCTCTTGAAGAATATAGCAAAGGATTGGCTCAATTTTCTTCCCTTGTTGACAAGGGTTTCCCAGTATACTTCTTGTGTTCTTGTGCATGGTTATTCTTCTTGTGATCTTGGTTCGCTGCGGTAGTTATGGTTCAATTAAGAGTTAACAAAAAAAAATTAAAGTAAAAACAGGAGCCATAGCTCATTGAAAATTTAAAATGGTATCAGAGCGAGTCCTGAAGATGACCATCTGCACATTAATCATTGATAAAGGAAAGTTGTAGGAGCTGCTAAAATACCCCCAAAGCATTTTGCAAAGGTAGTCCATCGGATGGCCAGATTTATGGTCACTTGTCGTGCTTTCTTCATGCTTTCTGTATTGCATTTCCATCCATTATTTCCTTCCACTTAAGGAAGATCTCTCATCTCTAACGGTCCACGATTCCTACTTCGTCCAACGCACAGAGTCTCGCTAAGTATAGTGGGAATTAGCGCCAAGGCATCTGGAGTGACCGCCAAAGACGTCGATCCCGCTAAAATTTTCGCCAATTTGGTCGCTTTTCTAGGAAGCGAGGAGGAGGCTCGTCCAGTGGACTCGGATTCAGCTGAGGAGCTATTAAGTTGTCTCTGGTTCTTGATACCTAGGTTTGTATCTCGACGAGGGTTCGAATCCCGTGACGTGAAAATTAGTTATGGAATTGCGGAGACCCGGCAAGGGTTCGAATCCCCGAAGTGGATGACGACAGTAGAGGACGAGAGTGTGAACAATCTTATATGGTGGCCTCTGACGTTCGTGATGGAGCTTGCGAGCAGCACGATTGAATGGTGAGGCAATCATTATGTAATTGAACGAGCTCTAAATTCAATTCATTATTCGCACATCCTTGTATGAGATCTTTCTCGAGAACCCCTGAAGCGACATGTCGCATAGAGTTTTGATCTCACTCCGGGAAAAGTTGGGCGCTCCCTACAACCACTTGTTTCTTGGTGACTCGGCATGCTAAAGGAAGAATAGCCACAGCCTAGGAGAGGCTAGCTCAAAGTATGTTCTTAGACTGACATCATCGCTAACTCCTAAACAACAAACTCAAGTTGAAGCTTCAGTTATTGTATCAGGTTATGGCTTCTTTTTTCCGGACAAGAAGCAACCATCTCCAGATCCTTCACATTTGTTTGTTGTAGTTTCCATTATTTAGAGGCATAAGATGTTGTCGAAAGCCAAGAAAACCGATCACTTGAAAGTTGTCGTCATTGCTTGGAACAAACATGTTCCCAGTTATGTTTCTAGAAAAATGAGGCTATCTCAGTGAAAATCCCAGGCAGCATAAAGTCTTTTCTCATTACTTGACAGTCAACACTACAACAAATGTTGTTGTTGATAGAAGCCAAGATGGTGATCCTTTGCGCATAGACTTTAAATATTAGTTTTCTTGCCTTATCATCGAAGTGTTTTGAAGCAGATTTAAAGACTGAAATTATGACAAAGTAGGGTCTAGTTTGAAGCATGTTTTGAGGCCAGGTTTGGCACGAGTTACAGAAGTGTGTAAACACTGTACAGACCTATCTTGAGAGAAGATTTCTGAAATAGATAAGTCAGCCTTCAGATCTGTTTTGGTGAGACATCAGGGGCAACCTTGACCTGTGATTAAAGGACTATTGTGACAGCGTTAGGATAGCAAGTGTTGTAAGTGACAATAGTGTATTTCTGGACAAAGTGTATCTAGTGAATTGCATGCAATGGAAAGTTGCTACAAGACCAAAGTACAAGGCCACCCCAACTACAACAACTACAAGGTTGATGCAGACCTCGTTAGAAATTTGTATGGTACAAGGTGGCTACAAAGGCAAACAAGTTTGGTTATAGAGTATAGCAATGGCATGTGGCCACATGAAACTACAACAATATAATGTGCCTTCCAGTCTATTACAACCAAGCAGAACCTTCATTGGTGTACACTCTCAGGTATTCACTTGTATATATATTATTTGCATCATTGTCATAAGGGTACTTGTAGGAGGAAGGAACCCTTGGTGAAATAATTGACCCAGAGAGGTCTCAGTACATTCAGAGGAACAACACACTGGAAGTGAAAGACTCCAGGTTTGATTGCTTTTAATTAGCATGATTCTAAACTACATTGCTAAGGTTTCTACATTACAAATAGGTATTGTAGTTGTGACAACAATCCATAAATTGTTTTGATTTTAGAGATGTACTCATGAATCTCCTCTATGAGATATTATTGTCTTGTTTCCTTTCGCTTGTTTTCTTGTTCCAGGCAGGTTAACAACAAAGGAAGATGCTTATCCTTCAGACTTCATAGGGAGTCACTTGACTCAGAAGGAGTCAAACTAATTGAGAAAGAGAGACAGTACCTTCTTCCTCTTTAGCAGTCCAGAGGGAGATATCCATTGATACAGTTATCCAGTTGTTCTAGTTGATATTCCCAGGCACTTTGCAGTATGTCATAAAAGGTCTGTCTGGGTTTGACAAACTATGCAAGAGGCAGAAAGACATGTAGCTGATGGAAGTGTCGAGAAATACAAAATGAGATGTGTGGTCAGAGTATTCTCATAGGCAGAGGGAGTAAACTATGATGAGACATATTGATCCAGTAGCTCGATGCACTTCCATCTGTACTGCCATCCATTAGTTGGAAACTACATCAGATAGATGGATTCTTGATCAGTTTGGGCTTCAGCAAGAGTGTTGTTGATCCAAACCTATACTATTACATTGTTGGTGATGAGAGCCTGATTTTGATGACTTATTCAAGAAGTTGTGTTGTTACAAGTAAGATTTGAGTTCTGATTTCGGGATGAAGGATCTGGGTATGATGAACTACTTCTTGTGACAAGAAGTATGACATAGGACCAATAATACTTTTCCTAAATCAAGGAAAATATGCAGTGGATTTATTAAAAGAAGTTCAGTATGACAGAATGAAAATCCATGTCTACATTGATGGTGATGGATTTGACGAAAAATAAATGATGATGATTCAAACAAGATTGATCCACATGTGTACCGACAATTGATTGGATCATTGATCTATCTGGTTAACACCAAACCTAATATATGCTATGCAGCGAATTTGCTTAGTCAATCCATGATTCAGCGGAGACAGGCTCATTGGATAATAGTAAAGCATGTATTGAGATATCTACGAGGCATAGTTAGATATGGCCTGAGATATGCCTCCAGTGTAGACTTGAGTTTGCAGGGATATGCAGAATGAACAGAAAGTACAGTGGACCGGAAGAGCACATATGATTGTTGTTTTACCATGAAGTTTGCCATGGTTTCTTGGTGCAACAAGAAACAAAGCTTTGTGGCCTTGAGTACCACAGAAGCAGAGTATATAGCATTGAGTGTTCGAAGCAGTATGGCTTCACAAGCTTCTGACAGATTTACTTGATCATGAGATGGATTCTATGATTATAACCAGAGTTGTGTGAAGCTCTTTGAGACCCTATGTTTCATGATAGATCGAAACACGTTGAGATAAAATATCATTTTTTCAGAGACATGATGTAGAGGAAAACACTACACATGCAGTACCTTCCTACACATGAGCAGATTGCAGACATCTTCACCAAATTGGCTTGGTGAAGAATACCTCTCTAGGTGAGAGGGAGTGTTGATGACTACAGCCAAGACAAAGTTCGAGTACTTTCATGTGAGAATTGGCCTGATGGAGAATGCCTCCCTAGATGAAAGGGAGTGTTGATGATTACAGTTGCGTGAGACATTCTCCTAGACACAGACATGAGAGAGAGCCCCTGATATGGGTGTGTGGTTCTTATCTGAGATAGAACTGGAACGTAGTGATGGCCTCCTCCTTACAGAGAGTTGAGAAGAAGTCCATATTATTCTCCTGTGTAACGCAGTGAAAAAGAATATATGTTGAGTTATACATACTTGTGGTTGAGCACAAGGTGAACATGTGAATTCCCATGAGCTAGGTGCATCGTTCTGAGACATAGATGAAATGATGTATTAGCCTCCTTTGAGCAGAGAGTTGAGATGATGAACTCCAGATGACTCTCCTATGTAATGCAGTGAGAAAGAAGATCTGTTGAGTTGGACGTGCTTGTGGATGAGCACAAGTGAACATGATCCTAGTGTTTCAGCATTAATGAGCGTGGTTCTCCTGTGAGACATAGTGAGATAGAGAGACATCCTTGTGGCTGAGCACAGATGGATGTGCCCCTAGTGGATGAGCACTAGTGGGTGTATGAGATCCCTTGTTATATTGTCCAAGAGTCAGACTTACCTATAACCCCATTTGTGATGTAAAGAGTACAGGTTGGCCCCACCATAATGTAAAAGACAATTAATGTAAAAGATAATTAATATGGTAATTATTAATTATATTTTGAGTTATTGAGGTCGGCCCTATTATGCCAATAGACACATCATTTGATGTGATAAGTCTTATATAAATAAAGGTGAATCCCCATTGAGAAAACACACTTATCACTATGAGAATTACAACACCCTCTTGTGTGCTAGGTTTGGTGATAGTGTGGGAGGTCTTTCTCTTGAAGAATATAGCAAAGGATTGGCTGGGTTTTCTTCCCTTGTTGAGAAGGGTTTCCCAGGATACTTCTTGTGTTCTTGTGCATGGTTATTCTTCTTTTGATCTTGGTTTGTTGCAGTATTTATGGTTCAAGTAAGAGTTAAACATAAAATTTTAAAGTAAAAGCATGAGCCATAGCTCATTGAAAATTCAACAAAATCACCCACGACGCAGTTCTCGGGAACAACATCATCGTATTAAGATGCATTGAATTCACATTAAATCACCCTCCTGTCTTAGAAAGTCTTGCGCATCCACCCGCGAAATTGAATGACATGTCCAACACAACACGCCTACATAGGCATAACTAGTCATAGTCTTAGTGTGTATTCATTTTGGTAGATTTAGAAAGTTGTAGATCGAAGCATTCAAAGAGCCATGATATTTCTACTACAAAGAGCGTGAGAAGGCGTCATTGTAGCATTCACAATACTTCTGCATAGATATTAGTTATCTAGATATTCCTATTGTTTTTATTTTGGTCGATTGTGTGAACAAATAGTACAGATAGACCTATTCTTGTTTTTATTTTGGTTGATTTCCTGTAAACAAGTAGTACACACACATGTTGATTGAGCTTCTGTGTGGCACTATACATTGACATGATTATAAATAAATTGTAATGTACTCAGATTGTTCTTGAACTTTATTGCTCCTCCTTATTGTAGACTTGGCCACATAATTCCTCAATTTACCTGGCAAGGACTAAGCTGCCATGCAACACTTGTTTGAAATTACATGTGTGGTGAAATAGAATTTCTAATATTTATAAAATAGTAATTTTCAACAATAGAAATTTCATAAAATAATCATACTTGTTTGAGATTACATGTGTGCATGTGTGGTGAAATAGATCATTCACAATAGTGTGTCCATGGAAATGTCTAGGCATTATGGCCTTAACTTTGAAACTCTAACACAATATGGAATCATATAATTGTACAAAGCATTGAGTAGTTTTATATAAGAGGAATCACAATCTTAAAACATAGTTCCATCTTGTAAAATATTAGCATTACATAGCTTTCTAAAACGTTGATACATGTATAACCTCTTTACTTATTTTAAGGCCAAGCTATCAAAGACATTATCTAAAGATGCCTCCCTTAACTATTGAACAACTTATTTTATAATTATTGGTACCAAATATTTTGAATTTTGCAACTAATTTTTTTTATCTTTGGGAGAAATGTTGGATTTTTTTTTTAAAGAGAATTGGAGAAAATTTTGTAAGAAAATTGTAGAAGTAGGAAGTTTACAAACCCAAAAATATAGCCTTTGTAAACATGGAAAAAACAAGCTGAAAACTAGTTAAGCAGAGTAGAGAGTTTATGTCTAGCTAAGTCTTATACAATATTTCAAAATTACTTCCTTTATATAGTCTATGAAAGATTTATAAAATCAAAGTGCAGAAGCAGAACATCTACAAAAAATTTAGCTAGGTGAGTCTTTCTTGCCTGTCACATCTTCTTCCTGCTCTAGTGGTGAATTAAAATCTAGGATGGGTTGTTGAGGTCCCGAGGACGAAGCCGCATCCGAAATGGTTGTAGTTGAATGAGCTAGGGACTATGGACTTGGATGAAATCTCATTTCTTCTACCTCTAATCTGATGGTTGCACATTCATCTTGTAATTGTTACTACCTTTGCCTTTGCTCCCCCAAGATTTCCAATGCAATTAGCATCCTAGCAGACAAAATATGAACTTGGATTTGTAACTCTTGAATGGAGTGGACGAGCTCTATGTGTTCATCCTCTGTCAGTTCTCTCCTCCATCACGCAATGCCTGCCCTTCTCCTAGCCATGACTCGGTGCATTTCCACACTCACCACCCAATTCAATATAGGAACATCCACAATAAAATCCAATTTCTAATTCTGAAGTTGCGTTGAGTCTTCCTTTGTATCTACCCAAAGACTTATGCTTATAATTGCCTTGCATCGTGTGTAAATTTTCATAAACGTTGGTGCAAGCTCAATGTTCATCATCAATTTCAATTGGCGTGGAGGAATATACAATCATTATTTGGAGTGTATGATGTCTAAGCGATTTGGGATGATGCACAAGCCATAAGGAAGAGTACAAGAGCCATTAATTTAGGAGAGGATAAGACCGGGGGGGGGGGTGGTCGAATCTAACCTAAAGAGGAATGTGCACATGCGCAGCATGAATTGGGGGACTTGGCTCTTCTGTTCAGACAAGGGTGGTAATAAGAATAGTTGGGGGCACCCGCGTGTGGAGAAAAGGGGCCCTAACGTGGTGTAACTCCACCACTGTGTGGAAAAACCTTAGGAGTTGAGGGCGACATGGTTGTGAGATTGTCGATCTTTAACAAAACACCATGGATATAACCTTATGTCATAACCTTAATGAAGCCTACCTTATAGAATATACTTGGGACCTTGATCAATGTCATGGAACTTGATTCAGAGAGATTCTTTCATTGACCCTAAGAGATTCAATAGGGTCTCTTAATGCCAAGTTTGCTCGTTTATCAACGATTGAGTCATTTTGATAGTGAATATGCTTAGGTATAACATTATGATGGGCTTCAATCTCATAGCAGATTCTCTGGAGTATTGTCGCCAACTTCATATCTTTGGGTAGTGCCTTCTTTATCAACTGGTTTATAACAGTTTTCGAGTCCCTGAGGACTACGAGGGAATCTATTCCTTGTTGATAGGCCAGTTGTAATCCTTGTAGTAGAGCATCAACCTCTCCCTAGTTATTAGAGGCATGTCCTAAGTTCTAGGAGTAGTATAGTAGCTTAATATGTCCTCGTGGGAAAAGGATAACCCCACCCGCTCTTGTCGCCTCGAAGAAATGTTGGATATTACAAGTATCAAATATTTCATTTTTTACAATTAATTTTTTGATGTTTAGTAGAAATGTGAGGATGTTTTGGTAGAAATGTTGGAATTTTCATTTATAAGTAAAAAATCATAAACTTATTTAAATTAAATTATCGTTTAGGAGTATATTGATATAAGTTTTGTTAACTAATTATTTTTTTATGTATCGGTTTTACTTGAAAATCAATATGACAAAGTCTATCACAAATTTCAATTTTATATATACATTTAATGAGGAATAATGGTAATGTGTCATAAATTTCAATTTTATCACTTTTATCGATACAGTTAAGGAGGAATAATACTACTATATCATAAATTTCAATTTTATCAATTATATATATACATTCAAGGAGGAGTAACATTATTGTATCATGAATTTCAAATACACACACACACACACACCCACACACCCACACATTTAAGGAGGAATAGTTACACGTTGAATATCACCATATTAATAAAATTGTTTTGTAAAAAGAGTATCACTATTTATGTTTGAATTTGTGTTGAGTTTCATTGTAATGAAAATGTATGGGACAAAATTGTTATAGAAAGATATTTTTTTCCTTTGGTTTAGTTTTTCTGCAGGGTCGCCACATGATATTTTCTAAGGGATTTTTGAGGTTAATCCCCAATGCCTTCTACCACACCTGCTTACTCGGCTCCCCATGCTTGTCATTATTATATTTCTTGTTAACTAAGAGCCACAATGGAAGATGATGAAGAGATATTGGATTTCTCAGAGGATCTGCTCATCGGAAAATCTATTTGGACCTTGCCACCAGTAAGATTGGACCCAAGCATATTGCGCACATCTTTGGGAGAGGACACCCTGCAAGTAATTTTTTCTCTAATTGATGACTTAGATGGTACTCAGAACCCTGCATGGGCTAATCCAACTGCCATCTCTCTGAATAATTGCAAAGGTACCATCCCCACCTCCCCTATCAATCAGTCTTCCTATTCCCACAATCAATATGTATTTTTCTCTATCCAAGGATTCAACAGATGCACCTCTCAATGTGAGGTCTGCTGCAAGGCCCTCTAAATCTCATAGTGAAGAACCTAGGCTTATGTAAGTGTCCCTGTTCGAGGTCACAAATTTATTTTGACGGTAGTTGGTCACCATAGGGGAAGGTTTTATTGGTCAGATGTTGATAGAAGGAATGTTGAGTGGTCAAGCATCTATCCCTCTCCCCCCCTCTAGTTTTGTGCCTTCTTTCGGCGACATGGTAGACATAAGACAAAATAAGAAATGTATAAAGAAAATGCGGATTCATATCAACTTAGTCTTGAGACAAGGCATCAAATAAAATGTGATCGTGAAAATGCATACAGAAGCCCCGGTAGGTTGTTTTGCTAGCAAGAGACTTTCAATGGACACACTCGAGAAATGGACCACTTGGAATTTCTCTCGATCCTAAGGATATGATCCTACTAGATTGATCTTGGCCAAAGGTTGGTTAGCTTGGACTTTTCAGTCGGAAGAAGATGCAGAAAAAATTCTTAGTAGTAGATGGAGTTTTGGTGTGTAGGCGTTATTTCTGAAACGTTGGTCTGTGGGTTTTGATTCTAGCTTGGAGAGGCTCGAGATCACATCGACATGGGTTAATCTCCTAGGAGTTTCGCTAATTTTCTGATCGAAAGAAGTCTTCAGAGAAATTGGGAATGCACTAGGCTTTTTTATGAAGTCGACCACACATATAGATCCTAGGTACATGGGGATGGCTTGTATCCTCGTCAGCCTAAAGCTCTTGGGGGGGGGGGCGCTGGAGGATTCCATTCTGATACAACATAAAGATGTAATTTACCATCAATCCCTATATTACGAAGGAATCCCCTTCAGATGTCGAAGATGTCGCGTTTGTGTGCTCTTAGCAAATAATTGTGTGAGACTTGGGAAGCGTCGAATGTGGGTCCAGAAACTCCCAGCAGTGGATGAAAACGAGCAAACAACTTTGAGTTCTTCACCTATTTATTCCCCTCATAATTTGATGAAGCACATTGAATCCCAAGGCAAGTCCCAACCAGATGCGGTGCAAGGACAAGAAGCATCAACAATTATTCTCTCTGACAACAACTTAGGTAAGCACAATTCCCTCTCACTAGTTGTTAATTCTATAATCGAATTGGGGCTCGGTTTGTTGAATTCTATAGATCCTACTATTTTTAGGAGAAACTCTGGAAATTCCTTCCTCTTAGGGCTCTCGGGATTGTCTGGCTCTCAAGCAAACCCTTTGGTCCCCCTTGTCCCTCCTGACCTCTTGACCAAGCCCTTGGCTCCTACCTCATATTTTAAGTCACCCCCATCTTCAAACCCCCCTCCACCCTATCCCCCTCCTTTGGTTCCATATCACCCAAAGTATAATCTAAGATCCCTTTCCAGGATTCCCAATTACTCTGCATTAAGTATCGAGGGGGGACTAGGTTCTTTTATGGAAAAAGGGAAAAAAGATATGCATCAAGGAAGAAAAGTATTCCTCTCTTTGGCACAACAACAAGCTACATTGGAAGTTAGACTTGGTAGACATAAATCCTTAATTGGGGCCCTTAGATCATCTTCCCTAGGGAAGGTGTCCCAAGGATTATTTTGTCTTTGAATTGTCGAGGGATAGGAAACCCCTCAAGAAACTTGGCCCTTCATAGGCTTGTTCAGGTGCACAATCCATCTATCCTCTTGTTGTAAGAAACAATGTCAGAAGGAAATAAGGTTTTAATTCAAATTGTATAATTATTGGGCTCTTTATTCTGGTCTTGGTACACACCTCCTTTCCTCAAATCTCAGTTTGGACTTCTTGTGTGTAAATTTGTATGGTCCTTATTCTGATTGAAAGGACTTCTAGGAGAAAACTCTCGGTTCCTCGCTCATAAAATTGGACAGGGTCCTGATTGGAGGTGACCTTAACTTCACCCCGAGGGCTTGCAATATTTGGGGCCCCTCGACTCAAATTGACCCTCTGGTAGAATTCCTAATCCATGGAATGGAAGATTTTGGTCTGTATGATATTCAATCGACAAACTACACCCCCACCTGGTGAAATATGCACTTTAGGGATGCCAAGTCAGCTAAACGACTAGATAGATTTATTCTCTCCGAAGGATTTCTGTAGAAAAACATCCATTTCTATCAATGGGTAGATTTTGGGGGTGATTTATACCACAACCCAATCATTCTAGAATTATATCCTAGAATGAAGAAGCCCCCTCTCCTTTTAAACTAAATTCCACCTGGCTTGAAGACCCCTCTTTTATTGAAGCAATAAAATATCAATGGATTCTATAAAACTCTTCCTTGCCGAAACCACCTTCTCTACAATTCCTTGCAAATATCAAGAAGGCAAAGAAGGTGGTGATCTCTTAGAACTCAAAAAGAAGAAAAAAGGAAAATCAGGCTCCCCTTGATATTGAACCAAAGTTACAGGATTAGCAAGAAAATGAAGGCTCGCTCCTCTTCTCAGAGGCATAAAAGGAAGAGATTAAGATCTTGGAAAAGAAGTGCAGAGTCATCCCACTAAACAAAGAGAAGGAATGGAGACTAAAGAGTAAAGCTTTATAGTTGCAGGCAAGGGATGAAAAAACTAAGTTTTTTCACCGCTTCGCCAACCATAGGAAGGCCTCCAACTCTATTTGGTCCATTTAAAGAAGGGATGGAACAAAATCCACATCATTATTGGAAATTGTGGAGGAAGGGACAACCCACTTCAAAGCCCTCTTCGAGGTTGATTCCAGAGCCACTATTGACTCAATTATACAAATTGTTGGACTCTTCCCCAGATTCATAGATCAAGAAGGAAATGAGAAGTTGATGGCATAAATTTCCAAGAAAAAATCTAGCATATGTTGCAAATTTTTCAGAAAGACAAAAGCCCAGGTCTTGATGGTCTTCTCGTCGAGTTCTAATCTGCATGTTTTGAATTCTTGAGTGAAGACCTCCTTAAAACAGTGGAATACTCTAGAAATTTAGGTCATATGTTGGCGACTTTCAATACAACTTTCATTTCCCTCATTCCAAAATCAAATAATCCTTCTTCCTTTGATCACTTCAGGCCCATCTCCCTCTGCAACAATATATATAATATTATAGCTAAGCTCACAACTTCCCGTTTAAAGGACAACCTGGTAGACAACATCTACTCTGAACAATTTAGTTTCCTTCATGGTAGAGATATTCATCAAGTTATTGGATTAGCTTAGGAGGGGATTCACTTCATACATATTGGGAAGAAAAGAGCTATTTCTTTAAAGGTAGACCTCTCGAAAGATTTTGACTGGGTCAGTTGGCTCTGCATCAGACTACTACTATTCATCTAGATTTTACACGCTCTTTTGTCTCTTGGGTGTTAAAATGAATCAACACTACTTCCCTTGCACTTACCATAATGGATCAACTTCTCCATATTTTTTTTGTATAAAGAGGGATTTGTCAAGGTTGCCCTCTCTCCCCTCTACTCTTTTTGCTAGTTGCATAAAGCCTTAGTCGCTTGATACACCAAGCTTCTACCTCAGGAAACTTAAAATGAATATCGATTGGCACAAATTTCTCATTAATTCATTCATTGTTTATAGATGACATCCTCATTTTTTTTTTATGGTGATCCTCTATATGTTGGAAATTTAAAGATCATCTTACAAACTTTTGGTAAAGAAATTGGCATGTCCATAAATTTGGAAAAATCCACCCTTATTGCATGGGGGTTAAATGAACAAGAGTCCCAACACCTTTCACAGATACTCAATATGCCCCTTAAAGACTTGGGATCGGGTCTAAAATATCTAGTTTTTATTCTAAAAGCAAACAATTACATGAATAATGATTGGAGGTGTCTTATTGAAAAAGTGGAAAAGATACTCCTTTCCTGGTGTAAAAAATGGTTATCAAGGGCAGGAAGGGTTGTGTTAGTCAAGTCTTTCCTTGAAGTTATCCCAATATACTGGACCTCACTATATTGGGTTCCAAAGGACATCCTATGAAGGATCAACCAGTTCTCTTATAGGTTCCCATGGTCTAGAAAAGAAGACAATAAGTCATCGGTTCTAACATCTTGTAAGCAACTCACTATTCCTAAAAGTATAGGTGGATGGGGATTAAAAAACATCCATCTCTTCTCAAAATCACTAGCAGACAAAAATGCATGGAGCATTATTGATGGAGAGGGACTCTGGCCAAGGGTGGACGTAAAGGCCAAGTACTTTCCTAATGAATCAATTATTGAATGGATCTGAGGGCCGCTCAAAAACCTCCAAAATGGATCCATCATATGGAAGGCTTCTCTTAATGCCTTCCCTCTTATTGGGAAGTGGCTAATTTGGAAAGTTGTCTTTGGAATAAATGTTCTTATTGGCAAAGACCCATGGATTAGGTGCAATCAGAAACACATCCTCCCCGACCATTTAATTCAACAACTCAATCGTGGAGGTTTCTTCTTTTTAAATCAAATTTATCAAAGAGATTTGGTGACAAGACACTCCAAATGGCTTAGCTAGTAGGAAGTTGGTATGGAAGAACCTTTTGGTCTAGCATGGATATATTACATCAATGCACTCAAAGTCTCCTTGGTCTCTCCCACGAATAAAGAGGATAAGTTGATCTAGTCCTTTAACCAATGTGGTGGATACTCCCCCCACTTTGGATACCCAACACTATTGCATGAAACTCTAGATTAGGCCCCTCCCCGGTGGGGCAAAAAGATATGGAAGTTAAGCTACCCAACAAAAGCTAAGCTCTTCATGTGGATGCTTCTCTCAAATAAATCTCCCACTTGGGAAAACCTTCAAAGGATAAGTTTTGTGGGATTGAGCTGATGTGCACTTTGTAAACAATATGAGGAGAGTAGTCCCCATATTTTCCTACATTATCCTTTCTCTCAATGGTCTGGGTAGAAATTTCTCATGTAACACGTAGCCTTTGGCATGGTGCTTCTGTTGAAAATGCTTTTCTTACTTGGCTTCAAAATTCTAATAATTATGCTCTCAAATCTTTTCCTCTAATCACCATTTGGGGTATTTGGATCTTGCAAAATAATTCCATTTTTTAAGACAAATTGTCTCCTTTGGATAGAATTGCAATTAAATTATTATCTATCCTTGCTTCTTTTCCTCAAACAAAAATATCTCCCACTCGACCCCCAACTATTGAATGTGTAATCCAAACAAACCAACCGTGTGATTTCTTTAATGATGCATCCCAGGGTACCCCCCTCTCAAGGAGGGGCAAGTGATCTTATTCACCTTAATGAGTTCTCCACTGTTTCTTTTTTCGCCAGCTTAAGAGCAACCATGAATAACTATAGTGAATTCATGGCCATAAAGCTTTTACTACTTCTGGAAAAAGAAAAAAATATTCAAAGGTTGCATATCTACGGGGACTCTCAGTTTGTCATTAACTGCATGAATGGATCTAACCATCTTCACACTTATACTCTTCAGCCTTCATTTGATATTTTAATATATTTTTAATATGAACACATCAAAGGCCACCAAGGTAAGAATAAGTATATTCATATGTTACTTTTTATATTTTTAGTATAAGAGAATTATTATTAATTTTAATGTAAATTATATAAGGTCACATTACCTTGTCATGGTATTTATTGTAGTATGAGTTAATTTCAAACATTATTACTGACACTTCTTAATACGTAACAAATATTAATAAATTAAGTCAACTTATTATCCTAGTGGGATACCTTGAGTGGTTGAGTGATTTGAGTTTCATGCAAGAGGTCTCGAGGTCAATCCCTTGGGTTTGTTGCCTCTATTGTGTACCCCATTCAATGTTTGTAATAGGTCAGATGTTCTAATCAGTGCTAACAATTTTACATAGGGTGTCATCTACGAAATGTAGGGAAGTTCAAGGGTCTTTCCCTACAAGTTCCTTGGAATTTTTTTTAACTTAACGTATTGATAATAGAAATTAACTTATGAATATTACATAATTTATAACTCTTTTATTAGGTGGGATGAGAAGTTCCACTTTGTTAGATTTTCATTAACTTTATAGAGCAATTAGGTTTACCAGTATATTTATATCTTCTTTCCACATTAGCATTTATATCGTGTACTTAAAATAAGAGTAGCAGTAACAAGCACAAGAAGACACAAGAATTTATCCTGGGAAAACCCCAAATGGGGGAAAAAACCCAACCAACCTTTCTTAGAGAGATTTTGTCCAATCAGGTCCAACCATGAACTAACAGATAAAACCTAACACAATGGATAGCTAAATATACAACCATAAATACCACCCCAGCTGCAACAACAACACCATACAAGAGTAACGCACCGCTACCAAGGGTATTGCACAAGAGAGAGTTACCACAAAGATTGAACAATAAGAAACTTTTGCTACTAGAGTTGTTGGTCACCTTCCTCAGACTTGCACCTTCCTTTTTTGTGGATGAGAGATTGTGAGTGAGTCTATCGAATGAGCCAAGGCGCCTTGTATTCAGAGTCTTCTTGACCTCCTTATTGGGACAACTTCTCCTATGGGATGGTGTCACTTCATTATTATTTATTCTTTTGGGTCGACTTCTCTTCTGGAGTATTTCCACACCTGTTCAATGGTTCTCTTGTTTCCAAAATCTTCTTCTCATCTAAGAAAGGTCATCTAGGAGGGAAATTACCTCCTGCTGCTACCAAAAATCAACACTCCCTCTTAGCTAGGGAGGTATATTTCACAATGTCTTCTTCTGGTAGTCCACTAACTACTCTACAATCAACTAGTATCACACAACTACTACCATGCCATCGATAGTTTGAATCATTCATCACAATCTCCAAGAATGTGTTACAATCATCCAGTAGCGCACAACTACCCATACTATCCATCAGCACACAACTATTGTCGTAGTCCAGTGGTATACAACTACTACCATAGTCCTCTTGACTGTGCTGCGATCAAACAATAGAACACAACTACTTCCAAGCGGTCTGGTAGTCTCCATGGTAATCAACTAGTAGCACACAACTACTGCAATGACATCCAATGAGACACAATTGATATCAAGTCATAGTAGTACACAACTATTGTCATAGTAGTACACAACTACTGTCATAGTAGTACACAACTATTGTCCAGTGATACACAATCACCATCAGTGGTACACAACCACCGTAGTAGTACACAACTACTGTCCAGTGATAAACAATCACTGCCAGTGGTACACAACCACAGTAGTAGTACACAACTACTATCCTGTGATACACAATCATTGTCGGTGGTACACAACCACCGTAGTAGCACACAACTATTGTCCAGTGACACATAGTCACCGCTAGTGGTACACAACCACCATAGTAGCACACAACTATTGTCCAGTGACACACAGTCACCGCCAGTGGTACACAACCACTGTAGTAGCACACAACTATTTTCCATAGTCTCCAAGACTATGTTGTGATGTTTCTCCTCTCCCAGTAGTTTTATTCACACCTAACCACCTCACATGGCTAAGGAAAGACTAGTATCCGACAATGCATTACCCCCTCAGTCACCTCACATGAATGATCTAGGGAACCGTTGGCAAGAGGGGTTAGCCAGCTGGAGGAGAAACACCACACCTCCCTTTCAACGAGGGTCGACATTTTTCATCACGCCACACTTGTCTATGAAGTACTCATACTTCACTCTAGACATAGGCTTGGTGAGAATGTCCGCTATTTGCTCATTTGTAGATATGTACCAGAGCTCCACAGATCCTCTCTACACCATGTCTTGGATGTAATGATATTTGATATCTATGTGATTTGACTTGTCACAAAGGACATGATTCTATGAAATCTTCATGCAACTTTGATTGTTACAATGTATCAAAGTTGGCTCCAACTCTAGATCAAATATCCCTGCAAGCAGTTTCTGAAGTCACATTGCTTCATGACTTGCAACACTAGCTGCAATATACTCTGCCTCTGTTGTACTGAGTGTCATTGATGTCTGCTTCCTTCTTAACCATGAGATCATACTTGATCCCAAATTGAGGCATCATCCAAATGTTCTTTTCCGGTCCACTGCACTCCCTGCCCAGTGAGAGTCTGTATAACCCTATAGCTTCACATCTCCATCTAAGACATATCTCAATCCATATCCAATTGTACCATGTAGGTACCTCAACACATGTTTTGCAGCTATCCAATGTACATGTCTAGGCTCAACCATGTACTGACTCAAAGTGTTCACAACAAAACATATGTCCGGCCTAGTGTTAACCAGGTACATCAAGGATCCGATCAACTATTTGTACATAGTGGGATCCACCAATTATGAATATGAATCACTCAAGAGATTCAAATTCGTCATCATAGGTGTGGCCATGGACTTATAGTCCATCATCCTGAATCTCTGCAGGATCTCAACAGTATATTTCCTTAGCTAAGGAAAATCTCGTTTGACCTCTGCCACACCTCCAATGCCAAGAAATAATGCATCAGACCTAGATCCTTCATATCAAACTCTGAAGTGAGCTACCTCTTGCACCCATCTGTGAGATTCTCATCCCCTATAAGAAGCAGGTCATCAAGGAGAAACCATCCCCAAACTCATTAAAATAATTGTCTAGCATATCATGCCCTAAGTGTCTGCTTGAGCCTGTATGGAGATTTCTTCAATCTACAAACATGAGACTCCTTCTCATGTATCCCGTGGATGCTCTTTGTACAGTTGTTCTGGCTACTGCAACAAGTGTCTCTTCATAATCTTCTCTCTCTTGCTAGGAGAATCCTCTAGCCACAAATCTTGCTTTGTACTTCTCTATGCTGCCATCTGCAGCATGCTTGATCTTGTAGATCCACTTGGAAGTCACCAATGACTTCCCTACTGGTCTTGAATCCACTTTCCACGCATCATTATTCATGATGGACTGATTCTCTTCCATCATGGCATCCTTCCACACACTTTTTGCTTAGTAGATTTCTCATAGGTGGAAGATTCTGAATCAATGATATTCAACGTCACATACCTGGAAACTTCTGTGGTCTCTTGCTCTCTTAGGAACTAAGGCAAAATCCATATCCCAATCCTTCTGACTAGCTGCCTCCTCTGTCACTGTAGAAAAATCTATTGAAACATGTGCATCCTTCTAGGAGGTCTGACATCTTGTCAAAGCCTCTGAAGCTTTGATCTAGCCTCCTCAACTCATGGCACCTGTCTGTCAGTCCTGAAATATGTCTCTCTCTCCCATATGAATATGAGGAGGAATACTTTTTGAATGAAAATATCTAAGCCATTGAATCTCTCTGAGATCAGGCTCACTCTGAGTCTGCATGATCCCTCTAAAACTTGACTCCCTCTGAGTCTGCATGCTCCCTCTAAAACTTGACTCCCTCTGAGTCTATATAATCTTCGTAGCCATCCGCTCTCTCTGCATTTTCTAACCTCCTCTGAAGTATGATCTCCTATGAATTGTCCTGGGGAGGTTTCTCCTCCCTAGTAATTCCCGAGGGTTGACTCCCTCTGAACTCTATCTCCTTCTGATCCGGTACTTGGTGGGGCCACCTACCTCACCATTGATGGAGACATATGCTCCTCCTCATGATATGACTCATCAATGCCATATATCTACAACGTATAATGGGACCATGCTAGTCTCTTTATAGTCACTACAACGATTATGGGTAGGCCCTTTTAGATCTACTGATTTTTACTGATGATCTGAAGATTGATCAATTGAACTAGAGGGATATGTACAATCATCTTCGAAGTGTTATGCTTCTTACAATCAATCTCCATATGAGATACTTTGTATCGTGCAGAAGTACCCTTCTCTCCATAAGGTTATGACTTCTTCCTCTTCTCCTTCATTACATGGATGTGTATGGTCATAACTCTATGTTTGGATAGTCTACTCCATGCTTTGCTGGAGACCATCTAATATGTTTCCTCCTGCAACTGTCATTATAGCTCCCTCTCATATCTATCATCTATGACCTGTCCGGAACAAGAGAAACAACAAGGGAAAACAATAGACAAGAATAATACTTTTATAATAATAAGAATAATAAAAACAAGAACGAGAACAATTGTCACGGTATCTCCTTCTCAGAGCTATCACTTGTGACCTACCTGGAACAAGAGCCAAAACAAAACAAAAAAAAATACAATAACAAGAAATAAGAACAACACTCTTCCAATGTTGTGACCAATCATTCCTCCATAGTAACCTGCTCAGAACAAGAAACAAGAACAACAACATCTCCATCGTAACCTCCATGGAATTTACAAGATAACTTGCTTGGAACAAGGTCAACGACCAAGAACATCTCCTAGAGGAGATCAATTTCATCTTGCAAACAAGTGCATCATTAATACTAAACAATGAGTATTTACTTAATAATCATCACATCAACAACATTCGAGTGTTACTATACTAAACTATAAAGACTGATATTCTAGTTACAACACTTACTTAAGCTATAACAATATGAAATATCAAACCTGATATGCAAATCGAGAGTCTAGTTGTTGTTGTCCCATTTGATTTGTCTTCTACTTCTCAATCATGTGTTTTGGAAGCACCACTATCTAAAATACATACTTTTCATCCTTTGAATCCTTTGCCTTTTCCCGAGGTGTGGACTCTTCCATGTTAGTTGCATGTGCATGATGCTTCCCTTATTCATCCTTATGGGGACATTGAGAGGCATAATGTCCCAGCTTCTTACAGTTGTAGCATCTAACTTTTGACGCATCCTTCTTATAACGTGGTCTTTTAGCTTTCTTTAGACCAACTTCTCTTCTCTATTTCCTTTTCTTCACATGAGTGGCAAGAGCTTGGTTTTCATCATCATTTGTCTTCTGAGATTTGGATATTAACATGGATTCTTCTTGGGAGTAATCTTACCATAACTTGTTGAACTTGGGAAATTTGCTTCTTGTGCAAATCCCTTGAACAAATGGGTCCCAAGAAGTAGGAAATCCATTGAGTCTAGTAGTCACAAGTTCGATGTCTTCCACTACATCTCCAATAGCTACTAATTGGTCCTTGATCTGCGAGATTCTCATGAAGTAATTTGAGACTGTTTATGACTTGTTCATTGTCACATTTATGAGTTGATGCCTTAGAGTAAGCTTCCAGATGATGTTATTACTTTCATAGAGTTTGGTTAGGGAATCAAACATTTATTTTGGTTTCTTTGGTTCTAATACATTTGGTATCAGATGATCATTGATTAAGTCTGTTAAGATCCTCTTGGCCTTGACCTCATTCTTCCTAAACTTTGCTTTGGCGTCTTCTTCTTCTAGTTTTGGAAGCACCTGCTTGACATGATCCAATAACTCATTCTCTTCTAGAATGATAATTACTCTATGCTTCCATGATCTTAATTTATCTTCTCCATCCAATCTATTCTCAAATCTCATACTGGTTGACATTTTTGCCACTAGAAACCCTAGATCTAAGAAATTTGAAATTTCTAAACTTCATGGAACTGCAACCAGAGTGTTGCAGGGGGTGTGCTAGGGTAGAGTGAACTGCTCTATGGTGAAATTAGTCCCAATGCCTTGGAACTAGTGCTCAACGAGATTGACAAAGATATTACGATGCAACGGAAAGGTATTTCTGCAAACGATCTTCCTTCCAGTGGTTATACTATTCTGAAGGTAACCAGCTCTGAAACTAGGTTAGATTTTCATTAACTTTACAAGGAAATTAGGTTTACCAGTACATTTAGATCTTCTTTCCACATTATCATTTATATCATGTACTGAAAATAAGAGTAGCAGTAACAAGCACAAGAATACATAAGAATTTATTTTGGGAAAACCCTAAATGGGGGAAAAAACCCAGCCGACCTTTCGTAGAGAGATTTTGTCCAATCAAGTCCAACCATGAACCAAAATATAAACCCTAGCACAATGGATAGTTGAATATACAACCATAAACACCACCCCAACTGCATCAGTAGCACCATACAAGAGTAGCGCACCTCTACCAAGGGTAGCGCACAAGAGAGATTTACCACAAAGACTGAACAATAATAAACTTTTTCTACTGCAGTTGTTGCGTCACCTTCCTCAGACTTGTGCCTTCCTTTTTTGTGTATGAGAGGGTGTGAGTGAGTGTATCAAATGAGCCAAGGTGCCTTGTATTTATAGTCTTCTTGACCTCCATACTGGGCCGACTTCTCCTCTAGGATGGCGTCACTTCATTATTCTTTATTCTTCTGGGGTATTTCCACATCTGTCCAATGGTTCTTTTGCTTCCATAATCTTCTTCTCGTCTAAGAAAGGTCGTCTAGCAGGTAAAGTACCTCCAGCAGCTACCAAACATCAATAATATTTACACCAACAAATAGATGATGAGATCACAACATGTGGGGGAACACCAGGGTTATTTAAGGGAACCCTAGTCTACAAGAACCCTAATTCTCCTATTTGTGGGGAGATCACTATCATTCATGCCCATGGGAACCCTAATTCTCCTATTTTATGAGGAGATCTATTACCAACCACCATTTCATTACTTGGAGCCACAATAAATCATTTGACCATTATATACATTGAATATGCAAGCAGGTTTGGACTAAAATTTAATCACTACATTAATATAAAAAGTGTTATGAGAGTTTTTTCATTACAGATCAATCACTACTAGCTCTATGGACTTATATCAATATATAAACAATAGTTTCTTCGTAATCCCATTGATTTTTTTTTGTTGAGCTCGACATTGATAGATTTAGACTTAGGCTCCCATGATTGTTCATCAACAATACTTTATTCATAGTGCAGTTTTGGCAGTTCGTTGATGGTCCATTCATGTAGATTATTGATATCTCTAACTCATGGAGTGTCATTGAGAGTTGCATGAATAGAATTATTTTTCTCCTTCCATTGTATTGGAAAGCTACATACCCAATATATTTTGAAAAAAGAGAATATTAAATAGATGAGACCTTGCGACTCGATGGAGGGTTTCCACAGGGTATCTAACAAGGTTACCACATGCAGATTTTGAGGCAGCGGTGATGGTTTATGTAGGTGAAAGATGCTTGCCAAAATGTTGAACTAGGAGGATGAATCCCTAGACTACTAAGAGGATTCGCTGGAGGGTCAACAAATTTGGTCTTGTCTAGTTTATGACCCACTAGATGACATATCGATACCATAAAGGATTGTGTCTATAGTTTCAAGGTCGTTTGAGGATGATACTATAGCCATCATTCGTGAGATGGTAAAAGCTTTGTTTATTCGTTCTATCGAGGAAGCTGTCCTTTCAGTAGATACCTCAATAGATTTGGAGGGTGTATTCCTTGAAGCCCTTAATTGTTGGAATTGGGATACCTTGAAGAAATGTATGAGGATAGATCTAAGTGATCCTTGGGAATTAAACTATAACATAGGTGAGGTAAAGGCACAAGGTGAATGTTATGATTTTGCTACAGATGAATTTATTCTGGACAAGACTTGCGTAGAATTTGATGCTTATGGTTATGGTTTGGCACAATAGTTTGATAGGGTATCAAATATTGGTTTCATTGGAGTAATGTTGGACTTCCAGCACATGAGTGGTATCCCTATACAAGACTCATAAAAGATTGTCTCGTTGGATTTTAAAGGAAGGAGGAAAAAAACAACAACATTGATGTGTTAAAAAAATGTAGGGACCTATCAACTTTACCCTAGGTGAGAAGACTAGATTGAATGAGGTTTTGGAGATGGTGGAACGTTCCCTAGTTGGAATATTTCCAAGTAGAATAATGAGTCCATAAACTCTAAAATATTGGACAAAAACTATTTTTTCACCCCTAATTTGTTACCACCCTCAAGTTGTTATACTGGTACAAGGTTGGATAGTATGGACCTTTCGGTCTATGGGAAAGGTGGAAGATATGTTGCACAAAAGGTGGAGATGGGGAGCTCATCCTCATTTTCTGAAAAAGTGGAATATTGAATTTGATGCCAGGTCAACCCATCTGGACATCATCCCAACTTGGGTAATTATTCTAGGCCTTCCTTTGATCTTGTGGTCTAAACAATTCTTTGAAGAAATTGGGAATGTGTTAGGAAATTTCTATGAGGTGGATTTGTCATATAGAGAATCGAGTTATATGGGTATAGATTTAATTTTAGTTGGTTTGGATATTAGAAAAGGGATAATGCAACCCAAACAAATTCATAGAGAATAAGACCTTTATCACTTAAATTTAGACTATGAAGGAATACCCTTTAGATGTAGAAGGTGCCAGATCTATGGGCACCTGGTAGCATAATGCACTCACTCAGCCTTTAGGAAAATCTATATATAGAAGGAGAATACTTTTATGGAAGAGGGAAACTCCAAAGGTCATATTTTAAGCACAACAATTTTGGAGATTTTGAAGAACAAGGGAGCTATCAGTAGACTCCATGAAGGTGCTAGGGAAATAACCATTCATCCTCTAGAACCAAGTCATCCCAATGATATGCCAATGGTTGAACCCTCCATTGACAAGGACTGTCATATTTCTCCAAGTAAGTCTAATCAAACTACCCTATCAGATAAAATGAAATCATGTGAAAAATTGGTTTTCAGGTCTTGGGGTGTAGTTTCTAATAATAAAGAATAGGAACATGTTATTGACTTCCTCTCGGGCCTTCCAAGGATAAAAAAAAACTAAACCCATCTCCTCTTATTACCATTCCTATGATAGAGGAATGTCTTGTGGATATAAATCGACTTGTTGATTTCTCCAAAAGTTTGAATAATGATACAAAAGACTCTTAGACCCACAAAGCCTCATCTTTGAAGGAATCAATGATATAATATAGGTTCAATGAATAAAGGAACCCATGATTTCCATGGAAAGGAGGCAAGGGTTTGGGATTTCTAGATGAACCAAGCCTAAAATACCATCACATGGGAAGGAAATCCCTAATGTCTCTGGCTGAAAAACAAGCTACCTCAAAAATAAAAAGTGGCAAACAAATTTCCTTGATAGGGGCCCTTAAAGAAATTGCCTCCAAAGAGGGATCCAATGATTTTCATGACCCTAAAATGTGGAGTGATGGGAAAACTTTTTAAAGAAATATCCCTAAAGAGATTAATAGAGGAAATTAACCCCTATATCATCCTTATGTGATAGAGTATGGTTGATGGGGAGAAAACCATTTGGAACTCTCCAAAATTTTAGGAAGATGGGGTTTTTCTTTTATCAATGTTATTGGAAGATTTGTGGGAAATATAAGTGGGTAGAAGAGATACTCTTTCAACTTGAATAATTCATAGGATTTCGCAATAGGTCTAGGGAATTCCCTATTATCTTAGGATATTTGGAAAGAGATTACTCTATTGAACATTTATGGGCCATATGTTGATAGGATATAGTACATAGACACGTTTTTTCACATGGATTGGCTACATAATGGATTAGTAGTAGTGGGAGGGACCTAAATTTTAATATAGGATAATCATAGGTATGGGGACTAGCTGCACATGTGGATTGTATTGCTAGTTATTTTATCAAAAAGTTGGAAGAAGTAGGTCTACTAGATGTTGAGCCTACAAAGTCGTCGCTGACCTAGAGAAGCAAAAGATAAAAAATGAATGTATTACTGAGATACTTTATCATTTACTAATTTCAAAATGTCTCTTTGATGAAGTAAATCATATAAGACAATGGGTTTCCTTAGGAGGGGATTCTGATCATAGTCCATTTATCCTTGAAATAGACCATGGCCAAGAAAATTCTACTAGTCGTTTCAAGATGAATCTTGAATGGATAAAAGATGTTATTTTTATAATCAAGGTTAAACGAATATGGAAACCTTATAATGGAAACTTAAGAGAGTCTAATTCTATATAGTTCCACCAAAACCTGAAGAAATCTAAGAAGGTATCTATACAATGGGCCAAAGAGAAGAAGCAAAAGGATGATGAAACCCTCAAAGAAGTAGAAGAAAATTTGGAAGCTCTCTACAATAATGAAAGTTTTGGTTTTTTAACAAATAAATAGAAATTAGAGGTCAAATTGTTAGAGGACAAAAAAAGGAAAATCCTCCCAGAGAAAGAGGGAACGACAACTTAAAAGCAGAGCTTCATGGCTTCATGCAAAAGACGAAAATACAAAACAAAATCACATATTTCTCAACCACAGAAGGAACAATAATTCAGTTTGGATAATTGAAAAGGAAGAAGGTACATGGGAACAAAACTTCAAGGATATAGTAGAAGAGGGTGTAAACTACTTCTCAACCCTCTTCAAAGAAGACTCTTGTGCCACTATAGTAGAGGTATTAAAACTGCCAAACTCTTTTCCAAGCTTCGCCAATCCTAAAGACAATTAGGCTTTGATGGATGAAGTGGGAAAAGAAGAGTTGCTTAATACTATCCAAATTTTCTAGAAGGACAAAATTCCAGGGCCAGATGACCTCCCTATGTAATTTTGTTTAGGTTTCTTTGTTTTTTTAGGAGATGATTTAAGAAGGAAAGGAGCGGCTGCTAGAACAAATGGGAATATGTTAAGAGCCTTAAAAAACACAACCTTTCTTTCCCTGATTCCCAAGGATGACAATCCAAAATCCTTTGATAAATTCAGGGAAATATCCTCATGCAACTATAAATACAAAATCATCTCCAAGGTAATTGCAAGAAGACTAAAAAGAATCATGTTAGGGAAAATATTAGAAGAATATCTTGGATTTCTAGAGAGAAGACAAATTCATGAGGCTATATGGATTTCTGATCCAAAAAGGATCCAGAGAAGACTAAGGATAACTTAGAATTCACAGAAGCACCTCAGGAAGCTCAGAATGGCCTCAGTAGACAGAGAAAGGGAAAAAATTCAGAGTCCTCAAAACTCAGTGAAATTGGCATCATCACGAAGAGCGCATCACAGGCTTTCCAAGGACGTAAATGAATCATCAAACAGAGTTATGAATCAAAACATATTCACAGTCAAAGTTTTGGTAAACCTAGCCCAGTTAGCAGGGATGAGTCAACATCTGTACTACTGACGTCAACATCAGTACATATGATGTCAGTGTCCATACAGGATACGTGGCACATGCAGAGGGTGACATATGTCATGATGACATCAACATGATGATGTGGCATCACCAGAGGCTGCCACATGTCACTCGTTTTTGGCCTTTTCCAGCCAATCCATGGACCAATGGAAAAGCACCAAGTGGCAGTCCATACAGTCACGTGGCATCCGTACAGCCACCCGACAGGTGACGTAGAAAGATGACCAGGTAGAGGTGACTTGGCAGTGACTGTGCACAGAGGTGACGTGGGCCAATGAATGGTTGCCACGTGGCCAAATCATGGGCTACCATGTGGCAGCGGGAAAATGCACAAGGATGCCTAGCAACTGAATGTTTTAAAAAAAGGCCGCCATATTAAACTATATATCCCTCCATATCTATCTGGTTGGAGCCATAATCCGCCAAACTTATCGCCATCGCCAAAGTTAGCAGGAATCCCATGAGTTTCAAACTATAACACACACACACACACACACCTATATATATATATAACCCATGGTGTATTAAAATGGGAGGTCCGCAGGTTTGACCTCGAAACCTCTCCCAACAAAGCTTCTTAATATACATCTACCAACCAATAGGCCAAATGCCCTCATTGCTAACTTTGCCCACAATTTTTATTTAAAAAATGGATTTTTGCCAGGCACGGGGGGAAGGCAGGGCACGCGACAGGTCATACCAGGCCTTGAAAAATGATGCAGGAGTACAGTCATTAATGAAAAATGCAGACACGCAAACCGAGATAAAATTTCTCATGGGACTGAAAGTGCTAGACTTAGATCGAGGTGTGGAGATAGATGTTTTTGGGTAATTCGATGCCACAAATTCAGTGGTGTTGTTTGTTTTCTGATCTGAGCAAAGATTCTGCAGCTTAACTCTAGAATGAGTTATACTTATGTATTTTGCCAAATTATTTTGCCGAGTTAATAAAAAGGCCTACCCATTTGAGAGGAGGACCCAGAGACGTAGTCCACCAGGGATGAACTCCGTTATCAAGTTTTTGTGTTCATATCTAATGCATATGTCTCTTCATTATTGAGTTTTTCCTTCTTTATGGTGGACTTCATTTTATGCTCATTTAATACAATTATTTAATAAGTCACATCGATGAAAAGACCCCGGATCATGTTGGTATCAGAGCAGTCATCTTTGACTTTAATTGTTGAGTGTGAATGCTTACTAGGGCCAAGCATAAACATGGTGAATGAAGACTTAATACTTTCAATCCAGAAATTGGTCGTGCATCTCGAAGGGAGAAAATGGCCTAAGAGGACAAGCGTGATGAACAAGAGAAAAACTTCCATATGGTCTTCTATCGCATGTCATAAATGGTTGAGCGAATGTATGGAGACTAGGAGAAGAGGATGAGGAAGAAAGGGAAGAATAAGGAAGCACAAGCAGATGATAATGCTTCAGTGAATCAAGAGGATGGAGGAGACCCTCCTAAGCCTCCATCTTCACGATCAAGTTCTAGCTCTTCTTCCTCTGATCATTCTCATCATTCTAGCCATAAAGCTTCTTTTAAGAAACCATTATTAAAGATTGATGTAAAATTTGCTTAACATATGTTTAATGGAGATGCTAATCCTGAAAAGCTAGATAATTGGATCCGACAGGTTGAAGTATATTTCCATATTCAATAGATTGATGAAGAGGAAGTTAAAGTGCAATTGGCCTCTCTTCGGTTGGAAGGCACTGCTTTCATATGGTGGGAGAGAAAACTTCAGGACATAGTAAGTGTAGTAATATTCTTTCCTCATGGTCGGAATTTAAATCAGGAATAAGGAAGCAATTTTATCCATTGGGTTATTTACATAAAGCAATGATGGAATGGCAAACTTTAAGACAAAGTAAAGGTCAAACTGTACAAAGTTTCATGGAAGAATTTAGGAAGAAATCTCTTGCATTAAACATTCCTTTAGATTCTTATGAAACTTTAATGAAGTATATTGGCGCACGTCATAGTTGTATTCGTCATACTTTACTATTTTTTGACCCCACCAGTCTTGATGAAGTTTGTGTGCAAGCCACTCACCTTGAGAATAGGGGAAAGCATGTTCAAGAAGATCCCACAAAGAAACCTTCCAATTTCGCACATAAGCAGTTTAAAAAGTTTAAAAGGAAGGACAAAAAGACCGCCACTGTAAAGAGGGAAGAAGGAAAACCATCTTGCACTCATTGCAAGAAGAATGGTCACGATGATGAACATTGTTGGAAATTACATCCAGAGAAAAGACCGAAATAGTTCGGTGGAAAGGGGAAGACAAAGACCGTTGCTACAGTGCAACAAGATCTTGGTTCCGATTTGGGAGACGAAGAAAATATCACAGTGGTTGGAGTACAAGGTAAAGATTCCCTTCATGCTATTTCAAATTCCAATAATGAATCTCATGACGATGAAAGAAAGAGGAATGAATTATTTCACATAAGAGTTGTATCTAAGCACACTAAGATAGATACATTATTTGATCCGGGTTCCCAAGTAAACTTGATATTTGAAGCACTTGTCAAAAAGATGGGTCTTGAAACTAAACCACATCCAAAGCCTTATCCTTTTGGTTGGGTATGTGATAAAGAAAAACTTAATGTCACCAAGCAGTGTAGGGTTAGATTTTCTATTGCTTCAAAATTGATTGATGAAGTAGATTTGGATGTTGTATCACTTGATATATGTCACATAGTGCTAGGGAGTCCTTATCTTTATGATATAAAAGCGATGTTCTTTCGTCATGAGAACAAATATCACCTTACTAAGGGGGGAGTGGAATATATTGTTAGAGCCCACAACATGAGGGTAAACACAACACTTGTTAGTGTAGGACAAATGAAGTGACTCATAAACACTAATAAGAGATATGTACTCATGGTCGTAAGCGAAAAGGATGTCAGAACATCTGACACCTTCCGAGGATGTGATCCTTCTCATAAGAAAGAATTAATTGATATTGTTTCTAAGTATGATGATATTTTTAAGGAACCAGATGGATTACCTCCTAAGAGGGAAATCCAATATGAAATGCATCTTCAGCAGGATTCTCCTCTTCCTAATGTGGGCATGTACAGGATGCCAGTTGTAGAGATGACAAAGATAAAAAAGCAGGTACAAGACTTATTGGATCAAGGGGTCATCAGGCCTAGTTCATCTCCTTGTGGTTCTACGATCGTGATGGTGCCAAAGAAGGATGGCACATGGCGAATGTGTGTTGATTATCGAGCCTTAAACAAAATCACGGTGAAAAATCGATACCCTCTTCCTTGTATAGATGATTTACTTGATCAATTAAAGAATGTTGTTTATTTCACTAAGTTGGATTTGCGCAGTGGATACCATCATATCAAGGTTGTAGAACATGATGCATGGAAAACTACCTTTAAAACCAAACAAGGATTGTTTGAGTGGTTAGTTATGTCATTTGGGATTTGTAATGCTCTGACAACCTTCATGCGTGTGATGAATGATGTATTCGGTCATTTCTAGATGATTTTGTAATTGTATATTTAGATGACATTGTCATATTTAGTGGGACTTGGGATGAACATGTAAGGCATGTAAATAAAGTATTAGATACTTTGAAAAGGGAAAAGTTGTATGTAAAATTATCCAAATGTGAATTTGGAAAGACTGCACTTGCGTAATTAATTCATATTGTAGGAGGAGGACAATTGAATATTGATACTTCCAAGATTGATGTAATTGTAAATTGGCCTGAGCCCAAACATGTAACTGAAGTACGAAGCTCCTTAGGTGCAGTCCAGTACTGGAGGAGATTCATTTCAAACTTCTCATTTATTGCAACTCCTTTGCATGCCTTAACCAGTGTGAAGAACACTTTTCAGTGGGGAGGAAAGCAACAAAAGGCCTTCGACACTTTGAAGGAAAAGATCAATACCACACTGATATTAGCACTATCGAATATTCAACAACCTTTTGAGATCAAGACAGATGCCAACGGATACGCCATGGGTGCAATATTGATGCAATATCGTAAGCCTATATGTTACCACTCTGAAACTTTTAACCAAGTTGTTGTTAACTATCCTACATATGATAAAGAGTTGTATGCATTAGTTCAAAGTGTAAAGAAATTGAAGCACTACTTGTTAGGGAAGGAAACAATCACACATACAGATCACCAACCCTTACAGTATCTCCAAGCATAAACCAAGCTGCAACAATATCAACATTATAGGTGGATGGGTTTTCTTCAACAATTTCATTTGGTAATCAAATACAAAAAGGGTACAAGTAACAAGGTAGTTGATATGCTTCCTAGACCTCCTATTGTTGCTTCTATTATTTTGAAGAATGCTTCTTTATCTCATGATAGCTAAGTGGAACAATATATTGTTGATGAATATTTTAAAGAGGTATTTGAGAAGATAACCCATGGTGCACAGGTAGCTAACTACTGTCTGTAGGAAAACTACTCTACCATCTTGGAAAGCTTTGTATTCCTACAAGTGAACGAGTCCATGTAATACGAGAAGCTCACACTTCTCTTGTGTCTGGGAATTTTGGGGTAGGAAAAACTATGGATTGTCTGCAAATATTTTGTTACTAGCCTCAAATGAAAGCAATTATAACTAAATATGTAAAGGGGTGTGTGATGTGTTCTACTTGTAAGCCCACTAATATAAAATTGGGGCTATACTCACCACTTCCTGTTCCATCCCATCCATGGGAGAGTATCTCCATGGATTTTGTAGGGGGTTTACCAATGTCGAAAAGGGGTCATGAATACTTGTATGTTGTAGTGTATAGGTTCAACAAGATGTGTATCTTGATGCCATGTAAAAAGCATGTCACCATTGAGTAGACTTCTAATCTCTTCTTTCAATATGTTTGGGTTCACTTTGGGCTACCCACATCCATTGTCTTGGATTGAGATACTCGATTCCTTGGATATTTTTGAAAAAACTTGTGGAGAATGATGGGCACCAAGTTGAAGAGGAGCATTGCTTTCCATCCACAGACTGACGGAAAAATAGAGGTTGTTAACCAAACAATGGTACTTTTGCTTCGAGGCTACTGCAACAAACATCCCAATTTATGGGATGAACATACACCCTATGTACAACATGCTTACAATCGAGCCTTACATTCTTCCACTCAATGTTCACCATTCGAGACATATTTTGGATATTTACCTAAGGTCCCTTTGGACTTGATGTATGGGAGAGATGTTGATTCAAATGAAGGTAGGGCCTGCAAGTTCATTCAAAGGATCCAACAGGTACACCAAGCAGTCAGGGAACAGTTGGAGAAAATTCAAGCATAATATAAATCTCGACATGACAAACACACGGTTGATCATTAATTTCAGGTTGGAGACCAGGTATGGCTTCACATCAGCAAGGAGAGATTGAAGGATGAAGGAAAGAAACTCAAGCCCATCTGATATGGACCCTTCACTATTTTGTAGAAAAGTGACACTAATGCTTTTCGTCTAGATCTTCCGCCATATATGCAGATTTACTCAGTTGTAAATGTGGAAAACTTGAAACTTTTTGAACCTCTCATGATCATGGATCAGGGTGAGGAAGTTTCAATACCTTCAGTTGATGAGTTTTATCCTGAGTACTTGGACGAGTTGAAGGAAGATATCATCCTAGACAGAAGGACGAGGACTTCATGTTGGGGTGATGTTGATTATCTTCGAGTGGGCTTGCAAGGCATAGTGGATTGAGAAGGACAAGGTGAGGGAACTCTTCCCTCACTTATCTGTTGATTGATAAAATCTTTTGGTGGTCCAAAAAACTCTCAGTGGGAAGACGTGATCCAAAAAGGATCCAGAGAATACTAAGGATAACTCAGAATTCACAGAAGCACCTCATGAAGCTCAGAATGGCCTCAACAGACAGAGAAAGGGCAAAAATTCAAAGTCCTCAAAACTAAGTGAAATTGGCATCATCGCGAAGAGCGCATCAAAATATTTCCAACGACATAAATGGCTCATCAAATAGACTTACGAATCAAAAGATATTCATGGTCAAAGTTTTGGTCAACCTAGCCCAGTCAACAGGGATGAGTTAGCATCAGTACTGCTGACGTCAACATTAGTCGGATGAAGTTAGTGTCTGTACAGGGTACGTGGCACACACAGAGGGTGACATGTGTCATGATGATGTGGCAACACCAGAGGATGTCACGTGTCACTCATTTTTGGCCTTTTTTGGTCAATCCATGGACCAATGGAAAAGTGCCACATGGCAATCCATACAACCACATGGCATCCGTACAACCACCAGATAGGTGACGTGACAAGTTGACCACATAGAGGTGATGTGGCAGTGACTGTGCACAAAGGTGATGTGAGCCAATGAATGGTCGCCACGTGGCAGCGGGCAAATGCACAAGGATGCCCATCAACTGAATGTTTAAAAAAAAGGTGAGGTTGGTTGGCGCCAACCCCCAATCCGCGATATTAAACTATATATCCTGCCATATCTGGCCAGTTGGAGCCACAATCCTCCAAACTTATCACCATCGCCAAAGTTATCAGGAATCCCATGGCTTTCAAACTGTAACACACATAAATAACCCACGGTGTATTAAAATAGGAGGTCCACGGGTTTGACCCCGTAACCTCCCCCAACAAAGCACCTTAATATACATCTGCCAAACAATAGTCCAAACGACCTCATTTCTATCTCCTCCCACAATTTTTATTTAAAAAATGGGTTTTCTCTAGGCACGGGGGAAAGGCAGGGCGTGCGACAGGTCGTACCAGGGCAGGGAAAATGATGTAGGAATATAGTCATTAATGCAGACTGTATGCACGCAAACTGAGACCAAATTTTTCATGGCCCTGAAAGTGCCAGACTCAAATCAAGGCATGGAGATAGTCGTTTTTGGGTAATTTGATGCCACGAATTCAGTGACGCTATTTGTTTTTTGATCTGAGCAAAGATTTTGCAGCTTAACTCCAGAATGAGGTATACTTATGTATTTTTCCAAATTATTTTGCTGAGTTGATAAAAAGGCCTACCCATTTGAGAGAAGGACCCGGAGACGTAGTCCACCAAGGATGAACTCCGTTATCAAGTTTTGGTGTTCAGATCTAATGCATATGTCTCTTCATTATTGAGTATTTCCTTCTTTATGGTGCACTTCATTTTATGCTCATTTAATACAATTATTTAATAAGTCACATCGATGAAAAGATCCCGGATCAATTTCTCAAGAAGGTCTACATTAAATTAAAATCAAGAAGCCAAGGTCGATGGTGATCAAAGTGGACCTCTCCAAAGCTTATGGTAGGGTAATTTGGTTATTTTCATACTTATACTCATTCATCTAGAGTTTTTTCACCAATTTGTAAGATGGGTAGTGCACTGTATCACTTCCACGTCTTTTATTGTTTTGATCAATAGGGAAAATCCCCTTTATTTAGACCTAGAAGAGGCCTTAGACAAGGGTTCCCCCTACCCCCCCTCATTTTTCTTCTAGTTGTCGAAGGATTGAGTAGGATACTAAAGGAGGGTGTAGACAATGGTAGTTTTAAAGGAGTTCAAATAGGCACTTCATGAAATATCACTCATTTACTATTTGCAGGTGACATCTGGATTTCCATTAAGGATATAAAAGGGTGATTAAAAAATCCAAAGACATCATCAACACTATTTTGTAAAGTGATAGGTATGACAATAAATATTCAAAAATCAACAATCCAAATGTGGGGATTTTTTGAGTGGGAGAAGAATTTTGTTTCACAAATGTTCCCTTACCAACATGTAGACTTAAAGAAAGGATTGAAATACTTAGGTTTTTACCTAAAACCAAATATGTACAAAAAATAAGACTAGTAATGGTTGAGGGCCAAAGTGAAAATAAATATTAATCCATGGTGAAATATATCGATAGCACATGGAGGGAGGTTGGTTTTTATCAAAGCGGTACTGTAAGCAACTCCAGTATACTGGATATCCCTAGTATGGATACCAAAAGGAATACTAGAAATTATTAGAAGGTTATGCTATATGTTCCTTTAGTTTGAGAAATAAGAGAAAAAATGTTTTGTCCTTGCATCATGGAAGAAGCTAGCACTCCCAAAGGCAAAGGGTGGTTGGGGCTTGAAGAACCCTTTTTTCTTCACAAAATCCCTAGTAGCAAAATGTTTTTGGAGGTTGACTCAAGGATTTGGGATGTGGGAAAAGTTTGTAAAAGAAAAATATATTGCTCCAAATAGTGTACAAGAATGGATAAGAAATCTAGTTAAGTGATTACATAATGCCTCAAATTTGTGGAAAGTAATACTTTCATATTTTCAATTGGCGGGGAATTGGTTAACATGGAAAGTGGGAAAAGGTGATAGAGTGAAAATTGGTTTGGACCATTAGGTTTGAAACAAAGGTAGGCACATGTTATCACTCCAAATGATACATGAGCTATACTACAAATGATATTATATGTTATGACAAGTTGTGAACTAGGATAGGAAAAATATATGGCACCCAGATGTGTTTTCCTAGAGGGACTTAGGAATCAAGGAAGAAAATGCAAGAGAATGGAAGAGATACACAAATTCTCTAAAAGATAGCAACATCATAATCAGAGAGGACGGATATCAATTGATCTAGTCCCTAAACCGAGTAAGGGAATATGTACCAAAATTACGGTACGAGGATCTTGTTGAGGAGGGTAGAGAGGATGTACATTCCCGGTGGTGGAAAGGCATATGGAAACTTAAGATCCCTTCAAAATAAAAATAAAAATCTTGATGTGGTTGATCTTGAACAATAGGGATTCTACCTGGGATATTCTACAAAAAATATCTTTTGTTGGGCCTAGATGGTGTAGCCTATTCCAACACGCATAAGAGACAAATGCTCATCTCTTCATGATGTACCCATTTACATTATAAGTTTGGAAGGAAGTGGAAAGTTTGACAGACCATCAAAATGTTTGGGTAGGAGAAAGTGTTGAAGTGGCCTTTTATAATTGTTGTGACAAAAAGTCCTTAAATATATTAGAACCCTCCCATTAAACATTAAATGGGGAATCTGGTTGGCCTGAAATATGAAATTGTTTGAAAACACATAGAATTTTCCTTTAAAATGTGTTTTCTAGGCATTAAATATCCATAATGCATACCCAAAATTTAAAGGTAAACTTAATGTGCATAGATCCAAGGAAATGGAAATTAACAAGTCCATTCCTTTGGATTCCTTTGATGGAGCTTCACAAGAAACTCCACCTAGGGATGAAGCAAATGGAATACTATATATAACTCCAACACACAACATGTAATGTTAAGGCATGCATTGGCCAATAAACCAAGAATTTCTATGAACCAATGGCTCTCAAGTTGGTCTCGAGACTGGCTCATGAAGTTGGGGTTTCAAATATTCAAATCTTTGGAGATTCTCTGTTAGTTATTCAATGGATATGGAAGGAAATTGCTCAATGAAACTTCACAATACAATCTCTTTATAATGACATTCAATCAATTATATCATTCTTCTCACACATTTCCTTTTCATATATATATAAGGACATAAACAAGACTATTGATGGGCTTTCTAAATATGGAGCAAGACTAATGTATGATTATTAATATGCATGTGTAACACCCTTGTTTCCCCCAACTTGTAATTAATCATTAATTAGGATTACCATGTTGTGGCATGGGAACAGTGTAAATGTATTATTGTTTAATTGCCAAACAACTCACTATGGGGGTGAAGCCTTGAAAGTACTAGCCATGATATCACTAGAGGAAAGAATGGGAAAGATAAGAGAGGGTTCCTTATATCGAATGACCCCAAATTTCCCCAAGGAGAAATCAGTTAATGAAGAAAGGATCGGTGGTTGAACCATCAACCAACCCCATGAATGGAAGCATGCTCTAGTTGAAGAATCCCGAAGTACCACAGGGTCCTGCAGACCCAGACTGACCCGAGTTTCCTTCTAACAGAAGGAACACGATAGGTGGAGAACCTTCCTAAAAGGGAGAGAAGACAGACATAAGAAGACACACAGGAAGAGACAGAGGGGGAGAGAGCTTCCCAACGGATGATGAACAAAAGGCTGCGAGCTTGATGTCGAGTGTGCATCTGATAAACCTTGCCAAGGCCATGACAAAGAGAGAGATCTCTGAGAGTTGCAGAGAACAGAACCCGAGCAGACGCTGAAATAGAGAAATAATTCTTGAGAAACTACGAGAGTTCCCTAGTGATATCATGGCTTGGCACGGGGGTGGCCAGAGTGCTAAGAATGAATGCCTCTGAGCCTATGGTTGGGTGGAAAGGAGAACACCCACAGCCAGTTAGTTGGCTGCAACCTATAATAGATAAGTATTCTCATATCCTGTGTGATTGAACTGTAACTGTAGATTAAATTTGGATATCCTATGAATGTTTCAGGGATGTGCATGTTTGCTTAATGATTATACTGTATCCCTTTAATTCTTCATGATTGTGTATTTAAGCAAGTAAGAAATTATCTGGCTTGTACATGTAAATGCTTGAGCCATGTGGTAGCTCAAGTTAAAATAAATGAACTGTAAGTTCGTTGACCTTGGGCATAGTTTCACATGTGCATGTCGACACTCCCAGTCGTTCTGAGTCTCCTGGAGGAAGGAGTCTGTTAAGTTCAGGAGAGGTAGTGCATGTATGCACATTCTCTTTGTGAGGTAGGTAGAGACCGAGAACCTCTTAAGATCTATAGTGATGAATGAGCGTAAGAGGTGCGCGAAGGATTTCTCTAAGCGTTAAGTTCAGGAGAATTAACGCAAAATACTTAAGTATTTAAGGTGTTGACAAAACTCAAGTAGAATAGTGAGTTCGAGCCCCTAAAGAAGAGATCCTTTTGTTTGAAAGACGAATGGATGAGATTAGTTTGGGAGGAACCAAATCTCTTCACGATCGTCGGTTCTCAAGAAGAGACGTAGATGTTAATCCTTCGACCCCTTCAAACTTCGCGGGCCCAATGAATTGGTTATATTCGTCATACAGGAGGTGAATCCCCTGAAGTCCCGAAGTTAATATGGACCGTAGATCTAAGGATTCCCGGGAGTTATCCCAACCGTCGGATCTACGATGTAGTTAGCCCAACGTTGACCGCTTCGGGAGGACATGGGTGTTGTAATGTCAAAACCCCTGAAGGTCGGAGTCGCGAAGTAATGTGGACCGTGGATCTATGGATTCTTCGAGACCCTTATTGACCGTTCGATCGTGGGGACGCGTGTATCATGTCGAGAGAATGTGGGGGCCCAGGTGTCGAGTGACAACGTTTCTAGGTATGGCGACCTCGTGGCAAGGTAAGGGGATGTCAGTGACCTGAGGCAGGTGCCACATATTCTTATCGAAGTGTTTTGGGATGACAAATGTCCCTCTAGGAATGGCCTAACAACGGGACCCAAGGTACCCTCGAGTGGGAGTTATGTGTCGTAGATCTCTGGGGTTACGTGGATACCCTTGGACCGTCAGATCTAGGCTATGGCTAGCCTGATGCTGACTGACTCTAGGAGAAAAGAGGAGTTTGCGTTTCAAAACTCTCGAATATCCGGGAACCGAACCAGATCGAAGTTTTCCGTTAGTAGAGGACATGTGTCAGTAGATCCTTCATCTCAGAGGATAACCACTTCGGGGAAAGTGGGGTTGCGTGGATGGAGAACTCCCGAAGGCCGAAGCGTTTAAGTCAATCATGGTTGTTAATAGTGGAGGACGTGTGTCAGGATATCTGACACTCTGGAAGGATTGCACTTCAGAGGTTTGCATTTGTGAGTGCTTTGGAATTCTCCAAAGCGCAGATTCACGAAGTAAATTAGAACCGTTGATGTTCTATGGATGCGTGGCATAAGATCGCAGAGTCTAGAGACTTGGCACTCTGGAAGTCTCAAGGGGAGGTGTTTTGGCATTCATCGAAGCTCAGAGGCCCGAAGTAATCATGGGTCCTTGATATTGAAAGATAATGGGGACCGCTGATCCCTGTAGTGACCTGAAGTTCGCCGAATCGACAGTTCGAGAGATTTGTGGTGTCATAAGTTGAAAACGTCCGGAGCCTAAAGCTCTGAAGCACTGAAATAGGCGCATGTGTTGTCTTGGCGTCTAGTCATAGCCCACGGTCGTATGCGATTGTAGACAGAGGGAAGGGGCTAGGCCTAGAATTCAAATTGGAATACTGAACGTCGAATTCTCGCTAGCCTGTGAGTTAGCCAGGGACCAAGCCTAGTCATTGGATTTGGTTGGAGGATGGATCTCTGCCATAGATTTAGAAACATTGGAAGCTCCAGAATGTCGGAGAACTCGGGATGAAGGATATTGAGTCGGATCCACATGGAAGCCACGTGGCCTCGAGCAATGAACACCCGAGGAACTTGGGAGAGGTATATATGCTAGTTCTGGGGTCGGTTTTGAGCATGGAGACTGTGGTTGGAAAGCTCTAGACAAGTAGAATGTGATAGAGACCCCGAATGGAGGATTTGAGATAGTTAAGGAAAATGAAATTATGATGCCCCACCCCTTAAAAGAGCACTTAGGGGTTGGGTGTGTTACAAATTGGTATCAGAGCATGACAACAACACTTGTCCTGCTTGGGCTCATGCACGAGTCGTATGAAAATATTTTTGGAGAACTTTAAGGGGGTAACACCCTATCTTACCGTATTCCTAAGAGGCTTAGAAAACCTCTACTGAAGAGAGGAACGAGATCCTTTACTGTTGATAGATGTTTTGGAAATTGGCATTGTATGTTGATAATGTTCCCAAATAAAGAAGTCAACTTCACTATGAAATTGTACATGCTATTGTACAGTCATAAGATTTGGTTACCAAGGCTAAGATGAGCCTGTGGAGAATATTACTGCCAAACATAAATCATCTACATAAGTTCCTTGAGTAGAAGGATGCAGATTTAAAATATATTTGGGATTTTACCCCAACGATATTGAACCATGCTAGTCAGTGACAAAGGGAGCCTAGCATTTCTTGGGAAATGAAAGATGATCCTATAGGAATAAGATTATGCTGAAGAACACTAATATTTAAACTAAAATAGCAATGTGAACGGATGGAAAGGATCTGTAGCAGTAATGGTTATTGCTTTAATGAAGGGATTAAACCTAGTATAGGTGTATAACCCCTCACGATCAGAGGAATGAGTCTGGTGACCATTCCCTGAAAAGGGAGAGCATGCACAACACTCGGGTTTCAAGTGGACTGAGAAACAAATTTTGTTTCTGGGTACTTGAATTGCAGGATAGGGTTTTTCTAATCAAGCTGATAAACAAAGCTGTAGAATTATATTGTGATTGAGTGATAAATCACAACAACCTTCCTTGCTTAGTGGATAGGAAACTAATCTACCAGAGTTCTTGTGGGAGGAGGAGAATGGCCCCCGTCCCTGACTGTGCTGAACAAAAGGAATAATTCTAGATGTAATGGTCAAGACTGATCTTGACCTAAAGATTCTCTGGATTTCTGAACTAGGATACTTAGTAAGTAACATAATTCAAAATTGCATTTGGACTCTAAGGGAATAGTCCAAATGGTATTAGACATTAAATTGTTAAAATTACGATAAAATGGTTGACTAAATGTTGATCCTGAATGTGGTAAAGGAAGTGTTGGGGCACTTCTAGAAGCCCAATGGGTCAGATCGACATCTAGTGGTGGATGGTAGAAATATAGATATAGTTGGGAGCTAAACTGGTTGATTCTATTACCTTGGGAATGGTTATAATTGCCCTAATTGTATTTATAAGTTGGGTGATGTTCCATGGAGGTTGAGGAAAGAGTGTTTTCTTGCTAGCTGTTATTGTATAGAAAGGAAACATAGTTATGACTATGTCTAATTCAACTTACATGTGGATGTCATGTGAATGATTGCAAGCTCTCAACTAAGAGGGAAACTCAGTGTTGAGTGTTCCTATGAGGCTTGTCATAAGGATGGCAGTAATATCCTTGGAGGAGGATCTGTAAGTCTGAGATGCCCATGTGCATGCACTACATGGAAAGGGTGCAAGCAATGAGCTTGCATGATGAATGTTTGGTTAGCTTTGTGTGTGTTTATGCTTGAGTGCATGGATTTAATGCATTGTGAAGCTTCTTGATATGAAGCCTGATAGTAATACCAGTTAGGTATGAATGATATTAAATGTGAAAGTGATGCACATGTATGATGAAAAGATATATGTATACTAAAGGCACATTATGGTTGCCTTGATGAGTGATATGTAAGGCAAGAATTGCACTTGCCAAGATTAAGTGAAAACCATGGATGCATGGCTGACTCCATTTTTAAAGAGTCATGAAACTTATGTTTTGAATGATAGCTTAACGGGGAATGCGCTCCATTCCCCCGGGAAAGACTAGTATAAATAAATGAAAGAGTAAATCAGGAAGGATGGTCTGTTGTCAGGATAAGAGGCAAATGATTACGCCTTGAGAATCACATGAGAATGATATTGATCAATCATGAGTTGACTAATTTTAAAGTAGAGATGTATGTAGGATGTGAAATATACCCATGACAACTACACACAGAGTTGATTATGCATACGTTTAAGTACATCATGGATGTAAGTTAACAAAACCAGAATATGTATGGATACATAATTTGGGTGCATGACAAAGATGCATGTTTATATTCCTTATGGAATATTTGGTAAACAACTAAAGCTAACTCAAGGTTGAGGCCATCACAGATAATGATGGACATGCAATGAGGAAGTTGCATGCTGAGGGAGTTCACTGTGGAAGAACTGTGTGAAAAATTTGTCAGGAGGACAGAGTCACAACCTTAATAACTACCGAGAATCAAGCAATGAACTACAAGCACACACACACACACACACACACACACACACATATATAAGAATCCTGGATTACATTTTGAAAGCATCATGTAATAAATAGAAGACTAATGAATGAATAAATGAGTATGTTTGATTGAATAGGCTTGGTTGAAGCCATGGCCATGTTAAGAAAAGGCAGTGGGCCCTTTAGAGATAACTCAGCTGGGATGAAAAGTCCCAGATGATGTAGAAAGAATTGGAAGAAGGGGAGAGCCCTCAATTCTTTTCTTGCTGAGCATTATGTTTTCTCTGGGATGAGAGAGATGGTACACATATGAAAGTAAATGTTTTGGCACCATAGTGATGGTGGTCATATTGCTGTAGAAACAATCGAGATTTGTTTGTGTTTCACTCATGAAAACATTAAGGATAATGTGATGAAGTGCATAAAGATGTGCTAGGACATGTCTGGAAATGTTTTATTGTATTAACGTTATGCACACAATTTTTGAAAGGTAGTTGTATGCCATGGATACCCAAGTAGATTATGATTCAGGAAGAAAACCCTGATCGAATAAGGATACTCAAGAACCTGACAGAGGATATGAATGTGAGTCACTCATCGGAGGGAAGACCGATCACAGTCGTCAAATCGACTTCAATATCCACTGGAGTTAACAGATCAAACACCATTCGTTAGATTTGATCGACGGTCGGTGATCATTGCGGAGCGCGAAGGTGAAATTAATGGATGTGCTAGTTCACGGCTCGCAATCAATCAACGCCGTTGATCTCATCGAGGCGGAGAATCAACGACCACGATTAAAAGAGTTGGGAAATCACTTTTTAGATTGCGGAGATTGAACTCTCCGATAAAGAGCGAGCATATTGGGATTCCACAATCGTTGTGAACTGTCGATCTGTGAAGATCGGTGGGCGAACCTGCAAGGAACCCACACGTTAATGTCGCGTAAAACTCGTACTGTGATTGGGTTATGTGGTTGAGTTTAGCACATTGAAGCTCCGCATCAACCTAAATTCTCGGTCAAACACTTCTGTGTTGGCATTATTATTATTATTATTTAGAAATCATGTGGTTAAAATCGATCGACAGATAAGATCGATGACCCGTGATCATTGTGGAGATTGCATATTTACACAGGTTAACGTTGAGACCTATACCCGTAATTTAAATTCAATATAGAATTGTTTTGAGTTTGGGATCTGATCATAGATTGGAAGGCCCGTATCCATTGCGAAGAATTAAACCATGAGCTAGTTGAGGTTATGCAATCCCTTACAACCGTTGGATCTGGGGGAAGATGGATCTTGACCGTCGAATTGCAGACAAGGGGTTTAGCCAGGATCATAGCAGTTGGACACGAGATTTGAAAGGGTAGCGCCTGAAAAGAATAGAGTTGAAGTCATAGATCTCGATCGCATGGAGAGAAAACAAAGTTCCTCCGAGCTAGTCAAGGAAGATAGAGTTTAAACTCTGCATTAGATTGTGGTCGTGAGGACTGGGTATAAGGGAATAAAGGTTCTCATAGATAACACATTGCATGGAATTGCTCAAGGAAATGCATGTTTGCATGAAAGGGGGACCTTCCGAAAATTTTACGTACATTATATGGATGTCAAAGGAATGCTCAAAGGCATTCATGTGAAACCTGGAGTTTCACAAATGACGATTTTAGGGATGTGATCGATTTAGAGCAGAAAATATGGTTATGCTAAAATAATAAATATGGACAAAGAATCCATATGGTAATAAGTTGGCTAAATTCAAACACACCTTGGTATGAGTGTCTAAACTAAAAAAAAAAGAAGTGATAACCTGAAATCGATGCAAGGGTGCATTGGGTATGAATGTGGCCATGAATGTTGGCACATTCATTAAATTCAATTGATGTCTAATTATTCATTTTGAAAAGTTGATATACTGAACTGATGCATGTGTAGGGAATGAAATTTCATTTTTCTTTGTATCATCGAATAGATAAAGTGATTTGATTGTTAGCATGCACAATTTAAGAATTGTTTCTGACGACGTTATAAAGGTGCAATGAAAATATATGTGCATGTGAAACTAACAATTTGTTTGGTTGAGGAAAGTTGACTTGTAGGAAGAAAGAGTCTTGGATATGGCGAGATTGTAAGCCCATAAGGAAGATCGATTGCTTGTTGAGATAAACTGCTATGGGGAGGAAAGTCCCATGCTTTTGAATCTGGTTCCGTGCGGAACAAATCTGAAAATAAATGGAGAAATTATAAAATCTGTGGGTGACAGATAACAATAAAATTCTGAAATTTAGAATTGTGATGATGTCTCATGAATTTCGTATGCCTGTGATACAAGTGAGAGGAAAAGATCTGTCTAGAAAGGATGGATGAAGGCTATCCAGCTGAAAATCATGAAGGAGGCCACCACTGAGCCATGAGAACCCTGTGGTAAGCCATGATCGCCTGGAATATGTTGTGTTGAGCTAACACAAGCCGAAGGGACACCTCGACAGAGAAAGTCTGAGGGGCGCCTCCACTGTAAGGCTCGATAAAGTCTCTGGGATTCTTCCTGTGTGAGAAAACCTTGGAAAGGCAAGATGGATCACCTGAGGAACTGTATAACAGAGAAGGGGATGCCTGAGCCTGGGCCTGAAGGGTGAGTGACCGCAAGGAAGAGGAGACTCTGATAGTTCTTGTAAACTATTGATTGGGATCATGCACACAATGGGTATGTCAAGGAAAAAAAAACAAAAAAACAGTGAGCATGGATAACAACACAGCCATGTGGATACAAATCCACACACTGCGCAGATAAGTATTGTGCTAGATTATGAAATTATCCTAGAAATTTTATGCAACAACAAAATGTTTTCGCATGAGACTATGATTAATGTGCTTGTTGTCCAAGAATTATTGAAGGCAGGTGACAGAGATTTAGAGACTGAAAAAGGGCCTGACCAAGGAAGAAGGTCAAGAATTCTGAAGTGGTTGAATGGGAAAATCATGACAAGTGTTACTGAGAAGGAACACCAAGGACAATGTTCCTTTTAAGGGGGAGGGAATTGTAACACTCTTGTTTCCCCCAACTTGTAATTAATCATTAATTAGGATTATTTTTTAATTACCAAACAACTGACTGTGGGTGTGAAGCCTTGAAAGTACTAGCCATGATATCACTAGAGGAATGAATGGGAAAGTTAAGAGAGGGTTCATTATATCGAATGACCCCAAATTTCCCCAAGGAGAAATAAATTAATGAAGAAAGGACCGGTGGTTGAACCATCAACCAACCCCATGAATGGAAACATGGTCTAGCTTAAGAATGTCAGCCCGAAGTACCACAGGGTCCTGTAGACCCAGACTGACCCAAGTTTCCTTTTGAAAGAAGGAACACGCTAGGTGGAGAACCTTCCTAGAAGGGAGAGAAGACAGATAGAAGAAGACACACGGGAAGAGAGCTCCACATCGGATGATGAGAAAAAGGCCGTGAGCTTGATGCTGAGTGAGCATCTGATAAATCTTGCCAAGGCCATGATAGAGAGAGAGATCTCTCAGAGTTGCAAAGAACAAAACTCAAGCAGAAGATGAAACAAAGAAAGAATCCATGAGAAATTGCGAGAGTTCCCTGGTGATATCATGGCTTGCCACGGGGGTGGCCAGAGCGCTAATAATGAATGCCTCTGAGCCTATGGCTGGGTGGAAAGGCGAAAACCCATAGTCAGTTAGTTAGATGCAACCTGTAATAGATAAGTATTCTCATATCTTGTGTGATTGAACTGTAATTGTAGATTAAAGTTGGATATCCTATGACTGTTTCAGGGATGTGCATGTTTGCCTAATGATTATACTATATCCCTTTAATTCTGCCTGATTGTGTATTTAAGCAAGTAAGGAATTATCTGGCTTGTACACGTAAATGCTTGAGCCTTGTGGTAGCTCAAGTTAAAATAAATGAACTATGAGTTCGTTGACCTTGGGCATAGTTTCACGTGTGCATGTCGACACTCCCAGTCGTTCTTAGTCTCTTGGAGGAAGGAGTCTATTAAGTTTAGGAGAGGTAGTGCATGTATGTACAAGCTCTCTGCGAGGCTGGAAAATACCAAGAACCTCTTAAGTTCTAGAGTGATGAATGAGCGTAAGAGGTGTGCGAAGGATTTCTCTAAGCGTTAAGTTCAGGAGGATTAGCACAAAATACATAAGTATTTAAGGAGTTGACAGAACACAGGTAGAATAGTGAGTTTCAAGCCCCTAAATGAGAGATCCTTTCATTTGAAAAATGAATGGATGAGATTAGTTCAGGAGGAACCGAAGCTCTTCACGATCGTCGAATCTGGAGAAGGGACATAGATGTTAATCCTTTGAGCCCTTCGGACTTCGTGGGTCCGAAAAATTGGGTATATTCTTCATAGATGTTAATCCTTCGATCCCTTCGGACTTTGTGGGTCTGACAAATTGGGTATATTATTCATAGATGAGGTGAATCCCTCGAAGTCCTAAAGTTAATCTGGGTCGTAGATTTGAGGATTCCCGGGAGCTATCCTGACCATCAGATCTACGATGTAGTTAGCCCGATGTTGACCACGTCGGGAGGACAGGGGTGTTGTAACATCAAAACCCCCAAAGGTCGGAGTCGTGAAGTAATGTGGACCATGTATCTATGGATTCTTCGAGACTCTTCTTGACCATTCGATCGTGGCGACGTGTGTATCATGTCGAGAGCAGGTGGGGGCCCACGTGTCGAGTGACGACGTTTCCAGGTATGGCAACCTCGTGGCAAGGTAAGGGGACGTCGATGACCCGAGGCAGGTGCCACATATTCTTATTAGAGTGTTTTGGGATGACAGATGTCCCTCTAGGAATGGCCTAACAACGGGACGCAAGGGACCCTTGAGCGGGAGTTACGAGCCATAGATCTATGGGGTTACATGGATACCCTTGGACCATGAGATCTAGGCTATGGTCAACCCGACATTGACCGACTCTGGGAGAAAAGAGGAGTTTGCGTCGCAAAACTCCTGAAGAGCTGGGATCCGAAGCAGATCATAATCGTTCGTCAGTAGAGGACATGTGTCAGCAGATCCTTCGTCTCAGAGGATAACCACTTCAGGGAAAGTGGGGTTGCGTGGATGGAGAACTCCTGAAGGCCGAAGCGCCGAAGTTTATCATGGTCGTTAATAGTGGAGGATGCATGTCAGGAGATCTAACACTCCATAAGGATTGCACTTTGGAGGTTTGTGTTTGTGAGTGCTTTGGAATTCGCCGAAGCGCAGAGTCACGAAGTAAATCATAACCATTGATGTTCTGTGGATGCGTGGCGTAAGATCGCACAGTCCATAGACTTGACACTCCGAAAGACTCGAGGGGAGGTGTTTTGGCATTCAATGAAGCTCATAGACCCAAAGTAATCATGGGTCATTGATGTTGAAAGAGAATGGGGACCTCTGATCCCCATAACATACCCAAAGTTCATCGAATCAACAGTTCGGGAGATTTGTGGTGTCATAAGTTGAAAAATTCTGGAGCCCGAAGCTCCGAAGCACCGAAATAGGCACCTGTTGTCTTGGCGTCTGGTCATAGCCCGTGGTCGTATGCGATTATATACGAAGGGAAGGGGCTAGGCCTGGAATTCAAATCTGAATATTGAACGACGAATTCCCCTCTAGCCTGTGAGTTAGCCAGGGACCAAGCCCAGTCGTTGGATTGGCTGGAGGATGGATCTCCACCATAGATTTAGGAACAATGGAAGCTCCGACATGTCGGAGAAATCGGGATGAATCATATTGAGTCAGATCCACATGGACGCCATGTGGCCCAGACCAATGAACACCCGAGAAACTTGGGAGAGGTATATATGCCAATTCTGGGCTCGGTTTTGAGCATGAAGACCATGGTTGGAAAGCTCTAGACGAGAAAAATGTGATAGAGACCCCGAATGGAGGATTTGAGATAGTTAAGGAAAATGAAATTATGATGCCCCACCACTTAAAAGAGCACTTAGGGGTCAGGTGTGTTACAATATGTATGAAGATATAGGGTACCAAAACTTGGGAACAAGGGAATGCATAATGAATAAAAGTGACCAAATCTAATGTAGATAATGTTTACTCTAGTCGATGCTACCTCTTGAAGCCTTCGATCCTCAGTGAACCCATATTGGATTGTCCACTAGATCTGGAATACTAACTGTAATCATCACCATTACTATACCTTCCACCGATATATTAAACCCCCATGCATGGATCGTTTTCTCCCTTGGTGTTGGATGTAGACTATTCACCTTGACTAGAGAAAAGTTGTCGTTGATGCTTGAGTAAGGCGTAGGATAAAGACCGTTCTCTTATCTCTTGTGGGGATCAATCATGGGTGAATTCGACAAGGATTTTGAGGTATTTAACACTCTAGTTTAGGCTCTATTCCTAGAAAATTAATCACACAACAACTTTGATTTTTCAAAAGGATAGATGTCATTCCTCATTAGGAACTCCCATCTTTAGAGCCAAGAAGGAAAACCATCATTCCATCTAAGAGGGCTCTATTTAGAAAGTTTACAAGACTATGGTCCAGTCCAAAAGTCATGGACACATGGATAGTGGATCAATGTGCTCCAAAAATTACTGGATGGTTGTTATAATCAAAATTCGTCCATTGAGAGGGATCCCACCTATCCGATAGTAAAGCTGGTTACAACCTCTTTGATAGCTCGACACTAGGAAAAGACTACTCGCACTTCATATGGTCCTTTGTCTAAGGCAATGAAAAGGGGGAAGAAGGAAAGATGAGGGACTTGAGAAAATCCCTCTTAATACCACCCAATTTGGGTATCGTTCTCCCTTAGCTTCCTATGTGGTCGAAAAGGCTCGGGGGTGAATTTTTTTGGATAGGGGGGTGAAATGAGATTGTTGATTTTTGGACCATCAAACTAATAAAAGTGAACAACAAGTTGTTCGCTCCCTTATGACCCTGGGAAAATGTTCTAAATTAGTTTATGGGGTAAAAAAGGGTCCAAAATAGTTACCTGGTGAATGACTTATGCTAAATTACTAAAATCTAAGAGCCAAAAAGGCTTTGGAAATCTACAACCATGCCATTTAATACGGTTGTAAGTTATGAACAATAAGCTATTTGGGCCTTGTAATGCATGAAAACAAGATCATAATTGCCCGTAATTACCTGGAATTGCCCGAAAAGTAGTCCTGAGACTTTCAAAGGTTGAAAATTGGGATCTGAAAATGTAATTCCATCCCTTCAGTAGGTTTCTACAACTATGGGAAAAATGTAACTGGCTGCAAACTAAATCTTACCAGGATGTTGGGTGGATTGATGAAAGTTTCAAGACTTTAAGCATGCATTAATTATAAAGTTTAAGTTAGTTAATCACATGAAAGGCTACCATATATTTATGAAGCTCCTCTCGATAAAGCTCACACCTCTTATCCCACAACTATTCCTCCTAGTATAAAATAAGTGAGATCACATACACCACTTGGTCAGAATGATGAGTGCCCCATGTAGTTCAAATAAGTAGGGGCTATCCCCTTCTCGTCACTAGAATTTTGGGCTCTTAAATCCACTTGGATGGAAGAAGGATACCTGCACAAAGGAAGAGCCTCAAGACCCCCTTGAGGGAGTTTAGTTGAGCTTACCCAAGCATAGTAGTATTTTGATCCAAGATAAGCTATTCAACATTCTTAACCATGAGATTTACCAACAAGACCAATTCAAAACAAATGAGCTCACTTAATCGATATAAGGAAGAAAAATCACGAGGGTCTCCTTATGAGGATTCCCTGGCCTTGATTTGCAGTGTTATAGAAATTGAAATTGTTGAAATGAAAAGACCAAGCCATCCATGTGGTGAGATCATGTATTTATTTCACAAGCGTGTGTGTGTGTATATATATATATATATATATATATATATATATATATATATAGAGAGAGAGAGAGAGAGAGAGAGAGAGAGAGAGAGAGAGAGAGAGTTTTGTTTCATGGGGCAGACCCATGCCTTTTGTTTTCAAATGTTTTAAATTGTTTTTAGGTTTTGGTTTTATGAATGAGCCCCTTTAGGGGAAACAACCTGTAAGTGAGAAATAAATGAAAATAAACAACACTACAAGTAACCGTTCACCCTCCCTATTGAGCTTGATGTTAACCACAATAGGCATGATTGTAGGGAAACCCAACCATCACCTAGTCACAGGGTTATGTACCTTTAGACTTTGACTTAGGTGGCATGATACTTTAAGAAATTCAATAAATAATAAATGAAATTACCTATGCTACTCAACCCAAAGGAATGAGATTGAAGCTCTTTGTGGGTTGTATAACTTCCATGTGCAAAGGGAGCTTCAACTATTAATTCCTTGGTTAGTGGACCAAAACTGATCTAATGTAAATTTAAAATATTATAATTACAAAAGAAAGAATATTGACTTCTATGAACAACAAATTACTTCGAAAATCATTGAATTTGTCTTGAAGATGAAGGCTATATTAACAATGAAGTGTGTTAAATATTTACAAAACCAAGTAAACTTACACCAAATGAGAATAGGAGTGTGGAGGGAGGATTTTACATGGTTTTTTGTTGTTTTTTGCTTACTTCCTTGCTAGCTCCTTTGCCTCAAATAGGTCTTCAAGTGGTTCCCTACCGCTTAAGTGAAGTGGAATGGGCAACTGATTACTTCCTAGGAGGTTAGCAATGGATATTTAACATATATGAAAGAAAAATAACAAAATTTGAAAGTAACAAGTATAAAATAGCGAACTAAGAAGGTTGCCTAGAAGGGTAAATCGACCAAAATGGTCAATTTGCCTATTTAGGACAACAATAACGAACACTAAAAACAAGAGCAAGAAAAAAATAAGAACAGAAACGGAAAAGAACAACTATAAACATCAAATAAGAGAGGGCTTAAGGGTTGTCCTAAGGGACCCCTATACCTCATGTTTTCTAATTATGGTTGATAAGCTTGACTCCTTGAAATCTGCACAAAAAGTCATTTTAAACAAGATATACAAGAGTTGTTAGTACATAAAAGCAACCAAGTTAAACCCAAGGAAATAGCAAGAAATACCTTGCTAACGAATCCCTCCTGGAGATAGATAACATAAATAGTATCTACTACTACCCCTCATCCCTCAACTAGCAAGCATACAAATCCCAACATCTGAAAGAGAACAAGCAAGTACAACCACTAAGAACTCTAGAGAAAAATAAGCAAAGCGTAGGTGATATATTCAACAAGTTCTCCATAATACAAAAGCCTTCCTCTTATTTATAAGAGAAGAGGAGGCTAGGGTTAGGTCATAAGACACTTGTCACTTTTGGAAAAGTGACAAGTGGACCAACCCTAAAATTGTTTTTGTCTTTTGCAAAAAGGTAAATCAAATCACATTTTATTCAAAATTAAATAACATTATCTTATTCAAAAGTAAACATTAAGGAAATTTCAACTTTTGGAAAAATTTCTTTGAGGTAAAATGACAAAATTGATGCCACCTCATCATTTGCCTTGGGATTTGTGCCATCCCAATGGCATCTTTGATTTCTGGACCTCATTTTGCAGTTGTAAATTAGGTGGATTCATGGCGTCAAAAGGCCATCAATGGATGTTAGATTCACTTAGGTGAAGGCCCATGGCTTGGGGAAAAGTTAGCTTGCTCTCGAGGGCAAGGGGTTTTTGGCATTGGTTGCCAAAAAGGAAGTAAATGCTCATTGTTTGAACACTTTTCAAACACGACATTTCACCCCCCTCGCTACCTATGTGTGAACTTCTGCACGGAAACTCTTGCAAGGCATGCAATAATATCCTTACGGTAAAATCCCGTAACGTGAAAACATGTCCTAAGGTGTGAACTCTTTCATGTAAATTCTTCTAGGCATGCGGGAGTGGGTAAAAACCCGCGGCTAAACCTAATAACATGTCCTGACCTACGAACTTGAAACTCCCACATAGGTAAGGCTCATAATGCAATGCAGAGTATGGGGTGCAGATCTGCGATTAAACCTGGTAATATATCCAAAGGGTGTTTGCTCACATGAAAGACACCCGCATAGGTAAAAGACCACAAAATTATAAAAAAACAATACAATCCATTGTCTAAAGCGAGGCAAGGCATGCAGGTTGCAGGTAAGTCATGGTATGTCTTAAGTTGTATTCTTGTATTCCCCACATGGTAAGCTTCTCGCATAGGTAAAGGACCGATACATGAGAGTTGGCGAGCATATGGGAGTTGCAGGTATAGGTGAGAGTTGCAGGTTGGTGAGGGTGAGAGTTGCAGGTACATCCATGGGCTCAGGTCCCAAAAAATATAATAATATAAAAAGGATAAAATAAATACAATCAAATTTTGAACAAAAATAAAAAATAAAAAATAAATAAACAAAATAAAAAATAAAATGTCGTGAATTAAAAATAATGAATTACATTACCTTGGGACTTTGGAAAAAATGCATGAAAAAAAAATGATAAAGGAAAAGAAATAAAAAAATAAAAAATAAAACACACAGACACACACACACATATATATAATGAAAAAAAGTCAAAGTGTATCCATAAGAATATAAGAATATAAATATAAAATATACACTAGGGATTTTAGGGCAAAATGCACACCATAAGATATAATTTCCCTAAGTAAAATAATTTCCCCATGTAATAGTAATTTGTTGATACTCACAACAATACTGAGGGGGGAAGGGGGTGAACAATATTGCATTTAAAACCATCTATATTTTTCTTTCCTTTCAACAAATTAAGTTATTTAGAAATGCACACTTAATGACAGATACAAGCATAAATCAAAATAGCCATCTAAGTTGTTTAGAAGTGTGCACTTAATGACAGATACAAGTAGAAATCAAAACAACACAGTGAACACAGTACACAAAGAGTTTTACATGGAAACCTAATGTGGGAAGAAAACCACATAACATATTCTTTATGTTCTTCTACAAGCACGAACTTACAAGTTACAAATTTTCAGGTCAACAGGCACCCACCTATTGCAGAAAATGAGGACACCAATCCTCTCAGGCACCAACCTGTCATAGATAATGAGGACACCAATCCTCTCATGCACCAACTTGTTACAAAAATGAGGACACCAATCCGCAGTGAGATTCGACTCACCCTAGTACCACCTTGTCACCCTAAACCCAGAAAAATATGTTATATCACTAAATATTTTAACACATCCTGACAAATTTACTTTTTTGTTCCTATGAATTTTTACAGTATCATCTTCCACCTCACTTGACGCACACCTCCACGATTAGAGAGCATCCATACTTATACTAATTTACTCGAGTTCACCTTCCTGTATATGGACAAGTAACAATTACAATATGGACAAACTTTGACCACATCAAAATCCTATCAATTACGATATTGTCTAAATAAAGTATGATAGTTATATTGTGGACAAACTTTGACCATATCAAAATCTCGTTAGTTACAATTTTTTCTAAATAAAGTATGTGGACGCACGACTCTTACATTGTGGACAAATTTTGACTAAATCAAATGGACCAAGTCTTCCTACGATTGTGCTCCAGATTATCTGAGCATCCCCTAAAGAATGACACAATAATTTCATGCTGGTCTACAAATCATCCACTGTGCAGATAGAACCAGAGAGAAAGACTCAAGTCACAAGTCTTCATCCTATCACACTTGTCCTGCAGTGTGCTTACTGAATCACCCCATCAGACTGTAAGTGCCCCTGGTGACTTATTCCATCGCATTCTACTTTAGACTTCATCTTGTCACACTCCACTACACCATTCTTCACATTGGCTCAAGGCGCCCTACAGATTTTCATCTTTGCAATCTTCCACACACTCCATCATAGTTCACTCTGTCACTTATTTCTTGATCAAAAGATCATCACGATGCAGCGTTAACATCCACTGAGTCATTCCATGATCCCGGACAAGGGAATTTGTCACATTCCACTTCACTTCTGAAATGTATCATAGGTTATCCTCCTATTCTACATGCACTCCTGGCAGACTCAATAACTTTTGTAATTTCTTTTGCATCGTTAATCCCTTCATCCTTCAATCCTTCTGCCCACTTCTGTTTTCAACCTTTCATGATTTCTTTCAGGACTTCCATTTCATGTGGATCTACAATAATAGAGTAGAAAAAATCCTTCCACGCACTTCCTCTGCTTGTGCCCCAACTTTGCGCCATACTATTTGTGTGCACTTCCTTTGCCTGCATGCCATGTTGACATCAATGACAACATATGCTAAAAAAAATCCCCCTTTGTCATTGATGACAATTATTATTGTTGAACTGCTCCCCTTGTCAGTGTGTTCCTCTGGCCTTCACTCCCCCTTGTTGTATGATCTTATTTGTTGCAGTTGTATGTTTCTCCCCCTTTGACCTCAATGGAAAAGGGAATTTCCCTTTCGACTTCACACATCCTGAGAGTGACTCCTCCTGTCGAAATGTTTTATTTCCCTCTACTCAATTTCTTGCGCTACTCCCCGTGAGGCTGGGCATGTCTTTCAACAGCCTCCAACCTGTCATGAAGATTTATGCGCTTGAATGAAGAGTGGGAAGGAATCCCGACTTATCTCTAAGGTACCCAAATGAGTCCCTAGGTAATGGCTTGGTAAATATGTTTGTAATATTCTCTTTGGAAAGAACATGTTCTAATTTAACCACCTGATCTTGAGCCCGTTCTTTGAGAAAGTGATACTTGATGGGGATATGCTTAGTTTTAGAGTGTTGAACAATATTTTTGGAGAGATTAATAGGACTTGTATTGTCGCACATGATAGAAACAAGTTGATCACAGGGAACTTGAATATCCTTGAGACTGGTATTTATCCACAACACTTCCGTACAACAAGATGTTGCAGCTATATACTCTGCTTCAGCTGTAGAGAGAGAAATTGAAGTTTGTTTCTTATTGATCCGAGATGCTAAAAAAATGCTAAGGAATAATGCACCTCCGCTAGTTCTTTCTCTATCATCAATAACTCTTGCCCAATCTTCATCTGTATAAGCTCTGAGAATGAGGTATGTGTTTTTTGGATACCAAAAACCATAATCAATAGTGTCTTGCAAATACCTGAATATTCTTTTGACTGCAAGAACATGAGTTTCCTTAGGATTGGCTTGAAATCTACCTACTAGAACCACTTCTTGCATGATGTCAGACCTTGAAGCTGCGAGATAGAGTAAACTGCCTATCATAGACTTGCAAATATTCTGATCTACTTCTGGAGCATAATCATCCTTGCTGAGTTTACAATTGGTAGTCATTGGAGTGCTTACTGGTGCACAATTTTCCATGCCAAATTTCTTCAATATTTCCTTGAGAAATAAAAATTCCCTTTTCTGATTGATGAATCTGTAACCCAAGAAAGAAGGAGAGTTCTCCTAACATGGACATCTCAAACTCTTGTTGCATTGTAGCTGCAAACGTCTTACTCATTAATTCAATATTACTTCCAAAATAATATCATCAACATACACCACAATAATTAACAGGTAATTACCTTCGGCCTTGATGTATAAGTTTCTATCAGCAGTTCCCTTTTTGAATCCTTGTTGATGTGAATACCCATCCAGTCTACAATACCAAGCTCTTGGAGCCTGCTTTATCCCATACATGGCTTTCTTTAGTTGACATACATAATTCTTTTTGTTAGTAAGCAAAAAAATTTCAGGTTGCTCCACATAAACTTCTTCCACAAGATCACCATTTAAAAATGGTGATTTGACATCCATATGGTAAAATTTTAATTTTCTATAGCATGAAAATCCAAAACATCGTGATGGATTCAATTCTTTCAACACGAGCAAAAGTTTCTTCAAATTCCACTCCCTCAACTTGAGCATACCCTTTGCATACTAATCTGACCTTGTTTCTGACTATCTGTCCATCTTCATTTAGCTTGTTTCTGTATTCCCATTTAGTTCCAATTACATTCTTGTCATTTGGTATTGGAACAAGATCCCAAGTCTTATTTTTCTCTATTTGGTTTAGTTCTTCATTCATGGCTTTGAGCCAGTGATCATATTTGCTTGCTTGCACATATTTTTGGGGTTCAATCATGGACAACAGTGCAAAATTCATAGAGGTAGATGTATCTATAAGTTTTCTTCTGGTTTGTACAGTTGTTTCCTTATTTCCAAGAATACGACTTTCTAGAATTTGTTTTTGAACATACCATGATGGGGTCTTTGGCTGTGTTGTTTCCATTCTCTCTTTTTCTTTTGAATCCTCTTGTTCTTGTTGCTTGCCCATTCCATCATCTTATAACTCATTGTGGATTGGTTCATCATATTGCTCATTATGGTGATGATATCTCACTAAATGAAGTGGTCCCTCATGTACCTTTACATATATTCTCTCAATTATCTTATGGAGTCCTTTGTTATAGCCCTAGTAGAATTCATTCATCAGCTCTAGAATCAAAGTTACCTAAGTTGTTTTCATTTCTTTTAATGTAACATTTGCTTCCAAAAATTTCGAAGTGCTTTATAGATGCTGATCTACAATGCCATAACTCATAAGGTGTTTTATCAATGTTTACTCTTATGTGCTCCTTATTGAGAATGTTGACAACAGTTTGAACAACCTCTCCCCAAAAGGTTCTAGGTATTTCTGATTCATCAATCATTGCCCTTGCCATTTCTTGAATTGTTTTGTTCATCCTTTACACTACTCCATTCTGTTGAGGGGTTCTGGTAATAGCAAACCGTATCTTGATCCCATGTTTTTCATGAAAACTATTGAATTTATTAGATGTGAATTCTCCTCCTCTGTCTGACCTTAGGCATTTGATTTTTAAGTCCATTTCATTTTCTACCCGCGCTTTGAAGATTTTGAATTTTTCAAAAGCATTGAATTTATGCCTCAAAAATCCAAACGAAGCCATTTTGGTATAGTCATCAATTAAGATGATGAAATATCTTTCACCTCAAGGAGATTGTGTACTCATAGGGCCATAAATATATGTATGAATCAACTTAAGAGGTTGAGTGGTGGAGTGTTCTCTTGCCTTGAATTGAACTCTTGACTGTTTTCCAAACTGACACGACTTGCATAAAATATTCTCAGGTTTGAAGATCTTAGGAATATCTCTCACATAATCTTTTCTTCATAGCTTAACAAGCTAATTAAAACTAAGATGACCTAATATTTTGTGCCAAAGCCAAGTATCATAAGTTTTACCAATGCAATATTTTTGTTTGCCTTCTTCTAGAACGTACACATTGCCTAAAGTTCTGACTGCCTTAACAACAATCTTCCATGTATTCACATCCATTACCTTATAGCTTCTTGAATGAAAAAGAACATTGTGTCCTTGGTCACACATTTGACTTACACTTAACAAGTTATGTTTTAAACCATCAACATACAACACATTTTGTGCTTTGGTCTTTCCCTTTTTATCTTCATCTAATACAACAATTCATTTTCCTATGATTCTGGCTGGAGCATTGTTTCCAAAAGTGACATTACCACCTTTTTTTTTCCAGTTAAGAATTAAAACTTACTTTTGTCTCCTATCATGTGCTTGGAGCAGCCACTGTCAATGTACCATTGATTTTCTTGATTTTTGGCATATAGAGCTAGTCCACAATTTTCTTCACTTTTATTTTTCTTTCTCTAGACCTTGGTGAAATCTTCTTGTCTAAAGATAGGCAACAAATTGCTTCTTCACTCACTTGCCTTGTGTCCAAAATTATTGCATACGTGGCATTCAGGGTCATTTAGTAAAGGAGAGAAGGCATTATTGAAAGAAATTTGAACCATCACCTTTTGAGATTCGTCAAATTTATTTCTTATACTTCTGTTATATCTAAAAAGTATACAACTTACAACCTTATGTCCAAAGTTTCCACAAGAGAAACAATATCCATAGAAAAAATTTGAATGTCTTGGAATGAAAAAATTACTTGTAGGAATTGGTCTTTGTTTGCCAACTTGATAGGATTCAGGCACATGTTGCTTCCTTGCTTGATAGTTGGGTTGATTCAATTTTGACTGCTTCTTATCTTCATCTTTTGCCTGGTTAGACTGACTATTGTTTCCCTTGAGAGCATTTGCATATATTGTAGGCTTCTCATTGGCTGTCATGCTAGTGCTTTACTCACCTTTGACAATTTTTAGACTTTCCTTATATTCCAGCCTTATCTTGTCATCTGGTGATCTCTGATTGCTCAAAATGTTATCTAGAGTTTCATATCCTTTTATGAATTTTATTTGAGTCTTGGATTTATCTAGATCATTTCTTAAGGCAACTATTTCTGCTTCTAGTTTGTCGCATATATTCTCCTTTTATTTCATCTGATTTATCAATACTTCTGCCTTTCTTTTGGCTTCTTCTAGATGAATTTTTAAGATGACTATTTCTTCACTGACCTTATTTTCTTTTTCTTTGTAGACTTGCAACTGTTCTTTTTCTTGAGTCAGGAGATTTCCTCTAGAGTACTAATGAGTTCTCCTTCCACGTTTACTACAACTTCACACTCTTCTGCGTCTATTTGATCAAATTTGTGTTGTTCGAAAGCCATGAGAATTTTTTCATCCTGACTTAGATCTGGCTCATCTTCTTCTTCGTCGGAGTTTCTGTTATCCTCCTTTGAATAAAACCTATTCCTTTTAAAAGACTTTTAAAATTTCTAGGTTCATCCTTGCCTTTCCTTTCCTTTTCATTTGTGTTGTTTCCTTTAAAAGGATATTTAAAGGCAAAATGACCAACTTTTCCACAATGAAAACATTTAAATGGTAACATACCTTTGTATTTTCCAGATCCCCTCTTCATTTTCCTCACAAAGTTAGCTTCTTCTTCATCTAAGAAGTGTTTTGACGAATCATGATCTTGAGATGTCGATGATTTGACTAATTCTTTGAAGATTGTGTCCTTTAGATCTGGTTGTTATTTCCTATTTCTCATCTCATAAGTAATCAAAATTCCATGGAGCCTATCCATAGCCAATTTGTCTAGTTCATGCATTTCTTCTAGCATCTGAACTACCACAACTTCTTTAATTTCGTCTCCTAGCCCTTTCATGGTGTTTACAATCTCATCCATTATGAGAAAGAAACCTGCAATATTTTTATCTTCACTCATTCTTAGGCTTTCAAACTGTGATCTGTGAGCTTGAAGTTTGGCCAACTTTACTTTCTCATCTCCTTCATAATTGTTTACCATTTTGTCCCATATTTCCTTTGCGGATTCCAACTGCATCGCTTTAACAAATTCCATTTCTGCAAGTTCTTCTTGGATAACATTCATATATTTTTCATTACTATAGTAATATTTCTTATCAGCTTCATCAGTTGGAAGAGTAGTTGGGATTTTATAACCATCTACCACACTCTTCCAGACTTCCACACCAAGAGACATCAAGTAGGTCTTCATTTTGATTTTCCAAAATGCAAAATTTGTTCCATTGAACATAGGAGGTCTAGTTGAAAAATAATCTTGTCTGGCCATACTTTCTGTGTGATCTTCCTTCCAGCTGTTAGACTGTAACTGAAGGAACCTTTTATTTGATACCAATTGTTAATACTCACAACAATACTGAGTATTGCATTAACCTTAAGGAAATAAAAATACATAATTTTAATGCAATACAATATTACATTAACATTTTGTATTTTTCTTTCCTTTCATTAGTTAAGTTATTTTGAAATGCACACTTAATGATAGATACACGCATAAATCAAAATAGCCGTCTAATTTATTTACAAGTGTGCACTTAATGATAGATACAAGCATAAATCAAAACAACACAATGAACATAGTACACAAATATTTTTACGTGGAAACCCAATGAGGGAAAAAAACCACAGAACATCTTCTTTATGTTCTTCTGCAAGCACCAACTTACAAGTTATAAATTTTCAGCTCAACAGGGACCCAATTGTCACAGAAAACGAGGACACCAATCCTCTTAGGCACCAACCTATCACAGATAACGAGGACACAAATCCTCTCAGGCACCAACCTGTTACAAAAATGAGGACACCAATCCTCAGTGAGCTTTGACTCACCCTAGCACCACCCTGCCACCTTAAACTCAAAAAAATCTATTATATCACTAAATCTTTCAAAACATCCTGACAAATTTTCGTTTCTATTCCTATGAACTGTTACAATATCATCTTCCACCTGACTTCATGCACATCTCCATGATCAGAGCACATCCATACTTATACTAATTTCCCCAAGTTCACGTTCATGTATGTGGATGCGTAACAATTACAATGTGGACAAACTTTGACCACATCAAAATCTTTCCAGTTATGATTTTGTCTAAAATAAATATGATGGTTATATTGTGGACAAACTGTGACCATATCAAAATCCCGCCAGTTACAATTTTTTATAAAAATAAGTATGTGGACGTATGATTGTTATATTGTGGGAAAACTTTGACTAAATCAAATGGACCAAGTCTTCCTACGACTATGCTCCAGATTATCTGAGCATCTCTTGAAGAATGATGCAATAATTTCATTCAAGTCTACAAATCATCCACTTTGCATATAGAACTAGAGAGCAAGAATCAAGTCACAAGTCTTCATCTTGTTGCACTTGTCCTGCAGTGTGCTTATTGAATCGCCCCATTAAACAATAAGTGCCCCTGGTGAATCGTTTTGTTGTATTCTACTTCAGACTTCATCTCGTCACACTCCACTACACCATTTGTCACACTGGCTCAAGGCACCTTGCATATTTTCATCTATGCAATCTTCCACACACTTTGTCGCAGTTCACTCTGTCACTTGTCGCTTGCTCAAAAGATCGTCATGTTGTGGCATAAACATTCTGTGAGTCATTCTACGATCACAGATAAGGGAATTTTTCACATTCCACTTCACTTCTAAAATGTGTCATAGGTTATCCTCCCATTCTTCACACACTCTTGACAGACTCAATCACTTCTGTGATTGCTTTTACATCATTGATCCCTTTGTCCTTCAATCCTTCGTGCACTTCTGTTTTCAACCTTTCACAATTTCTTTTAGGAGTTCCATTTAATGTGGATCTACAATAGTACAATAGAAAGAATCCTTCTGCGCACTTCCTCTGTAATCATTCTGCCCACTTCCTCTGCTTGTGTGCCAACTTTGTGCCATACTTTTTGTGCGCACTTCAAGCCTTCTGCATACTTCCTCTTACTGTGCGCCATGTTGACATCAATGACAACATATTCTCAACATAATTTACCCATGTAAAACTGATTTCTAAAATAAAAGTGATTTTCCCATGTAATTCAAAAAGCAAGGGTAGGTTTGGGAAAACCATGGGAAATCAAAACCACATGTAGTTTTGTAAAACCGTAGGTAAATTAAAAAACAAAATAAACAAATAAATAAATAAACAAAACAAAATAATAAAATAATCAAAATAAAAAATAAAAATAAAAAATAAACTTTACAAATCATATATACAAAAATAGGAAAAATTAGGCCTAGTTCCACATGGGTCAAGGCTCCATCACTACTTGGGGTTCCACACTTGTTAGGGTTCTTCACCTAGAGGTAAAAGAAATGAAACAAAGCCTACCATGCATATTTCAAATAATCGGGATGTTGAGTCAGGTGGGCAAGTCATATTGAGATCGAGACTGCGCAAAACTAGAGGTGACAAATGAGAAGCCACAAGGGGTTAAAGGGATGACACATTAACATCACAAAGGGTGACCCATATGATAAAAAGGAGTTTGACGCTAGTTGGGAACATGGGATACGTCAGTTTGATCAAGGGGCAAATCGTGGAGGGAAAACCCTATATGATTGCAAGGAGAGGGAATCTAATAAGATCAGGGAACATGCTTCCACGTCAGACCACAATGCATGAATCTAGAGGTGACAAGTGACAAGTGACAAGCAAGAATTGGGTGACAATATGACAAGGTTCCACATTTGAGAATCTCGATAGGCCTTTGGGCCTGGGTCTTCAGAGAGAGGGGAAGCCGAAAGGAGAACTCGATAGAGATCATTTCGAAGAAGCTCACACCTTTCAAACCTCAGAAATATCATAAGGGACTTCACTTAGCCAACCCAATGAGGGGAGCATAATAAGGATCAAGGTTCCAACCACATAATACAATACAAAAAATTTAAACTTTGGAAAGGAAGTGAAAATAGAAAATAATGCAATGGTGAGAAAAGCAAATCTAGTTGGTGTTCGAGAAAGACAAGGCTTAATTCTGGATGTTGAATGTTGGCTTCAAATGGTAAACAAGATATGAATAGAGAGAAGTCTAGTCTAGAGGAAGAATATCAAGGGATTTCTACATGCATTTCAAGGATGAAGCGATCATGTAAAGACAATGACTTTGCAACCCTACTCCTGCAACCATAGAAAGAATAAAATCAGTTATGCTAGGAAGAAGATACTCACTAATGTTAATATATATATATATATATATGACATGACATTTATAATACAAAATATAAATATATATAATAAATGAGTAGTTATTTATTATTCAAGGGACATATCCTTTCATGAATGGTCACCATATGTTCTCTATATATGGAACACTAATCATTGTAATAATATATTTATATACAATATTATGTCACATGAAAAATCAACATGGTATCAGAGCTGGATTGGGCTTGACTCCTTCATGGGAGGGGCCAGGTAAATGAAAGGGAAATGGAAGCCTAGCTTAGCTTAGGTGCTACTGGAGCTACAAAGGAACAACTTCAACATAGGATCAAGGCAATGGACTCAGATGAGGATGGGTACATCAATGTCCAGGAATTATTTGAGTTGAATACGAAGGACATCATGGATGTCATGTACGAGCACATGAGTTGAAGTATAATTATAGAAACTGAAATCTACATCTACCACACAAGTTATCTGTGCATGAACCTTACTATGCCCATTAATAGCGCATTGCATGATTCTTGTGTAATACAAATACAAATGATCCCCCTTGATGTTTAAGATATCCTGGAAGATGAAGATCCCAGTCACCAAGATGATCTCATAGTTGGATGACTTAGGCCCATAATTATGGTCAAATATGGATCCCGGTTTTATTAAACTTTGGAGCCATCAACATCTTCCCTCTACTACTAGGTTTCTTTGCAAACTTGATCGAACAGGAAAATGTCAATAATCCATTGTGCCAACAGTGGATGTCGCTCAGGAAAATTCTGACTCATGGCAGACAAAAATCAAAAGTGAAGCAGTCTTGATATAACTGTTGATAACTATGATATAGGGGTGAGGGTTACACACTCACAGTTCATAATTCCCAATGTAATTGATGTTGCAGACAAGGAATTCCACGTGAACAATCAACCACAAAGTAATCCTTCTATTTGATTTACATTGGAAGGGATCATCACCACCGAAGAACAAAATGTAGTCGACTATAGTGTTCCCTTGCTTTCGACCACATAGGATTCTTGCCAAATTAACGCAAAAAGATTTCAAGAAGATAGCATTGGAGGTAGGACTCCATTAACATGACCAATATGATGCATTTCCCGTGGTCTTGGATAGATACAACAATAGAAATGGGAATTCACTGTCATGATGAGCGATTGTCTCACACTGCAATACAAATGACTTGGGACTCAAATCAGTTTTGGTACTATCCTGATCAACATTATCAGAATGCGTCCTCCCGCCAATAATGATGGATCGGGTCCAAAAAGTTTTGAACATAGCTCATATATTGTTGACCAAGGTGAAGCAAGTCCCACGACCATAACTCTCAGTACATCGAGGTATTCGAAGTATGATATTTGGGGTGAAGAAAATGTCATGGGTTTAGTTGAATATACATTCTTAGTAACTCTGGGAAACAATGTTATGTATATAGGAGGCTCATATGCCAAAATTTTGTTGAGATCTGCAACCCTTGATCACACACATGATGTCGATGTTTGGATTTCTAGATGGGAGGCTTCATTAAGGACAAAATGTTTTGATGAGAAATCCAACGATGAGCGCTTATCCTTAGAAATGTCTCAAATAGGAAAAAACAGGCCCAGAAAGAGTTTGAGTGAAGAATTTTTTTGTCATGCTTGGGAGAGATAGAGCATATTGCACCAAATTTTAGGAAGACACAAAAGTTTGCAATACCCAGTTTATCGCCTCTGAAATATTTCTTAGTAGGTGCCTAGGTGTTGAAGGCTCAGGCAGAGAACCTGATGGGGAAGAAGATCAATTTTTTTTAAGGACATATAATGGAGGAAAGCATACTTCCATTGACTTCAGTGATTTCTGCAAGGAAGCAGGGATCAAGAGGGAGTTGACAACTCCTTACAGGCCTCGATAGAATGATGTGTGGGAGGTAGTTCCGAGACTAGAAGGGAAGTCAATGGTGACTTCTAAGTGGATTCATAAGATCAAGTATGCAAAAAACAACAACATCAGAAAGTAAAAAGCGAGGTTCGTGGGAAGAGAGTTCTCTTAGAAAGAAGGAATTGGCCTCTGATTTCAAGATGAAGGATCTTGGCTTAATGAATTACTATTTGGAATTAGAATTATGACAAAATCCAGGTGAGATATTCCTTGGTCAAGGGAAGTATGTTATCATGATCCTTCAGAGATTTGGGATGATGGACTGCAATTCCATGGCCACTCCCATGGTGAAAAACCTGAAGAAGTTGAGAGAATTTGATTTTGAACTAGTAGACCCCTCCACATAATGACATTTGATTGTCTCACTAATGTATTTGGTTAATACCGGGCTAGACATATGCTTTTCTATAAACACATTGAGCCAGTTCCAGGTGGAACCAAGACACATGCATTGGATTGTCGCAAAGCACATATTGAGATATTTGTGTGGCATGCGAAACTATGTCTTGAGATATGTCTCAAACAATGATGTACAATTGCAAGGATATATAGATTCTGATTGGGTAGGGAGTGCAAATGATAGAAAGAGTACTTCAAGAGTATGCTTTAGTTTGGGTTGAAGCATGATATCTTGGATTAGCAGGAAACAAAAGTCTATGGCACTCAACACTACAAAGGCAAAGTACATTGCAACATGTGATGCTTGTACGAAAGTAGTATGGATCCGTAAGTTGATCTCTGGACTGTTTGACCAAGTGTCGGATTTGATCGTGATATTTTGTGACAATCAAAGTTGTGTGAAGCTTTCATATAACCCGATGTTCCATGACAGGTCGAAGCACATTGAGATAAAGTATTATTACATCCGTGATTGAGTCCAGAAGGGAGAAGTAAAAGTCCATTATATCTCCACCGATGAGAAGATCATGGATAATCTGACGAATCCCTTGTCCAAAGGGAAGTTTGTATACTTCAGGTACAAGTTGGGACTTGTGGAGATTTCTTCCTTGATTGCGAGGGAGTGCTGATATGTATCATGATAGTACAACTTAGATATGATGCTTTTGCATCATTCTAGTATAGATTAGATATGATACAGATGTCTGGAGTTGCATCATGATAGCACAACTTAGATATGATGCATTAGCATCATGCTAGCACAACTTAGAGATGATGTAGTTGCCTGAATCACATCATGCTAGTACAACTTAGATATGATGCAGTAGCATCATGCTAGTACAACTTAGAGATGATGCAGAGGCACTGATCTACATCATGCTAGTACAACTCAGAGGTGATGTAGAAGAATCATGCTAGTACAACTCAGAGGTGATGTAGATGATACTCCACATCATGCAAGTGAAACTTAGATATGATGCATTTGCATCATGCTAGCACGACTTAGAGATGATACAATGGATGATATGACTTGATGTGCACATTGCTAGATGAATTATGACTCATATATGATGAAATTGATGATATGTCATGATATATTTGATGCAATTTTCCATTAGATAAAATTGGTTAACTTGAATACATTTAACTGGTTGTTATGAATACCTCCCTAGTTAAGAGGAAGTGTTGAAATTGTAACTATGGCTGATCTTCTTAATGTATATATTTGAAAAAGAATATTCTAGAAAATAATATGTTTACTTATAAAAGTCGGCCCTACCTGTGGCACATATGTTAACCCGATTAGGAATAATGGTCCTTATAGTCATGTGACACTCCGTTGAGTGTGTGGCAACTACGTGACACATGCATAGTCACAATACTATGGTGGAGACTATGTGTCTTTGGACAGTAGTTGTGTGCTACTACAGTGGTTGTGTACCACTGGTAGTGACTCTGTGTCACTAGACAGTAGTTGTGTGCTACTAGCATTGGTTGTGTACCACTGGATAATAGTTGTGTACTACTATGGATCAACACAATTGTGTTCTATTGGATGGCATTGTAGTAGTTGTGTGCTACTAGATGATTTCCATGGAGACTACTAGATTGCTTGGAAGTAGTTGTGTGCTACTGCTTGATCAGAGAGACCGTGACAAATGATTTGAGATACCGATGGTATGGTAGTATCTGTGTGCTATTAGTTGATTGTAGAGTAGTCAGTGGAATACTAGATGAAGACATCATGGAAATATACCTTCCTAGTTAAGAGGGAGCATTTATGTTTGAGGCAACAAGCGAGAGACATTCTCCCTAGAGGGTATTGTGTGGACTAGTAGGGGGGAATGTGGACTTCATATTGACGTGCCTCATATGGTCAGATGAAGGAACCAAGACATTTGTTTCATGAGGAAACCTCGATATTTCTTGGGGGATATTGGTTCCAGGAGGGAACCTTGATGTGTCATAGAGAAGACATTGTTTCCATGAGGGAACCTTGATAATTCTTAGACATATGTTCCATGAGGGAACCACAAAATGTTTAGTATGGACACAGTTCACGAGTGAGATGAGACATTGGTTTCATGAGGGAACCTTGATATGTCAAGTATGGTCCAAGATGACTTAGCTTGATCATCTCCAAGGGACTGGCCACCCCTTGTAGGTTGAGCTAGCTCAATTATTGTGGATACCAACTACATGAGGTGTATAAACACAAGTGAATGACCCTAGTAAGCATTAGGCGTACCTTCTCCTAGATTGGGTGGCATACCAATGGAGATAGGATACATTTATCACAAGGGTTCACTTGTGATAAATGGACCCAAGCGTATTCCTTCCTTGATCATGACAATGAGTGATATGGAATCGACGTGCTTTCCATGCATCAAATATCATTGGGTTGATATTCACTCACATGGGTGTACTTGTGGTAAATGTACTTGGTGTGATATTTGTCCTTAGTCATGGTGATTTGACTTGGAATGATAAAGACTTAAAGATGTTAGATGCTATCACATGCAGACCCAGAGTGAGCTTGATCTCAAAGAGAGTCAATTGGCTTAGAGGGAGAGACACAGAAGGAGTTTCCCATCTGTTCAGGTGGGAGAGAGACATCTCCCTAGACTGACAGGTGTCATGATTCTAGAGTGAAGTTTGTATACTTCAGAGACAAGCTTTGGCATGATGAAGAATGTCTCCCTCATTGAGAGGGAGTGTTGATGTTTGTACAACATTGGGAATACATCCTTTCATATATATATATATAATATCATATAATATATGAAATGATATTTATAATACAAAGTATAAATATATATCATAAATAAGTAGTTATTTATTATTCAAGGGACACATCCTTTCATGGATGGTCACCATATGTTCTCTATATATGGAACACTCATCATTGTAATAATATATTTATATACAATATTATCTCATATGAAAAATCAACAACTAGTATATCATACACATTAGATTATTTGCCTTCGTCTTCAACAAACTTATGAATACGTGATGGGTTTGTTTTCAAAATGAAGAAAAAGGAAGAAGAAGTTTCTCAAAGGTAATCATCTTAGATCTCATCCTTTCATAAAAAACTTGTTGTTGTAAATAAATGTCATGAAATCTACATGTATCTAATCTCAAACTCATAGAAAGAATTGATGATCTTGTGATTCTAGCTATGAGTTTGAAAATGAAGAATATGATTAACACACAAAATCTTGAGCATAAATATGGAGCCATTAGGCACAACATGCAAGCAAGAGGATGCAGAATTATAATGTCCCTAATCTGAACCCTTTGTAATTGTACATATAGGTTGGTGATCCATGGTACCAATTGTAAATGTAAATGTACATATAGACTAGGGAGCCGTTGACACCTAGTTTTGGTTTTGCACACACCTGGGTAAGTGCGCAGAGAATTGTTATCAAGGAAAGGGTGCGCACATTTCACAGTGTTGCGCACACTTGGATAAGTGCGTGGAAGCTACCTGGAAGTGCACATCGGACTGATATATATATATATATATTACACACACACACACACACACACACACACACACACACACACACACACACACAGATAAAGAGAGAGAGAGCCTGTGTAATTATCAGGTTGGTGAGCCGAGATGCAAATAGGAAAGTGCGCATATCATTGTAAAGTGTAACCATACTCAAGTTATTAATAATATTACATCATTGTGCGCAAACATATCAGAAGAAAACATACGGGGGGGGGATAAATCCAATGGAAAAAGGGAAAAGGCGGTGGGGGGTTGGGTGGGGTGGGGGGAACTTAAGTCCTAGGGAATATTTTATTAATATTCCGGAAAAGTGTAAAGTTATGGACAATTATTTTATCCTGAGTTCCCAATGATGGGAATGAGTCACCATGTGGCTAATGTTACTTCTAAAGGTGACAAGTGTCCAGTTTAAGGCATGCAAATATATTGTTGGCCTTAATGTATTTTGGGAGGAGGTTATTATTTTTCTCATATGCAGAAGGGGTCAGAATATCTGGAAAATCCGACTATTACCTTATCTGGAGAGAAGATATTGTAAGGGGTTTTTGTTCTGTAACCAGATTTATGTTGTTGAAGAGGGAGGTTGTCAGGCCCGTGAGAAGTCTCTCTGGGTGAGAGATTGGTTGTTGAAGAGGTGGGTTGTCAGGCCCGTGGGCATACTCTCTAGGAGAGAGTTTTGTTGGGAATTGTTCCCTGGTGTGTTGGGCATTAGTTTTGGGGCTCAAAAACTTCTTGTTTGGCCTGTTGTTGGAACCCTGGAAGGGAAGTTGGGAAACCAAGGGAGTGTTGAGCAAAGAAGGGACACTCTTCCTTAAGTGTGACAGGTGTGTGGGGAATGAGATATTGTAGACTTGTTGCAGTAGTGGCACCTTGGACCGAGCAATTCTGCTGAGTATCCGACCTTAGCCTGTCACTAGGAACCCTTTTTCCCTAGTGGAGTTAAGCCCCAACTCGAGGGTGACCTGTTGTTGAAAGTATATGAGCAACAAAGTATACGTCTGGGAGGAACGTCTGAGTTCTATGCACAACTGGTGACTTTCATAAAAAATAAGTGTTCTTTATGTGCTTATCTCATTCATTGTGTGCTTATTTATCTATGTTTGATATGGATTAATTCTTATATGTTGTCACATATAAGTAATTGTTGTTATTATGTTTAATGTTGCTTGCACATGTAAGTGTGGTGTTGATAGTCATTATTGTAGTTGTGCATGAATATGATGAATGTTAATAGTCTTGCTTGTTAAGTTAACCTTATGATATTGTTCTTGAGTCTGCGAGACAAGGTTTGAATGGCCATGCACACAGGAAAGTAGCCTGTGTGCAAAATAGGCTGGAATTCACTTGTGTGTACATGGAATTAGACCCCACGCATAAGGAAAACATAATTGGTGAGTGACGTCGGAATGGTTGTGCATGTAGTAGTGATCTCACGTTCAGAGTGAATGACGGGAACAATAGTGAGGTGTGTTCAATATACTTGTTCATGCAGTTGTTTTGAGTTACTTCCGCTATGTTTTAAGTTATGTAAAAAGGAGAAGGTTAGTGTGTTACGACTCAACTTGAGGTTGAGTGCGTTACTTCAAGTGATACTACGTAGACTAGTGTGTATAATAGAATCTGCGCAATAGATTTTTGTAGTAGCATTGTTCATTAGTAAGCTGAGTAATGTTACAGCATGGTATCATAAGCAGTTGGTAATAGGAATGTTAAAGAGCGACACAATTTGAGGTTGTGTGACGTGGCCCGGCCTGGGTGGTTGGGGATGTTACATTGTGGTATTTGAGCTATTGGTTAAACACTGCAATTGTATGGGCCATAGGTCAACAAGAAGCATTAGATCTCTAGTTTCAACAATAAGCCTACATGGGTAGAGTTCTACGTAAGGAAAAATTCGGAATGGTAACTAGCCGAATTTGGAATTTTAGCATGGCCATGATGCACGTAAGATGAGAATGTGTAAGTGTGCACACTAAATGTTGGGTATTACGGTGTGTGACACTGGAACTGTGCATTAAACAATGGTGTGCAGGTGTGCACACAAAGGTTTGGGATGTGCGAAACAAAATTGTGGTGCATGCACAATACAAATACATGGTGTGCATGTCAAATATCGACATCGCGCATTGTGTGTGTTGAATACCAGTGCGTGTATGGGATTCAAAATAAGGGATTTTGACAAGATGGTGTAGAGTTTTCATGAAGTTGTCTCATGAATTCATCTAACAAATCTTGTTTCCTGCACATTTTGTAGAATTATCAAAGATTAGAGTAGGACAAAATCAATGCAGAAGGTCAAAACAATGGAAGATGCGCAGAGGACTTACAATCTAGATGATGAATTTGGGTATTTGTATGTTGGTTTGGGTGCTGATGGTATATTATCCAAGGATAATCCCATAGATTTGGTAGAAACCATAAAGGGACTGCAAAAACATGTCCAAAGATATAAAGCTGATAATGAGAGGCTTATGAAAGCCAAGGAGTAGCAATATGACTTCAATGTCAAGTTGATGCAAATCATGGACATAATATAAAATAAAATGGATAAGGAGATAGAAACAAGTAGGTCAAGAAGTCCCAGGTCTCATGATGAGAAAATAAGAGAAGCAAGAAGTGTTTATGGGAAAACTCCTCACTCGCCAAAGCATTCATTCAGGAAAGCGCACAGTAGCTCAAGTCCATCTCATGTCAGAAAGCATAAGAGAAGGACTAGGGTGGATGAGATACAAGGAGAGATGAATAAGATCAAGCCTCCTACCTTTGATGGTGAGAACAAGAAGGATGAATATCCAGAGATCTGGCTGCTGGGTATGAGGAAGTACTTCTAGTTGCATAATTATTCTGCACAGGCAAAAGGGAGAATTTCTATCTAGCAACTAAAAGGAAAGACATCAATGTGGTGGGATCAGTTTGTGCAAGTGCAACACATTGATGAAAATAAGGTTACTTGGAGGGAGTTCAAGAGCTATTTTCAAAATAAATACTTTACCAAGAGGTACCATGACAAGAAAATGAAGTTCTTTGAACTCAACCTTGGGACTATGACAATAGATGAGTATGAAAGAAGATTCTTAGAGCTGCTGAAATACGTTGCATTCATCAAGGATGGGCAAGTTAAAATTTAGAGGTACTTGAGTGAGTTTCCCTCATTTATCATTGACAAGATACAATATGATGACCCTAAGACATTGGAAGAAACCATAAGGCATGCTAAATGTATTTATGATCAACAAAAAGGAAGACTGAATTTCCAAAAGGCTTGGGATGATAAGATGAAAAGCAAGGTGGATCATAGGAAGAAGTGGGCCAATCCACCATTTTTCAAAAATACTGCGCAAGGACATCCAACTCCCAAGGAGTCCAGAATGACAGAGACAATGGAGAAAAAGCCAAGGCAATAACCTATTCAATGTTGGGGTTTTGGCAGAGATCATATGTGTAGAGATTGCCCTCAAAGAGGTGAAAAAGCGAGGATTGGGTATAGTGTACAACAAGCTGCGAGAATTGAGGACATGGGAAAAAATGTACCTAGGATTTACACAGCCCTGGATAACAAGCAAGCTAAGTTTCAGTATCACATGATTGAAGTGGAAGGTAATATTAACGACCAAACCATTGCTATTTAAATTGATTCATTATCTAGTCATAGTTATCTAGATCGTAAGATGGTGGAAAGATTCCAATTGCCGAGAAGCAAGATTGGAAAATCTTGGTTAGTGAAGTTAGCTACATGAGAAAAAAGGAAAATTAATCAGATGGTTAAGGCACATCTGATGGAGATGAATGGATTACGTACAAAGGCTGACTTGAATATCATACCTTTGGGGTTGTATGATTGCCTCATTGGTATGGATTGGTTGGACAAGCACCATGCTATCCTGGAATGTTACAATAAGGAATTCACTTGTTTGGATGAGGAAGGAAACTTAAGAATAGTCAAGGAATTCCAAGAACTATAACTATCAGAGAAGTTTTCTAATTGCAATTGAAGAAAATATACAGGCAAGGATGTCAAGTATTTTCAACGCACATGGAAGAGTGCCCAAGGATAAAGTGTCAAATGTTGAAGATTGCGCAGTACTAAAAGAGTTTGAGGATGTCTTTAAAGAGACATCGATGTTTCCACTGAAAAGAGATATTGATTTCTCTATAAACCCGATGCCTGGAGCAACACCTGTATCTAAGACTCCTTATAGGATGAGTATGCCAGAATTGAAGGAGTTGCAGATGCAACTTGAAGATCTTCTGAATAAGGGGTATATACGCCCAATTGTGTCACCTTGGGGTGCCCAAATATTGTTCGTGAAGAAGAAGGATGGTATGCTAAGACTTCATATTGACTTCAGGTAGTTGAACAAAGTAATAGTAAAGAACAATTATCCTTTACCAAGGATAGATGACCTCTTTGATCAATTGTGGGGTGTAGAGATATTTTTAAAGATTGATCTCAGATATGGATATCACTAAGTGAGAATTAAAGAAGAAGACATCAACAAGACTTCCTTCAGAACAAGTTACAAACATTATGAGTTCACAGTGGTGCCTTTCGAGTTGTCAAATGCACCAATGTCTTCATGTGTTTGATGAATGGAGTTTTCAGAAGTTACTTAGATAAGTTTGTCATTGTATTTATGGATGACACACTTATTTACTCAAAGTTTGAATAAGAGCATGAACAACACTTGAGGATGGTATTGCAAGTATTGAGGGAGCATTAACTTTATGCAAAGTTGAGCAAGGGCTCATTTTACAAACGACAGATTCATTATTTGGGTCATATAATTTCCAAGGAAGGAATAACTGTGGATCCGAAAAAGATAAAAGCCATTAAGGAATGGTTGACACCAAGAAATGTTGCAGAGGTGAGATCCTTTATGGGACTTGTAGGTTATTGTAGAATATTTATTGAAGGATTCTAAAAAAATGTGCATCCAATTACATCCTTGCAAAATAAAGGAGCACGATTTGAATGGACTTCGGATTGTGCAAAGATTTTTCAGCACCTGAAAAGTTTGTTGACAAGTGCATCAATTTTGAGGATTGCTGATTCAGATGTAAACTTCATTATGTGTAGAGATGCATGCAAGGAAGGGTTCGATGGAGTTTTGATTCAGAACATGCATGTGGTATACTACGAATTAATAAATTTAAGAGAGCATGAAAGGATCTATGCTACTCATGACTTAGAATCGACAGCCATAGTGCATGCCTTGAAGATGTGGAGACACTATCTCATGGAAAAATATTTGAGCTAAGGACAAATCATAGTGGTCTAAAGTATCTATTTGGAAAACCAAGTTTAAATGCTAGACACAACAAGTGGTTAGAATTCCTCAGTGAGTATGACTTTGACATAAAGCATATTAGCATATGAGGAAATGTGAACAAGTTGGCTGACGCACTCAGTAGGAGGGCGCATGAGATGCATGCTACAACCATTAGCATGTACAAATTTGATTTGAGCGACAAAATTTTAAAGGTTGCCAAATCGAATCAACACTATGAGGACATAAATGTGAACTCACAACAAGGTATTTAGCAACATAAATTTGAAGGTTATGAGCTAAGAGGTGGTGGAATCCTCATGTATAGATGCAGAGTCTATGTGTCGAATGATCAGGAGTTGAAAAGTTTGTTATTGTCAGAGATGCATAAAGTTCCTTATGCTGGACATCTGGGCTACTAGAAGACATTTGTCGCAGTAAAAAAGCAATACAATTGGCCAGGTATGAAAAAGAAGGTTGCTGGTTTTATTTCTAGATGCCTTAAATATCAAAAGGTCAAGGCTAAGCACAAACATCCAACTCGCTTTCTACATCCTTTTCCAATTCTTTAGTGGAAGTGGGAAGTTGTGACCATTGATTTCATTACTAAGTTTCCTAGGACTGCTAAGCAGCATGATTGTATTATGGTTGTGGTGGAAAAGCTTACTAAAGCTTCCCATTTTATTCCAGTGAAGTCAATGCACAAGGTGACCGACATTGATGAAATATACATGCGATAAATTGCTAAGCTGCATGGTGTACCTAAGACAATTGTGTTTGACAGAGATTCCAAGTTCACCTCAAAATTTTGGAAAGGTCTATTCAAAGGATTTGGGATAAATCTGAACTTTAACCCAACATATCGCCCTGAGACAAATGGTCAAACATAGAGGGTAAATCGGGTGATTGAAGATATGCTCAAGATGTATGTGATGGATAAAACATCAAAATGGGAAGACTACCTTCACTTGGTAGAGTTTGCTTACAACAATGGGTATCAATCGTCTTTAAATATGAGCCAATTTGAATCACTTTATGGTAGAAAGTGCAACATGCCAGTGAGTTCGGACAACCCAGTAGACCACATAGTAGTCGGGCTAGATCTTCTCCGGGAAATGGAAGAGAAAATGGTAAAGATAAGGCATAATTTAAAGGTTGCCCAAGACATACATAAAAGATGTGTAGATAAAGGCAGAACCCACAGAGAGTTTAAAGTGGGCAATCATGTGTTCTTGAAAGTGAAATCCAGACGCAATTCCCTGGAGTTGGGAAAGTGTTCTAAGTTGGTAGTGCGCTATTGTGGGCCATTTGAAATCCTTGAGAGGATTGGTCCTGTCACATATATGTTTGCATTTCATATATCCTTTATTATTCATAATGTTTTCCATGTGTCATTGCTTAAAAAGTACGTACCTGATGCTAATCATATTATTGATTGGAATGTGATTCAGGTGGAGTTAGAAGGCGATTTTTGAGTGCGTCTGGTTTGCATTTTGGATCGAAAAATCAAGCAGCTCTGGAATTGAGTCATGGAGTTGGTAAAGGTCCAATTAACCTGATACGGTCTTGAGGATGCAACTTGGGAGTGCGAAGATGCTATGCAACTAGAGTATCCACATCTTTTGAAGGTTTTTGAAATTTTGTATGTACATGTGTATATGATGCACTGAGGATAGTGCATAAGGGGGATGTGAATGTAATGTGCCTAATTAGAACCCTTTGTAATTGTACATATAGGTTGGTGAGCCATGGTACCAATTGTAAATGTAAATGTACATATAGGATGGTGAGCCATTGGCACCTAGTTTTGGTTTTGCGTGCACCTAGGTAAGTGCACAGAGAATAGTTATCAAGGAAAGGGTGCACACATTTCACAGTGTTGCACACACTTGGGTAAGTGCACGGGAGCTACCTGGAAGTGCACATCAGACTGATATATATATATATATATATATATGTATGTATATGTATGTATATGTATATGTATATGTATATGTATATGTATATGTATATGTATGCATGTATGTATATGTATGTATTGAGGCCAGAGAGCCTGTGTAATTATGAGGCTGGTGAGCCAAGACATAGATAGGACAGTGCACCTATCCATGTAAAGTGTAACTATACACAAGTTATTAATAATATTACATTTCTGCACGCAGATAGATCAGATGAAAAGAGACGGGGGTTAACTCCACCGAAAAAAGGGAAAAGGGGGGGGGAAACTTAGGTCTTAGGGAATATTTCATTAATATTTCCAGAATCTAGTTTAAGGCATGCAAATATATTGTTGGCCTTAGTGTATTTTGGGGGGGATGCTATTCTTTTTCTAGTATGTAGTAGGGGTCAGACTATCTGGAAAATACGACTATTACCTTATCTGCAAAGAAGAGATTGTAAGGGATTTTTGTTATGTAGCAAGAGTTATGTCATTGAAGAGGCAGGTTGTCAGGCCCATGAGCAGTCTCTCTAGGTGAGAGATTTTTTATTGAAGAGGCAGGTTGTCATGCTCGTGAGCATACTCTCTACGTGAGAGTTTTGTTGGGAATTATTCCCTGGTGCATTGGGCATTAGTTGTAGGGCTCAGAGACTTCCTGTCTAGCATGTTTTTAGAACCCTGGAAAGGAAGTGGGGCAACCGAGGGACTGTTGAGAAGAGAAGGATCACACTTCCTTGGGTGTGACAGGTGCATGGGGAATGAGAGATTGTACACTTGTTGCAACAATAGCACCTTGGACTGAGCAATTCTGTTGAGTATCATAACTTATCATGTCACTAGGAACCCTTTTTACCTGGTAGAGTTAAGCCCCAACTCGGGGATGAATAGTTGCTGAAACTACATGAGAAACTAAGTCTATGGCTGGGAGGAACATCTAAGTTCTGTGCACAGTTGGTGACTTTCATAAAAGATAAGTGTTCTTTACGTGCTTGTGTCATTTACCGTGTGCTTATTTATCTATGTTTGACATGGGTTAATCCTTGTATGTTGTCAGATATAAGTAATTGTTGTTATTATTTTTAATGTTGCTTGCACATGTAAGTGTGGTTTTGATAGTCATTATTGTAGTTGTGCATGAGTATGATGAATGTTGATAGTCCTTCCTGTTAAGTTAACCTTATGATATTGGTCTTGAGTCTTTGAGGCAAGGTTTGAATGGTTGTGCATGCAGGAAAGTAGCCTGTGTGCCCAAGAGGCTGGAATTCGCTTGTGCGAACATGGAATTAGACCCCATGTGTAAGGAAATCAAAATTGGTGTGTGACGCTGGAATGGTTGCACACGTAGTAGTGATCTCACATTTAGAGTGAATGATGTGCACAATAGTGAGGTGTGTTCAATATACTTGTGCACACAGTTGTTTTGAGTTACTTCCATTGTGTTTCAATTTATGTAAAAAGGATAAGGTCAGCGTGGCATGACTCAACTTGAGGTTGAACGTGTTACTTCAAGTGATAATGTGCATAATAGTGTGTAGAATAGAATCCACGCAATGGATTTTTGGAGTATCATTGTTCAATAGTAAGATGGGTAATGTTACAACATGGTAGCAGAAGAAGTTGGTAACGAGGATGTTACTGAGAGATAGAAGTTGAGGTTGTGTGACGTGGCCTAGCTTGGGTGGTTGGGGATGTTACAAAAATGCATCTATGTTCTTCATTTAAGTCATCCATTCACAAATTCCTCAAAAGAGAACTCATTCAAGGCATAAAATAGAACATCAAACGCTACAGTCACATAGGATCATCAAATACTTAGAAATATGCAAAAGGTCCCAAAGACAACTCATCAATTTCACCATACAAATATCAACCAAGCATCATAAGTAAAAAAACATTATGAAGACCATTTGAAAGTATAAGATCAAAAGGATTAAGAAACCTCCATCAAAGACAATCATCAATAGCAATCCAAACTCCCAACTCTCTCAAGGTAGGTAAAGAATAATGATTAGGCTAATAGTAGTAGAGGATTAAGCATTAAAGTTCAAATTTTAGTAAGGGGCCCCTTTCCTTTTGCTTATAACAAAAAAACGAAAGGGGGGTTGTTGTGGCCACAACAATCCCCTTTCTTTTTTGGAAAAGAAGATAAGGGGAGGAAACTCTTTAAATACCTCTTGATATAAAGAAGGGGTAATGTGCAATTAGATGATTGTAATTTTTAAGGGGTTTTGGCCTTAGATAGAGGTCAACAAAACATCGTGGGTAGAATATCCTTAATGTCTTTAGAAAAATAAAAATTCAAGAAGGAAATACTAGAAGGAAGACAACATACCATAAAGGGAGGTCTTAGATTAGGGAGTGCCTCAATGAGTGTTTCCAATGGTAATCATATCCTTAAATGCAAGGTGGGTACAAGATCCCATAAAAAAATTGTCCCTTAAGAGATTGGCTCTTCATTACAAACTCGAGATAATTATAATCCAACAAACTATGTGCAAGGGGGAAAAAACAAAAGGAGTTTTCTCTTCTTTCCTCAATGACTAAGACTCTCTCACTTCAGATTTAAATGGGAGATCTGGAGGCTTATTAACATACTAGAACACATCCTTAAATCTTAAACAATCCTCTATTTTCAATGCAAGGTTATTTACATAATTGAGGTCAATGGAATTATAAAAGACCTTTTCTGTCATCTACATGTATGGTCCTTATGAATATAGGTAGGTTTTCTAGGAAAAATTATTCAGGCCAAGAATCTTAAAACAAGATAATGTATTTTTAGGTGGGGACCTAAACTACACTAGTATAATAGGGGAGGTAGGGGAACACATGTTAGGTTAGATCCATTGCCAAATTACTTTGTTTATATTTTGAAGAAGTAGGACTTTGTGACGTGGTGCCAAAAGAACTTGTACCCACTTGGAAGAATGTTAAGGTAGGGGATGAAGGTGTCTCTAAAATATTGGATAACTTCATGGTGGTAAAGAGGGTAATGATGTATGCAGATAATATTAGGACATGGGTTGGAGAGGGTGGTTCATCAAACCATCTCTTGATTCTCTTACAAATTGAGAAAGATGATGACACACCTCCCAATTCTTTCAAATTTAATCCAAAATGGCCAGAGAATGAGGAATTGTGACTCTCTAATGAAAACTCAACAATGTTTCATTTTTTAGAGAACTTAAAGAAAGTTAAAAGGGTCACAATAAGCTAGCAAAAACAAAACTTTGGAAATTCCCAAAGAGATTTACTATAAGTAGATCCACAAATTGCGAGCATTTTTAACTAAAACAAATAAGGGATTTTTTTAGAAGATGAAAAGGCACAACTACGATTTTGGAGGAGAAAAAGAGAAAAATATTAGAATGATAGTAATCTAGATGGAGGATGAAAAGAAACGATATTTGGTTAGCATAAGGGGATGATAATACTAAGTTCTTTTATAACTATTCAAAGAATTGGAAAATCATCAATACAATATGGGAAATAGGAAGGAGGATAGGACCAAGGTCAACATGTTTTAGGATATTGCATAGATTGGGGTAACTCTCTTCCATAAGATATGCCAAGAACCCCCTAGGGAAAATATAAATAAATTATCAAAATATTTTCCTATTTTCTTAGGCTCATTGACCGAGAGCATGATGAAGATTTAATAGTAGAAGTATCCAAAGGAGAGCTTAGAGAATTGGTGAAATCCTTTCAGAAAGGAAAAAACACCATGTCTCGATGGGTGGACAAGGGAATTTTATTTAGGAACTTATGACTTAATAGAGGAGGATTTATTGAGGGCAACAGAGGAATCGATATATTTGGGAAAGGTTCTAGGCTCCATCAACTCAACCTTCATAACCCTCATCCGAAAGAAAAATAATCCATAATCCTTTGAGGACAACAAGCCAACATCTTTATGCAATGCAATTTACAAAATATTTGCCAAAATTATGGCCAACAGATTAAGGAAAGTTTTGTACGACTCTATTTCTCAATAACTATTTGGGTTCTTACATGAAAGATAAATACATGATGCAATGGGGGTGGATTAGGAAAACTATAAAAACAAAAAATATTCTCGTGATGGTTTTAAAATTGGATCTATATAAGGCCTATGATAGGGTAAGCTTGTTGTATGTTAGACTAATTCTAATCCATATTGGAATGAGTCTTCATATAGTAAATTGGATAATGGGTTGTTTGTCTTTAGTATCCTTTGCAATGTTAATCAATGGTTTAGCATTTGAATTTTTTACCCCTTCAAGGGGATTAAGACAAGGTTGTCCCATGTCACCTTTCCTTCTTCGTTTGGTAGCTAAAGGCCTAAGAAGGGCAATAAATGAGCATAAAATGGATAAAAGTAGGCAACACTCTAACATTGTCTCACCTTTTATTTGTGGATGATGTAATTTTGTTTGGTTCTTATACTATGAGGGAAGCAAAGAAACACAAGGAACTCTTAGATTTATATTGTATATCAACTGGGATGGAAGTAAACCTGCATACATCCACTATAATTTTTAATTGTTTAGTATCCAAGCAAGAAAGTAGGTTGTCCCAAATACTTCATCTCACAAAATATTTAACAGATTCTTTCGTGCCAAGGTGTTTAGGTCTTGTCCACCAACTTGTTTCACTATGAAGCTCATGAGAGTTGGTTCTTTTCTTTGCAATATTTATTTTCTTCTTTGATCTAGCAAAAATAAAGATATAATTTTGATCTTCTAATTTTGGATTATTGTGTTCCTTTTAGTATATCAACTTTCTCTTATTTCCAGCCTTAGTATTTCCATATATTTTCTCTTTTAAGGATTTATGATATACCTTTTAATAATATTGATATCTTGAAGGGTGAACTCCTCTACTATCCCCCAATGATTTTTTCCAAAATAATATATATATGTATATTCGATATTTCAAGTGTGAAATCAGAATATACATAGGTCTGCCTTTAAAGGCACTAGATGAACATTTTCTGTACTTTGTCTAAAAACAACGTCTAAATCTATCCTATGACTACTTAATTATAGTGTTCCTAGGCTCCAAAGGGGAAGCCTTTACATGTCTTTAAAAAAATAATAATTTTCAACCCTATGGCTTTAGCATTATTACAACAAAAACAAAAAGCCACACTAAGCTCGTGCTTGATATTCTTTCCTATCCCCCAATGATTTAACCAAGAAACTGTATCCCTAATCCACTATATTTTGTGCCTTGAGCGATTTTTGATAACGTTTGAAGCAATGATACAAAGTCTCCCTCTCTTCATGTTAATAAGCTCATTCTTACGTGTTAAGTACATTTTCATAGCCTTACTCTCAATAGGGGGAAGCCCAACTTCTAAAAGGTGTATTGGATAAGGTGCATTGCTTTTAATTTTAAAGTTACTTATTATTAAATGATTTTGGATTTGCTTGATTTTCCTCAAATTTTCTCTAATAACACTACAACCCCAAACCTCACAATGATAAAAAATCGTTGGGGTAATAAATGTGTCAAAATGGATCTTCTTTTTTTCCCAAATTGTTTGCAAGACCATAATAAGCTTTCCATCCTCCATTGATTATTTTTTCAACATTATAGTTCTAGTTTGGTTTGTGATGAGAATAAATTCCTAGATACCTATCAAATTTGACATCTTCCATGTTGTTATTATCATACACAAAATCAAGATATGTGATTTTCTTGGATTCAATGATCATTACCTTTGTTTTATCAATATTTATAGACATCCTAGAGTTAGAACATAATTTTTTGAGAAATTTAAGTTTTTTATAGATTCAACTAAGATCTTTATACACTTTTCTCATAGACAAACATATCTATGTATCATGCACACATTTGAGTTTTATGCATATATAAATTAGCGTAGTATTTTACTTGTTATTCTAGTTTAGCACACATATATTTTTACTTGGTTTACAGTTACACTTACTTTGTTGAAGGTTACTTACTTGGTTTAATGTGCTCTAAGATATGATATCCATCAATATAAAACTTATTTAGGGTTATAGCACCTACAACATGCCCTCCTCATAGCCTCCTTATTGGGACATTGAGAGTGATCGTCTACTAGGCCCTATGGAGACCCATATTTCCTCTCTTGGTTTCTTAGAGATACCTTGAGCATACTTTCCCTTTTCCATCCCTTTGTTCTCAAAATGAAGAGAAGGTGAAGATTTAGATGATCGTTGGGCTCACTTGTGCTAATTGTTTGATTTTCTTTCATATGTTCCCTAAGCCAAGTTCACATCCTCTTTTCTATCAACATGATCCCACGTCCTTTCTTACATTTCCCTGCACAGAGTTGTGAATCCCTCCTTCTTAGACCCATTGAGGAACTTATAGAGCACCCAACTAGATTGTCCCACTAATCTCTTAGTTACTCCCAACTTGGACTTAGTGCACAATGACTTAAGGATGGTGTCACCTACTCTCATGGACTTAGTTATCTATCTTTGATATGGATCTAAATTTAGTGCAACAACGTGTGCTCATATGCTTTTGTTGCACTTGGATGATGATAGGTAGGGAAACATAGGATTTCTTGTAGCCACTTGGACCCAACGTAGATTCTTTTGGTTATTTAGATTCTTGGGTTGATTGTTATTTGTTGATGAATTTCCAATAGTTCTATGTACTCTTATCCCACCTCTTTGTCTACTACATATGCTACACTTTGCATGCGAAATAGCTACCTAAATAGTTGGAGGTGACCTTGAAGGTCAACATAGATTCCCACAATAACCCGTTGTCTATAAGTAATTGTAGATATGATTTAGGACCCCCAAACAATTATTTCATATCCATTTCTTGTTTACTCTCAAATATGAGTACTTGTTGACTTTAGACCACCTCCAGTTGTTTTATTGTCTTTGCTTAGATTTCTTGCATCATTTTGTGATTACTTCACTTTTTTGTCTATTTTGCTTGTTTCTTGCTTGTATGCATAGCCCATGCCTCCTGACATCTAGAGAACATGAGCATTCAAAAGCGTCCTCTAGGCGACATCGTTCAACCCATAGACTTAACAACACTTTACAATGACATCCTCACAATATCTCAACTCCCACAAAATAATGCAAGTGTGATTTGTGACCATGTTGTCTCTCTTTTAAATTGACTATATTGGTTATTTATTTTCAACATCGTCTATTTATTTATTGCAATTTTGCTTCCTTGCTTGATCAAACACCTATTAGATTAGTTTTTTTTTTTTAGTTATGTACATATTAGACTAGCTAAGTTACCTTACTTTTTGTCTTTAGACTTAGGTTATACACAATATGTGGTCCCAACTATATCAAACTATTAATGATTTGGTTTTCACTCACTTTCCCTTTTCTTCTTACCTTTCTTGCTTGCTTTTGCTTAATTCTTGGTGGCCTCTCCCTCCTCTACTAGATTCATTAACTTGCCTTCACCCTTTACAACAAACAAATCTTGGTAGACTTACACTCCTTCTAACAGGTCATAGCCTTACCTCCATCCTTTGACACACTACCTTTGTTATTGGAATAAAATGTAGCACAAAACATATCACTTCGTGATGCACACCACCCTAAGATGACAATTTTGAAGGGTTTTGCTTTAACTTGTCTCTTTTTTATTCCTTTAAGTGAGGTTTGTTAAATTTCCTATATACAAAATGGAAACCTAGTACAACTATTGAAGTAATAACAAGCCAACAATGAGAATCAAGAATTGGGGATAACTACACACTTAGGTTTGGATTGCACTTGCAAATTCTAAAATAAGGAGTAAGACATCTACATGAAAATGAAGACATTGCCATGATCCTATTGTGTTGAGAGGCACATTTTACAACGTGGTATGAGGGATGATTATCATAAATGATTGAGTATAAAGTTGACCCTAGACTTTTAACATGTACAAAAAAAATAAAAAAAAATAATATACTTTCATAATAATAATAAGTGAAATTAAGAGCAAAGTTGTTTATGTAATCCAAAGTTAAAAGTTAAAGCAATTATGAAACATTTGGAAATTTTAATAATGTATTACATGTACATAGCCTAAAAGCAAAATTATTTAAGAGAAGTGAGAGTGGCTACTCCAAAACTTTAAAAGTTGAAGTTGAATTACAAGTTTTAAGTGTTTCATAATTACATGTTCCATAAATAATAATTCAAATGGTAACTAGATCCTTTGACCATAACTTGTATTCCAAGTTAATTTTAGGTAACTACATGGTTTATTTTGCTTAGGTGTTAGTCAATATGATAATTATATAATTTATATTCCAAGATAATTTTAAGGGTAACTTCATCTTCTACTTTCTTTCTTAATATATATGATATTATAATCATATATATTTTATTTAAATGTTGCTCAACACTTTAATTATATATTCCTATGCTTTATGCTTTATTTATTTTAAGTGTTTGTTTATATAAATTGAAAAATTATTAAGACTATTGATTAAAACAATATTCTTAAATCACAAATTTTATACAATTTTTTTATTTAAATAAATTTATGTATATAAATAAAAATGTTAAATATATTATATATTAGAAAAATAATTAAAAATAATTGATAATATTTTTAAACTTAAATATATATTTAATTGTACAATAAAATATTAAATTAAAACTTTTAGATAAAAATTAAATAAATAATTACATTTAAAATTAATCAAATTATCATTTATAAAAAAAACTTAAGATCATTCATGAAAAAGATTAACTCTTTTTAAATAATAATATAAGGCTTAATCTAATCAAATGATGGTTCATGAAAAAACTTAACCTTTTTTTTATTACAATATAAATAAAACTATCTCATGGATGAGTAAAAACAATTTCATAATTTTGTTAGAGAGTTTTTTAATAAAAACTGTATATGATGAGTAGAGTATCCACTTAAAATATTGTTGAACATTGCAAAACTTCATACACAATTTCTCTACACTAATTAAACCAGGATGTTCTGTCAAAAATAGAGAAATGGAAAGTTGCTATCTAAACATACTCTGCTATTGTTAATGCTAATTACGCCAAACTTAACTTCTGCAGATGTTAGATTTAGATAGATTACCAATAAATAAAAAATTATATTTTTAACAAAAAAGGACGCTTACATCCATCCTGAACATGCACGTTTTTCCGGACAGAAACAAAACATTACATTCCGTTGCCGGGATTTGAACCCGGGTCGCCTGGGTGAAAACCAGGTATCCTAACCGGACTAGACGACAACGGATTTGTTAGACTGACTGTAGAAATTATTTGCTTGTAAAGTCAAGCAATTTACACTTATAATTTAATATTGACCGATGGAGAAATTTTCGTTTCTCCATAGTAACGCAGCGAAAGCATGGTGGGCCCAATACCCCACAGGTCCCAGGATCGAAACCTGGCTTTGATAAAAAAAACTGATCAGACGTGACATTTGTTTTGAATTCGCAGAGCTCTCACAGAGCTCCGTCATTTTCATGTAAGTTTTGTCTTCGTTACTGTTTATCTTCAACTGAACCGTTGTATTGCTGCTGCTATCAACAAAAAAATATCGATTATATGGTATGCATTGTTACTCTCCGGCCAAATCCTGGGACGATAGATTAGAACACTTCCAATGCCAATCTTTTAGAACACCGCCCATGTTTTTCCACTCATTTACAACCCTTATTTGGAGGATAAAAATCTTGCACTTGGTATTGATGGTTGTAAGGATAAAAATCTTGCACTTGTACTAATGGTACAACCCTTATTTGGAGGATAAAAATCTTGCACTTGGTATTGATGGTTGTAAGGATAAAAATCTTGCACTTGGTACTAATGGTGGCTGTTTTTTGAAAGATGTGAAATCTCTGCTCTACTATGCCTGTTATATACTAAAATTTGGAAAGCAATTTGTGCCATTTTATTCCTAAAGTTGTTTAAATGTGTGAGAGACTTTAGTACATTTCCAAATCTTAAGTCACATTATTGCAACTATGCCCATTTGAATGTGGCCCATGGAAAAATTTCCATTGTTTTTGCTTCTAGAACTCCTTTCTATTTCCTTTTTATGCATATCTTAATTGTTAGAAGCAACCAGAACATAGTAGTATTATACCATGCTTCATGTTATTGCGTTATACATGATTTTTAGATAACTCTTGAATAAAATATTATGTATTTCATGTTATTGCGTTATACATGATTTTTAGATAACTCTTGAATAAAATATTATGTATTATGTGTAAGGGTTCTATAATACTAACAATCATGGAAAGTTTTTATTTGAATAGTATTGTAACTAGTCTTGTGTGAGAACTTTTGTTTCTTTAGAAAACCCATTGAAAACTAGTTAGAAGGCAAGACCATCAATTGGAAAGAGGCTAAGAGAACAAAAGTTGATTAACACGTAAAACACATCAGAAAATAAATGCAATTTTTTAAAGTTATTGTTCACCAAGTTTGGTGTCTTCATTCAACTTCATGGTCATTCTATCTAATTTTGACCCTTCTAGCTCAGGTTCTAATTGTGCTTCTAATGCTACTAATGCTATTTCATATTAGTTAACATGTATTGATCATAAAGAAAGCTAAACAAACTCCAATTCAAATTGGGCCAAGGCACATGATGGGAGAAGGGATTCATTCATTGATTGACTAAGGCACCCGTAGTGGTAGTTTCGAGTTTAACTATAGGGATTAAGGTTTAGGGATAAGGATTTAGTCATTGTAATGTCCCATAGTTATAACAAAGACAAATCCATAAATTATCCAATTAAATAACCAATAATTTTGTAAACAAGGAAACCCTAATGAAATTTTAATCAACTTAGTGGTGAGGAACTTACTTGTCTTGAAGAACCCAACTTACCTGCAACCCGGTGAGTTAATAAATGCAACCATACCCTGATTCTTTACCTAGCAACCACAACACTTGGTTGGGGACGACTCTCCACCCAATCGTAGACCTTGCTACTCTAATATTTAGTAGTAGGTTACCCCCGAGCCCCAAATCTACTACCATGTCAGTGAATCCTCATCCTTACCCTATGTTGGCCCTTGACCAAGTTTTGAGGAACATTTGGTCATATTTGACCGTTTTTGGACTTCGACAACCTGTCAAAGATGGAGCGCCAGGCGAAGTAGAGATCACGAGATCTCGGTCCACTTTTGGGCCCTTTTAGGGTTTTGGGTTAATGTAATGGGAAAGGGATGTCGGCCCGTGGGTTTACCCACGATTAGACCCACTTTTGTAATGTATAAATAGAAGGATAGGCAATGTAAGAAGAGTAGATGTGATTGCTTAGTGTATTTGGTAGTGCATCTATGTGATGTTGAATAAGTGCTATGTGCGAACTGTGTAAGGCTTGCAAGGCTAAGTGCAAGTTACTGTGAGGTTGCTATAAAAAGCTAAGTGCTGTAACACAAGGAAGAAGGATCTAGCGAGTTGCACAGATCTTTTGTCCTATGCGAAGAAGGATTTTGGAGGCTTTGTGTTTGTAACATATTGAAGACGATAATAAAGAAGATCTTGTGGATGTAGCCCCAGGGTGGGGGTGAACCACGTAAATATGTGTGTTATGCTCTGTGCTTTGATTCGATGTGATTTTGCTTATGCTATGTGCTTTTATATATCCACTTATGCTTTGTGCTTCTTAGATATATATGATTGTTAGATCTGATGTGTAAGAGGATGCTTAGTGCTGATCTACTGGATCTGATCTGGGTTACTATGGTTAAGTACTGAAATACTGTAGATCTGAGTGTACACCGCGATGCTCTGTGCTATATGCGAAGTAGAATAAGGGTTGAATATTGATGAATGATCGATGCTAAGTGCTCTGTAAATGATATAATCACATATATGTGTCCCAGCTAAGGTTGTAGACACCTAAGTCTTGCAACCACCCCTGTCTCTACCTCGGGTGAGACTTCATCTGCTTCGCAGGTGTTGCCGAAAGGGCTGGTAGTTAGGGATTTGTTGGTGCACTCTTGAGCGTTGAACCCTGGGTCTGCCCCTATGCCAAAAAATGGTTCCGTTGCCGGGACCTGAAACTGTGATTGCTGGGAACTGAGGAAGAAGAAACTTTGTGCAAAAGAAAGCTCTATGCATAGATCTGTTGCCCTAGTGCGCATCTTTTTACCTGACCTGTGAAGCTTTGTGCCAAGAATAAGGTCAGATCTGAAGAAAGGAAGATCAGATCTGAAGAAAAGAAACGATATCTGAACGCTCTGTGCTCTAAGAAAAGTAAAAGTGGAAATTTTTGAAAGAAAGAGGTCAGATCTGTAGAAAAGAGGTAAGATCTGTAAGCTTTGTGCTCTAATAAAGGTAAGAATAGTCAAAAGTTCTTAGATCTGGAAGCTTTATGCTCTGTAGAAGTAAGATAAGTGATTTTTTTTGTTGTTGTTTCTAGAGCATGGATCTAGGTATGTTTGATAGATTTTGTTCTAGCTTAAAAACTAGGGCATTAATAGATGAAAGAAAGTTTGATATGAATAGATCCGATAAGTATAATGATAGATATGTTATACCTATGCATAGAAAAAATGTCTGGACTAACAAATGGATACAGGATCCTAGAAAGAATTTTCTGCAGGTTAGCTATCACGATCCTAGTGCGCAGTACATAAGAGGCTGGGGATCATTTAAAAGAAAGCAATGATTAATCCTATGTTACAGTTGCAGAAAAGCAGGCCATCTAGCTAAGGAATTCCCTAGTAGAAGACCTAGTTGTCTCTGTTGCAAAGCTAGAGACCATGAGGTATTGGATTGCCCTAGAATGATCGCTAAGCTTGAAAGGAGAAATCTAAATCAAGAAGACCATAAGGCAGATCCATAAAAGGCAGAAACCCAACAAGAATTAGAGAAAGTATTAATATAGATGAAAGAAACCCTGAAGGAACATAAAGATGTTCGATTACTAGAGATCTTCAAAGAAATGGAGCAAGTCGAAGCAAGAATAGGGGACTTCGACATTGACTATATTCTTGATGAAGAAACACAAGTGAACATTATGCCAGAAAGAAATTGGGAAGCTATAGGGAAGCCTGCCATGATTCCTTCGTTGGGAGGAATAGGACTATTCAGAGGAAAACTAATAATGTTGTGTGGAAAACTCGCTCAAATACCTATGACAGTCAATGGAACTTCGACAAAAGAATATTTTGAGATTATCAAATTCATTGAGGACAATGCCCCGTTTACTATGCTACTCGAAAAACCTTGGATTGAAAGAGATCAAGCCAGAAAGAAGGAAGAAGAAGAGGTTTTAAAACAACAAAGAAAAGAGTTAAAAGATTTCATGACTAAAAGGATCGCATAGTTGATATAAGAATAGGAGAACCGCTCGAAGCCATATGACACTAGAAGCCCAGATGTCGAGGCCAAAGCTACACAAAAGGCTGAAATTTCTACCCCAGACAAAGAAGAAGTGATATACCTAAACCCTAGGAGAGAATCTCACCAGCACGAAGTGACTATGTCCAAGGAAAATAAGAATCAAAATGGGAAGAGAATCACCGAGACACAACTCACTAGAAAGAAGGCTAGAAAGCTAAGTAAGAAGAAGGCTAAGATTGAAAAATTATAGAAGATCCCAGAGGGTACCTCGCAGCAAGACACTTTGCAGAATTGGAGCTTCGCCGAGATATCAGAACAACGACATATGCCACTTTGCCGAGGCAAAGTAATATAGCCGTTGGAAGCCAATATAACCGTTCGACTGCTGCTCCGAACGGGTCATAAATCATTTATGGCTCGCCACTAGACCGTTCGACCGCACCATAATGGACATAACATAAGTTAATGCAGCCTCATACCTGTTGCAAGTAGACTGTTGCTAAGTTTCCCTACTTAGTCCGTCGCGCCACGCACTGAGAATGCTTTTTGCTAAGTGAGAATTTGAGCCCGAAACCTAAGATTACTTCACCCTATGATCATTTCCTTGTTCCCATACCCTTCACAGTAGTCTCTGAATTCATTTCACACCCGAGCTAGTTGACCCAAGCTTGTATGTTGGACAAGCTCAGCGCTGCTGAGAAAGTAGTTGAAGAAGTTTTGATTGACTTAATGACTGAGAGAGTCATGTCGGAGTGAGGATTATTTACAGGAGTCCAAGCATCGTCAACGAGAGGACTCCAGGCCTCCCCTTCCACTGCTCGCGCCAGTCCATCTGAGTCGACCGATGAAAAACAGACCAAGCACAGGGATGGCATCGCAAATGCCAAGCTTATTCCATGCATTCTACCTACTTACTTACCACCTCTAAGTGGTGCCATCAATCGTGACATTGTACCTCGAGACTTCGAGTACACTTTGATCACCACGTGCCTTCCAAAAGGGGTGCACGCAGTTCGTGCTGACCAGGATAAGCTCGCAGCACTGAAATTTAGTGATTTTAATCTTGGAGATTGTAAAGTTTACAACATGTTAGCCCCGCATAAGTACTTAACCAGGACCAAAGGCAAGAATTCTAAGATTGTCCCGTAGTCATGGACCCAGAACCTCGCCCAGTCCACACTGCTTAATGTAATGAAGATCTCGCACTTCAGCAGACACTAGGAAGTCAACGCATGCGTCAAGTTGTTGCTGTCCTGCTACCACGGAGGATACTTATGGTTGGACCACCGCATCACTATGGATTAGACCTTGATCAATCGGATCACAGGACTTAGTATGCAAGGCCCTGACCCACATGAGTTTTACGCTGGAAAGACCTCAGACTGAGCACTAGCGCAGAGGATAAAATAAACTTATAGAGATGTCGAGAAAGGCACGTGAGGCTACAAGGTAGCCTCTATCCAGAGTGGCGCAATGCGCTTTGCCTGTCATCTGATTGCGGGCAAGCTAGTTCGCAAGAACAGACCAACACAAGTGATTGGATTTGTAGTTGACCTCGCAGGGAAGTGCGTCGAGGAACTACAGATGAACTGGGAGTAGTACCTTGTAAACCAGCTAGAGCTTGATTGCAGAGAAGCGCAAGACCAAGGGTATGAGTTCCACTTTAGTTGGTTGCTCATACTAATCGCTTTCATCGCCTGGGAGCTACCAAAAGGTGCCACTTTTCCGGAGATCGAATCCTTCGAACCACTGGCCACAAAGTTCTGTACGCTGTGGTACTCCAGCGAAATGAACAAGCAATGGCAGTCCAATGCCGTCTTCCACGCCTATTACAACCAATTGAAGAATGCAATCCAGTCTACACCGTGCCTCACCCCAAACACACTTCATAGGTTTAGACCTTTGATAAAATTCAACGCGGACCGCCACTTCACCTATATCACAACGTGCACTGATGAGCACAAACAACAACTCCAGTCGTACTACAAGTTGACAGAAGAAGACTTGGAGGAGATTACCAAGGAATGGTCGGCGGGCCTCCTTGTTGCAGTGGACCCCGCATAAATGTCTGACGTGGATAGCCCTGAAGCTATGCCAGATACACTTGGACTGAGAAAGACTAAGAAGGATGATGAAGTTCAAGATGTCCATAGCACATCCATAAAGACTACTTTGATCTCACCTGCAAAGGGAGGTGATGGTGAAGAACTAGGTGGCACAGAAGTTGAGCAAAACAAAGGCGAGGTTACTCCGCCTAGAGAGGAGGAGGATCCCTCTAAGAAAAGGAAGATTACCCCACTAAAGCCCTCATCCTAAAAGAAAACTAAGGCCAACTAGACTACGTTTAAGACTACCCTCACACCAGACGACTTCGACTTCTTAATCACTGCGCTGAATGATGCTTCACTAGAGATCGCAGAAAAGAAAGAAGCGAAGCAGGAGGAGGTATTCAACCGAATCAAGGGTGAACTTCAAGAAGTGCAGCAGACACTGTAGTCCAGTCGAGCAATTTCTACTGCGTCCTTGACAATTGGAACAACAGGAACATGCGATGAGCCCACCCAATTAGACCAGATCACCGATAAAGTTGAAGCTCACCTTCGATGAGCTCAAGAAGACACAACACAAGCCACCCAGGATTTGACACAAGTACATAGTGCACTTCTAGAACAACAGAGTAAGGCATAATGGGAAAATCTTGCCCTGCAAGCGAAGTGGGATGAGTAAAAAGCACAGTTATAGCAGAGCAAGGACCAGTTGCTAGTAGAGCAACTTGAAGTACAAGAAAGGGTTCACAAAGCACTTCGCTCTGTGACGGTCATAGAAGTGAAGATTGAAGAACGTGTCCCATAGTAGGTGGCACAACTTGAAGAACTAATCCAACAACTTCAGTAGTGCATCGCAGATCTGGAACTTCATACCGTGCTTGAGACTCCTCAAGAGATAAGAGACCTAAGGGAGGCAACTGCCCGTAGCGTAGTTGGGCGATTCAAAACCTTTGCCTTTGAATGCAAGCAGCTGAGCACTAGAAGCGCCCAGACTTATGAGAACCTCACAGAGAATCCAGAGTTGCAGGCATTGGAGGCATAACTCCAAGAAGAAAAGCAACACGCAGATACGCCACAGGCACAACTAAAGGCCTTGACCCCAGTCGAAAGAATGAAGAGATTTCCAGAACAATGCACTGCCCAACAAGAGGTACACACGCTGCAAAGTAAAGTGATGGAAGTCTCCCAATGACTTCAACCAATCCAAGAAAAGGTATGCCAACTTTTCACTGAAGTTGAAAACCAGGGAGCCAAGCTTGAACAAGTTGTCATCACCGCAGAACAATGCCTGCAAGGGCCAGTAAACGATGCAGTGATCCAGGAGTTCACTGAGCAACAGGCTGTCACACTGCAGCAAGTCAAAGTAGCTTGAGCCAAGCTCGAGGCATTCAAGGCGGAATTGATCAGACCAGAGTGACTCGGGACGAGTCACAGGTGAGTGTTGAGGGCCTGTTGGCCCTTGACCAAGTTTTGAGGAACACTTGGTCATATTTGACCATTTTTGGACTTCGAAAACCTGTCAAAGATGGAGTGCCAGGCGAAGCAAAGATCACGGGATCTCGATCCACTTTTGGGCCCTTTTAGGGTTTTGGGTTAATGTAATGGGAAAGGGATGTTGACCCATGGGTTTACCCATGATTAGACCCACTTTTGTAATGTATAAATAGAAGGATAGGCAATGTAAGAAGAGTAGATGTGATTGCTTAGTGCAATTGGTAGTGCATCTATGTGATGTTGAATAAGTGCTCTGTGCAAACTGTGTAAGGCTTGCAAGGCTAAGTGCAAGTTACTATGAGGTTGCTATAGAAAGCTAAGTGCTGTAACGCAAGGAAGAAGGATCTAGTAGGCTGCGCAGATCTTTTGTCCTATGCAAAGAAGGGTTTTGGAGGCTTTGTGCTTGCAACAGATTGAAGATGATAATAAAGAAGAAGATCTCGTGGACGTAGCCCCAGGGTGGGGGTGAACCATGTAAATCTGTGTGTTATGCTCTCTGCTTTGATTCAATGTGTTTTTTCTTATGCTATGTTCTTTTATATATCCACTTATGCTTTGTGCTTATTAGATATATATGATGGTTAGATCTGATGTGTATGAGGATGATTAGTGTTGATCTACTAGATCTGATCTGGGTTACTATGGTTAAGTACTAAAATACTGTAGATCTGAGTGTACACCACGATGCTCTGTGCTATCTGCGAAGTAGAATAAGGGTTGAATATTGATGAATGATCGATGCTAAGTGCTCTGTAAATGATATAATAACAGATCTGTGTCCTAGCTAAGGTTGCAGACACCTAAGTCTTACAACCACCCCTGCCTATACCTCGAGTGAGACTTCATCTGCTTCGTAGGTGTTGCTGAAAGGGCCAGTAGTTAGGGCTTTGTTGATGCGCTTTTGAGCGTTGAACCCTGGGTCTTCCCCTGTGCCAACACCCTCTCTATGACTTCAACCAAAGAGAGATGTGCCCCAAAAAGGAGATCCCATTTCCTCTTCCTTTTCCCTATTTATATAGGGTCCATCCGTGATAAAGAACCCCATCCCTACGATCCATTATTTAATTATTTATTATACTTTAGGGTTTCTCCATTAATTACGATTACTTATTTTACCATTCTCTTTAATTACCCTAATATCCATAATAAATACTTATTATGACCCCTCCTTTAGGATAGTTATTATATACTTCTTTATTATTATTTATTCCAATAAGTATTTACTATGACCGTTTTAAGAGAATTATTATATTTGTGATATTATTATTATTATCATTATTATTATTATTTATATTTAATAATAATAATATGGGGCATGACATACACCCTTCCTTCATGGAACTTCGTCCCAAAGTTAGCTTTATTATGTTTCTTACAGGTTTTTAATTAGCTCACCATCCTCCACAACACCCTCTATCAACTCCTGTACCTTCAACAACATGATCTGATGGACTAGTATAGAGCCACCCAAGTGACTACAAAATGCATAAAAAATCCACATCACAATACTGGGGAAACACGAGTACTCTCTAGATGTCATTCCCAACTTTCGAAACCAGCCTTAAAGCCTATCGGTCTGTCTAGAGCCCTAAGTATCAAGACCTCATCTGCCCAAGCAAACATCTGGATTAGTATTCACATACACTAGTCATATCGAAAGGCTGTCCTAAACTCCCTCCACAACAAATAGGTACATCCCCAGACATCGAAGTCCAATCCCACAACACCACCGACGAGTAATACTCCAACCACTCTTCAGAACTTCAACATCAAAACTCCAATATAAGAATTACTGGCATAAGTAGTAGATTGAGTTGTCCCCATCCCATAAGATGCTACTTATAATATTCTCCTTTGTGGTTATGGGCTCCCACGAGATCATCAAATAAACCATCTCTCTCGGCCCACTGGTGGATAACCTGACAATCACCACCTCAGAACATGCAATCATTGTATTAGTCATTATATAAACATTTCAAAGAAATAATCCACATATAAAATAACATCATGAAAATGATAATCCTTTCAACACATATCACATGCAGGGTAAATAAATATCATGATACATCAACAAAATCAAGTTTACTAGCATGCATAATTACTAGCTTTGGATCTAAAGCACTAATTCATCATCAAACATTTGTCTAACACATGGATATACTTAGTTAAGATTGTCAGGCCAATCTAACTCAATAAGGATCAATAGTACTATAAGTGCTATGTGATCATCCTGATACCAATTGTTTCCTGATTATCATTTCCTCTTCTTTCAAGAAGTTTGAAATATTATGGAATCTGTATAGTCACCCTATCATATAAGCTTCCCATTTAATCCATTTTAGATTTGCTTGAGCATGTGACCATTTAGTTCATAAGAAATTTCTACTGCATCTCGTACCCCAGAACTCTCAGCAACTCACTTACAATTTTCCACACCACACCATCACAATGTGTAGTTATACTCCAACAAGTTATAGTGTATGTAATTTACAAGTAACAACAAAGTACACAACCCAACAAAGTATCCTCATTCTGGAGTATCTTTTAGCATGCAAACATAGTAATCAAACAGAGAGAACAAAAGTTACAAAACAAAACTATACTTATCTTCCATGAATGCTTGCCCCTATGTGATGGATTTGTAGGAGTGTTTTCCTCCCATTTGTAGGCATCCACTACAGACACCACTCCCCCAAGATCATAGGGACAAATATTGTCACCTCAAATATTGTAGGGGATAATTCACATTCTAGATGGCAGGGAACAAAAGTCATAAATGAAGAAGGACTTACTCACATTCCCCAACTGTTAGCGTCGGAAGTCACTCCCGGATTGCTATCAGGAGCAGAGCCCGACACCCATTAGTTTTATGTCACGGTTGTTCATAGATGGGTGATCGAATGGCGGGAAACTCATTACAATAGCGTTCCAACTCTGAAACTAGGCCAGGTATGCATGAGAAAGTGGGGTCTTGCGTAAAATTCAGACAATGAGCTGTAGTAAAGGGTGAACAGGTGGAAGACTTATATACGAGAAAAACAGAGGCCTGTTATTAACATCGGGTTTCTAACAGGCTGAGGAAGAAGACGTCCAAATGAAATATCATCTTACATTCAAACGCAAAGCCAGAGAATGAAATAATGCAACAATAAATCTTTTATCATAACATAACTACAATAGCTCGCGCGAATCATTCAATCACGAGCTTTCTTAGCATGAGAAGAAAACTAGACGGAGTAAGAAGAACTGTCTGTCATAAAACAAGAAATCTCATATACAGATGCATAAACTGAAAGCTAGGATAGCTTCCAAAACATTACAGTAGGGGGCTCTGCTCTACCATCGATGATTACAAAATGGAAAAAATGCCTACATATACTCTTCCCTTCTTTTCGTCCAGTGGAGGCGTCTTAAAACTTTCAAAGGGTGACGTCTCCTCAATCAAATATGTCCTTTGTTCCCCTGTAATACGCCTCTTTAATTCAGCATGACTCACGCCAGGGTGGTAGCTGAGCCCTTTGAATGCTAAATTGGCGTGTGCAGGTTCCCTTGGCGGCTTGAAGACTCGGCGTGGCTTCCCTGAGGATAAATGGTACAGGGGACCCTCCCGGGCAGACTTTCGGTTGGGACCTCCATATTCTGCAATAAATAAGCGAGGTGAGGTTTGAGCCACCCTCTCTTTTCTTCATTAATCTTCAGCAGGTACTGAGATTTAGCCCACGTCGAATCAGCATCTGGTACATCACTGTGCCTCCCCTCTGCGATTTAGTTCGACGTTTCGGGGCCCGAGTGGCCAAATGACAAACATAAACACCCCTTCCCCAGGCCTCCTTCTTGATGACCAGGCGCCAAAACCATGGGCCCGATTCTGGGCACCATCAGAAATTTGGGGTTCGGGATTTCAGAATGCAAGAAACGAGGGGCGCCCGCTCCTCGAAACTCCGATACCCGATACGCCGACCAGATGCCACCTGTCCTAGTTGGATCAGATGGTCCATATTTTCTTTGGCCCATGGCGCTTCCCCTTGCTAAACCCTGGGCAACTGGTCGGTCCCGATAACCCGATGACCGTCTATTTGCTTTTATGGATGGATCTCAGCCGCCAATGAAAAAACTTCGCCCGCTCGCTTGACTTGCTGCTACAAAATGGGATTTTCTCGTGCTATGTTCAAGTGCTTCCCGTGCAAACTGCGGACCTGGGTACGCCTAATCCCGAGACAAGAAATATCGCTAACATTAGGCTCCATGGGGGATAGAGTCGTCCCTGCGATGCTCTAAGAACTCCTTTCGCAGCTTCAGTGCCTTGCTATTGGGCTATGGAGTCACCTATTAAGCCGAAAACATGTAAGAAGAAAATACTTAAAGGAAGAAAGGACAATATTTACAAACAGCGGAGCCATTTAAGGCTCAAATAAAACATTTTTTCAAAAAAGGCCCATTCACTGGGCTGTTGAAAACCTCTTCACCCTCCAGATCCTGTAACCCGTATGTGTTGTTAGAGAAAATCTCAGAGATTTTGAAGGGGCCGATCCAGAGGGCGTCGAACTTGCTGTGCTTGCCTTTATCCTGTCTGGGCGCGTCCCACTTAAATACCAAATCCCCGATCTCAAACTCCTTTTTCCTGACCTTCCTGTCAAAATCCTGCTTGATCTTCTGCTGATGACTGTAAGCTGTGTCCCTCACTTGTTCTCTGCTCTGTTGAATTTCCACTATCTGATGAATTCTTCTGATCATGTGATCTGGTTCTCCCTCATAGTCTTGAAAGAACTTCGCCACAGGTAAGGCGAGCTGGGTAGGGAAAACCGCCTCTGCTCCGTAGACTAGATGAAACGACGAAGTGCCCAGAGACTTCTTCGTCGTGACACGATCGGCCCATAAAGAAAATTTCAACTTTGAATCCCAGGCTCTTTTGTTATCCTCTAATAATCTTTTGATGATCTTTATCAGGCTTTTGTTAGAGGATTCCGCTAAACCATTGCCCTGGGGATAGTAGGGGGTGGAGTGAACTAGCAAGATATGGAATTGCTCACATAACTTAATTAAAGGTTCAGATTTGAAAGAAGCAACATTATCAGTGATGATTCTGTTGGGACAGCCAAATCGGGCTATGATATCCTCCAGGAAGCTGATGATTACTTTGTGTGATGCGCTTCTGGTGGGGACCGCTTCTATCCACTTGGTGAAATAATCTGTCGCAGTCAGGATCCATCTGTGATGACCACTTGAGGGAGGGTGAACTTCTCCGATGAAGTCCAACCCCCACTGCTGAAAAGGTGCCAAAACCACTATTGGTTTTAATGGCAGCGATTTGAGCTGCTACTTTCTTGAGAACTTTTGACATTGGGTGCAAGCTCTCATCTCCCTGCAAACATCGGGGAATAAAGTGGGCCAGTAATACCCAACTCGGAGTATCTTGTGGGCTGTGGTCGTCCAGAAATGATGACCTCCGCAAAGGCCACTATGAAAATCAAATGTAACCTTCTGGGCCTCCTGTGGGTCCAGGCATCTCAGAAATACCCCTAGAGGGTCTTTCCAGTACAAGGTTTGGTCGATGAGGCAATACCTGACCGCCTTGAGCTTTAGAACCCTTGCTTTACTTTTCCCCATTCCATCAGGGGGCTTCAACTCCTGCAGGAAATATAGAATGTCACGATACCAGGCACATTCTGCCAGCGATAAGCCATCTTGAGAGCATGGGCTGGGTAATTCAACTTGCTGAGATCCTGGGCGAGTATTGATGAAACTAACCCCCAAGGCTTCGCAGTTGGATTCAACCGGTAGCTTGGCCAAAACTTGTCCCTTAACCAACTTGGTGGGCTTGATCTCCAGATCAAATTCTCGGATCTTAGCGATCCATCGACCTCTTTTCCCATCTACGTCGGGCTGCACAAGGATGTCCTTCACGGAAGATGAAGGAACATATGCTGTTACTTTTGAATGCAAGACATAGACTCTGAAAGCTTTAAGAGCTTTCACTAAGGCATAGGCCTGCTTCTCCATGATTTCATATCTTCTCTCTGCATCTCTTAACGCCTTGCTGAAGAAAGTGATGGGCTGCTCACGCCCTTCCTCATTTTTCTGTAATAAGACCACCGCCACTGTATCGAAAGAAGCAAAGGAGAAAATTAGGAACTCCTTGGAATAGTCAGGACTGATAAGCACAGGTGTCTCAGTCAATGCCTTTTTTATTTGGTCAAAAGATGCCCGAGGCTCAGCGGTCCATCTCACTTCGTTTCCCTTTCTGAGCATTGCCGTGATGTGTTTTACCAGTTCAACAAAATTTGAGACGAATCTCCTCAGGAAGTTAATCTTTCCTAGAAATGCCTGGATCTCTTTCTTAGACCTAGGAAGTGAAAGGGTCTGAATTGCTTCTACCCTGCTAGGATCAATCCTCACTCCCTCTGCTGACACTATATGGCCTAATAACTTCCCCTCCTTCATACTAACAAAGATTTCTTGGGGTTCAGGGATAGGCCAAACCTTCGACACTTCAAGAAGACTCTCTTCAGATGACAACGATGCTCCTTGTCTGTCCTAGAGAAGACTGTGATATAATCCAGATAGATTACCACAAACTGGTCCTTCTCCCCGATGAACGCTATATCCATAGCTCGCTGAAACGTTGCTCCTGCATTCATCAATCTGAAAGGCATTTTGGCATACATGCATGTGCCCCAGGGAGTGGTGAAGGCTGTCTTTTCTCTGTCCTCAGGCATGACTGATATTTGATTATACCCTGAAAACCCATCAATCATGGATATCCTAGATGCTCTAGTTACCCTTTGCAATATGTGTTCCATCTTAGGTAAGGGGTAATTGTCTTTCTTTGAGCTTCTATTCAGGTTTCTAAAATCGACACAAATCCTGATTTCCCCGCTTTTCTTCCTTACTGGGACGAAGTTGGCCACCCACTTGGAATATCTCAAGGGGACAATGATTCGTGCATCCAACAACTTTTTGACTTCCTTCTCCATGATGGGAAGCAACATGGGGTTTATCTATCTTAGCTTCTTCTTGAAAGGCCTAGCTTCTTCCTTCAACGAGATCTTGTGCTCGATGACATATGTGTCATACGTCTTGAGGTCTTCGTATGTCCATGCAAACACATCGGCGAAATATCTCAACAGCTCCATGTACTCGACCCTCTATTCACTAGTCAGGCTGCTTGACAATTTGACGAATCTAGGCTCCTCCTGTGAACCAATGTTGCATTCGGTTGTATCGACATATTCATGTGAGACCTTGCCCTTTACTGGCACATCATTCCCATCGAACAATCTTTCTAAAGGGACAAGTCCTCTCGGAATGTGATTGCTGGGCAGCTGAATGATCTGATGATTAGCGATTTTGTTTACAAACTTCTCAGGACGAGGGTCACCTTCCAGGTCGGGATCCTGGTCAATATGCAACACGAAAAATTCGTCGACTGATTGGAGAAACCTTTCGAGTTTAGAATCATCCTCGAACACCTTCCAATGCTTGACATTGTCCGGCACCGAGGGCCTATATCTTATATCAACATCATTTTCTACCATAGGTGGCAGAGGAAATTTGAGCACACTAGCTGAGACAGCTAAAGAATCGGCCAAAGTATTTTTTCCCCTCAGAATGAAAGAAATGTTTAAAGCCAAGAAGAAATTATCAATAAGGTCCCATACTTCATTCCGATAATTCCTAAGCCGTGGATTATGGGCACGATAAGCATTCCTTACCTGCTGAATAATAAACTCAGCATCTCCGAATATTGCTATCTCTTTAATTCCCATTTCCTTTGCGGCCCTCATACCCAGAACAAGAGCTTCATACTCTGCCACATTGTTGGTGGCTTCGAATTCCAGCTTGTATGACAGAGACATGACTTCTTGACAAGGTGATATGAAAACCACTCCAACGCCAGTGCCTTCGCTAGAAGAAGCTCCGTCAAAAAACATTTTCCACACAGAGGAGATTTGAGGGGAAATCAGATGATCAGGGTTGGGATGTTTTCTGATTAGTAAAGAGATTTCAGGGGCATCGGTAAGCTGCAACAAATGAGACCCCAAGTCGATGTCAAGTGCAAAGATGGGGTGATTGGTAGGGTCTGCTTCATCACTGACAATATAGGCCAGCTGGGCTTCTCTGTATATTCTCCTTTGTTCCCCTCCGAAGACCGGAATGGTGGCATATGTGAGATCCATTTGTAGTGTCCCTCCCAGTTTTTTAATCCACGATCTAGACAACAACATACCGAATTTGGGGGGAACATCGGCTACCACAATATCCATGACCACACTTTTCATGGGCAGCTGAAATAGGGAAAATGCCAGGTCTTTGATGACTCCTAGGCACTGCACTCTCCTTGAATCGAAGGAATATAAATCATGATAAGTTCTTGTCACCTCCAGTCCCAATTCTTCCATGACTATTTTTGGCATAAGGTTATGGGAAGCCCCTGAATCCATGA